>CM039618.1:53727494-54073835 GCA_022457205.1 Saccharum spontaneum
AAACCTTGGTTCATGCTTGACCTTGAAGGCCGTTGTACTTAGTTTTAACCGTGATGTGCTAAAACCTAAACCATGTAGGTGGCATGAAGGTCAAGGCTGATCGTGATGAGTCGTCGCCTTATGCTGCTATGCTTGCTGCTCAAGATGTTGCACAGCGTTGCAAGGTATGTGTAGTGAAGTCAAGAATTTCATTAGAGGTTCTACTGCAATTGCTCATCGATTTGTCTGTGTATCCAAAGATGATGTTTGCTTAATTAAATTGAAGCCTAGGATTATGTAGGGATACTTTAGAGTTGCTGTATCCGGATAGGTAATTTTTGAGTTGGCCTTTTGTGGTGAAGGCTATAATTTCATTACAGAGGTTCTACTGCAATGAGCAATTGCTCATTGGTTTGTCTGTGTATACAAAGATAATGTGTGGTTACTTAAATTGAAGTCTAGGATTCTGTAGGGATGCTTTAGAGTTTCTGTATCCAGATAAGTAACGTGTGAGTTGGTCTTTTTGTCTTCAGGAGCTTGGTATTACTGCACTGCACATTAAGCTTCGTGCCACTGGAGGCAACAAGACCAAGACCCCTGGACCTGGTGCTCAGTCTGCTCTCAGGGCTCTTGCTCGTTCTGGGATGAAAATTGGACGCATTGGTAAGAATTCTGAATCTTTTATGGGCTAACTAGCCATACTTCACTGTGGTTGCATCAATTGTCATAACATAATGCTTTATTGTTTCTTCTGTATACTAATAACGCAACATTTGTGTTATGTGCAGAGGATGTTACCCCGGTTCCCACCGACAGCACTCGTAGAAAGGGTGGTAGGAGGGGAAGGAGGCTGTAGGCGTCTCTTCTGCATGCTATTTGCCATCCCTTTGGCCATCAAGAAGCTAGACCTCTCTGGGGTAGTGTTGCTGTATCTATGCTTGTCAAGAGGAGCTTTAATTTTGCTCTATGTTGATGACCATTTACCGTTAGTCTCGAATCTATGATGTTGCATGGATAATGTTTTTGCTTGAGGAATTATCTTGTCATATTTATATGCTAGATATGCATTTTCACTCTATATAAACGTGTATTTTAGAGTAATTTCCCGTTTCGATGAGGTGCAGTGCAGCAGAATTGCCCGGTTTTGCTTGCTCTCGTGCTGATCTGAATGCCAGTTTCAGAAGATGTGTGTTTGTGCGTTTGTTATTGTGTACGTGTTTGTGTTGAGGATTAGTTTCTGAAAATGTGGCCGTTTGCCTGCCACAAACCAGTGCATTTTGAGCTCTTAAGATCGTGTCTTGGGAGATGCTACAACCAAACAATCGTGCATGTATTTATTATTATTATCCCACAAATATTTGAACAAATGCAGATGCGAATACAAATGATGCCTCTTCACAGTGCGAGTCATCTCACTGAGTCGAGTTACACTGGCAAAAGAAAAGAACACGTCGGTCGGTCTCATTTCAGGCAGCAAGCATGGCGTAACCGATGAAGGCGCCGAGCGAGCCGACGAAGCCCGCGACCACAGGGGCTGCCGCGGAAGGCGGAGGCGGCGTGGTGGGGCTGCCGCCCTCGCCGGCTGGCGCGTTGGCGGAACCAGACGGCGGCGGGGACGACAACCCGCCTCCTGGTGTTGGTGTCGCGGACGGCGACGGGGTCTGGGCAGCCGGCGCCGGCGGCGAGCTCGGGGTGGTGGTCGTGGGAGCGGGCGCCGGAGCCGAAGCCGCCGGGGACGGTGGGGTGGCCGCGGGAGCCGGTACGGGAGCAGCGCCCGGGGAGGGTGGCGACGACGACGGCGGGCTCGTCGCAGGGGCAGCCGCAGGAGGCGAGCCGGGCGGGCTCGGCAGCGGCGCGGACGACGTCGGCGGCGCTGCGGGAGGCGTGCGGGTGCCGGAGCGGTCGGCGAGGACGACGACGATGAGCTTCTCGTTGGCGCGGCAGCTGGCCTCGTTGCCACTGATGAAGAAGAAGGGGCCCGAGCGGTCGAACGTGAACACGGTGCTGCCGTCGTCGAACCTGGCGACGTACGACGAGGTGTTGCAGGCGTTGTAGGCGGCGGCGTCGACCAGGAGCACCGAGTCCGTCTCCTTGGGGTACACGAACACTGCAAACGCACACGCACACGCAGAGAAGAACTCGCGTCAGCACCGTTCACCAGCGAGGCAGCGACGGACAGTACATGAGCAGCAGGTGACGCCGAGCGGCCATGGCGACTACTTACGCAGCTGGTCGCCGATCTGGAACCGGAGGCGCCCCGCCCAGGTGTTGTAGGACTCGGAGCCTGCGCCCGGCACGCTCCACCCGCTCTGGCCGCCGACCCTGAACTGCGTCGCGCCGGCCGACGCGGCCAGCGCGGCCACGGCGCAGACGACGAGCGCCAGCAGAGCGGTCGGCCTCGCCGCCATGTCTGGCAACAGGAACACTGGATCGCAGCACGCACGCTGCGGCTCGGTCGGGAGTCAGGAGAAGAGGGACTGTGTGCAGTTGTGCACCTGTTGGACTCTGGATTGCAGGCAGGGAGGGACGACTGGTATTTGTAGGTCGCCGTGTCGCGTCGACGCCGCGGGCTTTACACGGTGTCAGGTTCGTTGCTTTCACCTCCCGTTAACCGCCTGGAGGGAGGGAGGGCAGGAGCTCTAAGCATGCAGGTTACCAATAGCTAGCAGCACGGCCATGGCGAGCACCTGGTCTGGTCGCGGCCATTCACACTGCCCCTCGCTCTCTCTCCACGTGACGCACTGGAGGCATCGCAGCACACGCACGCATCTGGCCGCACCGCCGTGCGGTGCGTAGCGGATGCTCGTCGACCCGACTCGTGGCTTTCGTTTCAGAGGAGCATATGATCCGTGCCTAGCTGCAATGCACACACATGTGGCAGGGCCTGGCCCGTCCCCTGGAAAGTTCCATGCTCGCGTTTCCAGTGGTCCAATGGGATGCATCCACGGGAAACCAACGAAGGAACGCCAGAGGAAAACAAGGAATTGAGCTCGTCTCGTCGGTCGACAGATCATCAGGACATAGAATGCAAGACGATAACGACAATCTTTATTTCACAAGATATCAGTTGATATCTTTATTTCACAAGATATCAGTATGAAAAATATCCATACCGTTTTCATCCGGTCTTGAGAGCACAGCATAGCATAGGAGAGCAGGACTAGTGCGACCGTGTCTGAGAAGTTATCCGTGACTTGACCTGGCCGCCAGGAAAACGAAGGAGCTCCACCTGCGGCCTGCACGCGGAGCCACGAGAGTGGGAGTGGTGGAGGCGCCGGAGAGGGAGAGGACCTTTCTTGCGAGCTGCCACATGTGACTGAGACCGTGGAAGAGGAGACTCGACTCGGCCTCTCTGGCTCTTGGGGGGGCATCAGAATGGTTAATTCTTGTGCAGGTCAAAATCGCTGAATGAATGAGCGAAGACTCGAAGAGGCCAGTGATTTGTCTGCATCTCTGACGTGCTGCTCTCGCACAGCTCAGTCATCAGTCAGAATGGAACTGACGGATCGAGTGGCCGGCTTGAGTTGACGTCTTCTTCCGCTTGTTGGTTGTTGCCGTGCCGACAGTTCAGTAATTCAGTTGACGAGCAGAAACCACACAACCATTCGCATTGCCCAGACACAGATACTCAGTTTGCTCTGCATTCGGCTCCTGTCATTTTTTCTGAAGAAACCGAAGCCGGCTCCGTATTAATAGCACAAGCCGTTACAAGAAAGAAACCCGTGTCATTCATTCACGCGTGTACTTACACACATACGACACTGATGGTCGGCGGAGCTAGCCAGCTAGGGGCTAGGGAGTCCGAGTGAGGCGTCCTCGTCCGGCCATCCCGTCCTGCTGCTGCGGCATACCGTGTCAGGCTCAGGCGGCTTGCAGGCCGGCGGGGACGTGCAGCTCGCAGGAGTGGCCGTCGCACGCCGTGGCGAACGACGCCGTGGACCGCCACGACGACGAGCCGGCGCCGCCGGGCGACGCTGCCCGGGAGGCTTTCCTCGGCCTCGCCGCCTTCTTCGTGGTCACGGACCCGCTGCCTCTCGCGGCGCCGTCCTGGCCCGAGCTGCTGCTGTCGGCGCAAGCAGCCTCCGTCGGCAGCGGCGCCACGCCAGTCGCTGGTTGCTCGAAATCTGCAGCAGGACAGCAGCAACCAGAACATGTTAAGCCCAACAGGGCACTGAAGCACCTTTTTTTTTTTTGGTACTACTGTAAGCAGGCCGGCATCGCAGAGAAAGGCCCAGAATACGCACGGCCTGTCCCGGGTAAGAATCGATCGTCGACGATTCCAATCTTCCATCGTAGTTTGGTTTGATTAGTATTTCGTTCAATGCCCCTTTTCAATTTCAGATTATAAATCATTTTAGCTTTTCTACATGCATAAATAAATTTTATTATATATTTTTGTATATAGACTATATCTAAATATATACGAAAAATTATATACAAGTATCTAGAAAAATCAAAAGAGCTTACAATTTTCACATATAGGAAGCACAATTTTTACCTTTTATCTATGGGGTCACAACGGAGATCGTGGTAACTCCATGAATTTTATTAAACTATTTTTTCTTATACTATAGAAATAAAGAGAATACATATGTGAATTTAGTACTATTCCATTATTTCTATTTCCTACATTCTACGAAGAGTGTTATTTCTATTTCCTACATTCTACGAAGAGTGTCATTTTCTTTTCTTTTTTTTGTCATATAATCTGAAGTTTGTCAAAGTTTATATTTAAAATACAAAAATTATTATTCTTAATATGTATAATTTGATTCATCATTATTCATTAATACATTTTATAGTAAATCTATTTGATGTTATAAATGTCGATAATCTTCTTTGAAAACTTGATCAATCAAGCATAAGCTACTTTGACTTAAATGCAAATCTAGACTGTCACTTTTTAGGGACGGAGGTATTATTTCAAAGCCTTATATCCTCCTATCTTTTAACACTTGTCTTATACTTCAGGTGCCTGATTCTTTTTGTTGTTCAGGCAATAGCTAATTTTGTTATTGTCTGCCTATTAAAAAAATGTTAATTGTCTCTAATGAGTTTAATTGTACTAATTGGTTGTATCAGGGGCGGATCCACCAGTATGGCGTGCTCCGGCGGCCGCCAAACCTCCCCACTGGCAAGACTATCCTCCTCCCCCATCTTTTTTGCGGCTAGACTATCCCGGCCTTGTGCGAGCTCCCATGGATTCCTGCTTTTGCGAGGAAGACGATGCTGCTTTCTGCTGCCGAGCGAACGGTTGGCCGCGCTAGGCTAATGGGCCACGTAACGAGGCCTAGGGAACTCGGAAGGTGAACCGCTATATTTTTTTTTACCGATATATAACGATTCAATCTTCAAGAGTCCTGTTGTCAAATCAATAATTTTTCAATATATTTTGTACTAGAGTAGAGGTCAGTGGTCCGAGCGAGTCCTGAAGGTTATTGGTCTGACAAAAATTGATTGCGTAATTTTTCCATGGAATGATAATTCACTAATCACTAGTATTATTTAATGTTTGATATCATCTTTTAGCTGTGTCTATCATCAATAATGAAAGGTCGATCTCTTGTTTCACGGCATGTGTGTAACTCTTGTTTTCTACTCCCTCCATTCCAAATCATAAGTCGTTCCAAGAATTTTGGAGAGTCAAATCATTTCAAGTTTGATCAAAATTATAGAGAGAATTATAAAGATTTGTGACATCAAATTGGTATATTATGAAAATATAATTAATGAAGAATCTAATGATAGTTAGTTGACATCATAAATATTATTATTTTATCATATAAATTTGGTCAAACTTGAGATTCTTTGACTCTCCAAAATTCTTAGAATGACTTATAATTTGGAAAGGAGGGAGTATATGATTATCGTCACTTGAATTAGCAGTAGAAAGTTCGCAATAGGTGAATTTTTAGCCTGGATCCGCCACTGGGTTGTATCCGTCTTTTACGAGAAATCCAGAGCAAAGTGAAACGAGGGCGACTGGTCCTGGGCGAGAGGTACTTGCCTAGAGAAGCCCAGGAGGTGTGCCTCGACTGCGCAGCAGAGCTTAGGATGGATGCTCCCCGTCCTCCTACTGTCACCTCCTCTACTCCTCTGAATTCACTCATCTGCTCAAACAGCACAGCCATGCACACAATCAGAACCAGCAGAACACCAACTTTTCTTTTCTCCAAGTATGGACAGATTACACAATCCATAAGCCATGAGGTGGGTGTTGATCCTTACCCAGCTCGGACAGGAGTCGCTGGCGCCCAGGCCTACGTGCGACACATGCCTCACGTCTGTAGGGTACCCGATCTCTATCTCATGCTCATGCTCTCTCTGCACTGCTGCAAGACCACAGAGATTGAAGCTCATTAGTCATTATATTTCAGACATCGGTCAGAGCTGCAAAGATCCACAGCTTATTTAAGATTTTTTTAAAAAAAAATCTTGGCATGTTCCATCCTGTTAGGTAGTCCAGGAGCAGGACGTGATATGGAAAGATGGAAGAAATGGCTCTTACTGAATATTTGTGCGATGATCTTCAGACCTCTGAATATCCCCTTCATCGCTATCGCCATTGGCGAGGCCTCCGTTCCCTCTGAAAAACACAGGCACTTGAATCGGTACTAACAGGCAGGATTGGCATGAATCGGTACATCAATACTGAATTACGATTCAGAGCAGGCAAAAGTAGCTGTACCTTGACGGTAATGTATCTGCGCTGCAAGCTTCCTTCCTTGGGTACACCTGACCGGAGGAAGAGGGGGGCAGGAGTTGGATATACAGAAACCCTGGTTCAGAAATGGAGCCAGCGGCGAAGAGAAAGGCGCGATGACGAGGATACAATGACAAGGAAGGAAGGAGATCTGAACCAGTGAACCTTCTATATCGACAGCACAGGCCTCCTTACATAACATAAAGGTGATCTGATTGATGACAAATTAGGTGGGGTTTCCTCTCCCACTCTCTCCAGCCATTTCTTGAGAACAGGTGTCTAGTCGACACTCGCAGTCCTGTGGCTCCGTACCTCCAGTTCGTTGCGTCACTGTCCCTCATAATCCCTTCTTGTTAGTGGTAATAACTACGGAGTACTACTACTGTTCTGTTCTGCACGATGATCATTATGAAAAGGACATACAGTTGTTTCATTGTGTGTGTGTGTGTGTGTGTGTGTGTGTGTGTTTCAAGATGAAGATGGGTGTGTTTCACCAGCGCAAAACATCGGTTGCACAGTCACTTTCTCACATTAGTGAAGTTATTATATTAATAAGTACTCCTAAGTCTCAAGGGTACGCTTTTCTCCTTTACACATTTAACCTAACATCCAAAACTTTTCCGAGACCAGTTTTCAAAAAAGTTTTCTAAGCCCAAGTTTTCAAAAGGGTTTGCTGAGCTCATTATTCAGAAAGGTTTCTCAGAAAGGACACTCTACCAAATCACTGAAATTGAGTGTTGATCTGAATATATAGCTGTGTGGTAGATACATTCTTTACACGGATGGCAAACGCTGGATCTACCATATGCCCCCCAGTAGCATATCATGCAGCAAAGAGCAAAGTATTCAAGCCACGCATTGATGTGTTCACCGGTTTGTGTTTTTTTAGATGCAGATTGCACCAAATCAATCACTCTATAGAGATTCAGCTTTAAAGGATGGACGCATCGTGGCTAAAATATGTCATGCATGTATCAATGCATGGGGTCTGATGGTCCTATTATTGGTTTCTAAGCATCACAAATTACAGCAGCAAATGCAAATGTAAATGTTTAGGCCAAATTATTTTGAGTAGTATCATAGATTTTAGCTGATAAACATGTGAGTACAAAATTTGATTCCTGAGGTCAGGATGCTTTCAGCTGACCGTTTAGCATCACTGACCAATTCCTTGGGTTTCACTCTTTCAAACTTTTGCGCATTAAAATGCGCTTTTCTCATTATCCAATTGAAAGGTTTCCGGTTGTTTCCTTCTATAAGTACCGTTAGCTGTTAAATACTCCTATGTGATTAGAGAATTCCGAGTCCAATTTTTAGCTGAAAGTTCAACATCAACAATGTATTCCTTTGTTTTCACTCTTCCAGAATTTGGCTTATTATATCATTTTGATTGACAAGATACTCGCCCCAAAATAATAAACCTCAGACCTTCAGACTCAAGCTTTTTCTTGATGACTTTAGGCTTCAGAAAAGTGCAGATTTAAGCGATAACAGTGTTTCAACCAGGAAATCAGGCCTGCTTCTGCAGTTTTGCTTATGGCCATGGAGACGTGGCCTTTATCAGTTCAACCTTCAAAATTAAATCAGATCAGTAGATAATGCCAAACAGTAGTGTAAAACACCACAGCAAGCAACTTTTAATGTTGCTGCAAAATTTGCTCTCCTGTATACATCCAACTAAAAAAACTGGTTAAAAAGATCCACAGCTTATGCTTATCAAAGATTTTTTTTCGAGAACGTGCTTAGCACATGTTTCATTAAGAAGCAAAGAATTTTTTTAAAAAAAAATCTTGGCGTGTTCCATTGCTATTACTGAATATTTGTGCGATGATCTTGAGACCTCTGAATATTCCCTTGATCGCTATCGCCATTGGCGAGGCCTTTGGCTTTCCCTCTGAAAAACGCAGGCAATGAATCGGTACCAACTACGAACAGGCAGGACTGGCATGAATCGTCAGTAGATGAATACTGATTACGATTCAGAGCAGGCAAAAGTAGCTGACCCTTCACACCAGTGTATATTTCTGCGCGGCAAGCTTCAATTCCTTGGGTACCAAGAGGCGGAGAAGGAGCTGGATATACAGAAGAGATATCCTGGTTCAGAAATGGAGCCAGCGGCAGGCAAAGGGAAAGGTGACGAGAATACAAATGACAAGGAAGGAGATCTGAACCTGTCTTATGCTGAAATTTGACTTATGCTGATACTTATGCTAAAATATTATAGGAGGAAAACACTGTTCTACGCTGAAAAGCATCTCAAGCGATCAGGGTTGATCCACTCTTTTCTGATCGGCCTAGACTTAGCGAGAATAATGGAGCTCAATTTAGCCGGATTGAGCGCGTCCTTGTACAAGCCAGACGCATGTTCCTTTCATGCAGCGTCTGTTAGCTGTTTCCTTCTTTTTCATTGAGTCGTAGTGACTGTAGTGGCGGCGATCAGCACGCTCAAGTCGTGGGATGGCACGGCAATGGCGGAGCGTGGAGACCACAGCGTCATGGCTGTCCGTGGCCATTGTTTTCGCTTGTAATCTTGTGTGTTTAAGTTCATCAATAGAGTCCAGAAAAAGCTGCGTTGGTTAGCAGCACCAAAATCTTCAGTGTTCCACTGCGTTCGCGTGCGTTCTTTGAATTTTCAGTTCATCGTGTTCCTCTCTGACAACGGGCGCCGGCGAGCGAGAGACTACAGAACCGTCTATATCCCCAGCACAGCACAGCTCCCCTTACATAAAGGTGATCTGATTGATTGATCACAAATTCGGCGGGGTTTCCTCTTCCACTCTCTCCGGCCCGTTTAGTGTCGAGTCCAGCAGCCCAGCAACCCCACCCTCGTGGCCTCGTCGTCGTCGTTGGCGGTGACACGATGGGGCGGGGCTCCACGGTTGCTCTCGCGGTGGCGGCGGCGGCGCTGCTGGTGTCGCTGCCGATGCTACTGGTGTCGCTGCAGGCCGTGGACACGTACGAGTAGGAGACCCGCCGGATGTTCGTGGAGTCGAAGGCCAAGTACAAGCAGACCTATAGATACGCGGGCCGTCGATGAGCAGGTGCGAGGTGGGCGACCGAACAGGGGCCCCAAAAAACATGGACCCCCACCTCACATCCCTCTGCTCAGTCAGTATACAGCGATTCATAACCTCAGCCTGGCTGCAAGCATCAGCACGCGTTCGCTTGACTTCTGTCCTCACGAGTCACGACCTCTTCGACTCTTCTTCTTGCGTCGTAGGCATTAACACTAACTCAACATTCTGCCATTGGCAAAGGCCAGACCCGGACTGCAGGTCTGCAGCAGCAGCAGTGCAGCACCAGCAACGCATAAACTGTGAGGGCAGGGACAGATCAGACCGCCAAGCACCCGAGCAACAGCAGCAGGGACAAGGACTCCAGAGGGACGCAAGCACACAGGACCTTAGGTGATTCCCAATTTGATTAATGAGTTGAATTTTAATCATCTGACATTATGTGTTGGCAAATTGCGACATATTTTTTTATGTGTTAACAAATTTTAATTGTCTGATTACCAGGCGTAAAAAAAATTCAGGGCCCCAATTTGCATTTCGAACTGGAGCCCCTAATTTCTGGAGACGGCCCATACGCCGGCGAAGAGGAGTGCCGATACGCAGTGTTCAAGGAGAGCCGCCGCAGCGTCGCCTGGGCCAGGGCCGTCGGGGTGACCTCTGGCCTCAACGGTCTCAGCGCCACCGCCATTGAGGAGATATACCGCGGGCACGGGTTCCGGATGGGGGAGAGATCGTACGAGCACGAGACCCGCCGGATATTCGTGGGCCGGGGTGGAAGGCCAAGTACGGCAAGACCTACAGAGACGTCGGTGAGGAGGAGTGCCGGTACCGGTTGTTCAAGGGCAACCGCCGCGTTGTCGTCCGGCTCAACGCCGCCGCCGGGCAAAACATGTACAGCCTCAACAAATTCGGCGACCTCACCAACGAGGAGGTCCAAGAACGCTGCTACCCGAAGATGGAGGACCGAGAGCTGAGCGCCAGGTGCCAAGCCGACCCGGACTCTGGCCATGGGAGGCTGATTCGGTACCAGGTACTAATCCATCTTGCAAGCTGTTATTATTACTTATTAGTTGATCAAACATGGGGATTATGGATTTTGTTTCCCGCTCCCACGTACTAGTCCTCCTCTAATCTAAATATTGATTTTGTTTGGTCAACTGCACTAGTTTCTTTCTGGTATCCACTAGGTAGCCAGTGGTGATATTAATTTGTTGCCTTAACGAATCTAAGTGCAAAGATGTTAGAAAATAATCTTGATGTTATCCAGGTATAGTTCATGTAGTTTGATATATAGTTTAGGATTAGGATATACTAATCTATGATGCCGGGAAAGCCTAAAGGTAATTGATAAATTGATATAGTTTTACGGCACAGAAACAATGTGCTTAATTAATTTCTTCTGTCAAAAGAAGGCTTCGATGCATCTATCACAACACGTGCCTGCATTTTTCTAGTTTGATAATCTGGCCTGGAAAGTTTCCAAAGGATCCAGGCTGCAATTTTACCTGTCTAGGAGAGTAAATTTCTCGTACTCATTGGTTATGTTCAAATCATTATGATTTGTCTATAGAAATATAATTAGCAGTAAGTGAATTGAATCAGGGAGTGAAACCCAACATTATTAGAAACATAAATGTACCAAATGAAGCAAAGCTCATGACTAAGCTATTTGGGAAACTCACACGGAACATCAGTACAATGCAGTAGTTCCGTTAGTTACGCGAAAATTTGGAACAAAAATGATGTCAATAACCGTGTAATAATGTCCTGATATTACTGTGTACTTCCATTCATAAATTTGGAACAACAATGATTATCACAAAGGTAGTGCTCCGAATAAAAAACATAATATTGTTGAGAGATAAGCACCAATCTGATGAAGAGGAACAGACTTTGAATTCCAATGAACACTCATCGTCCATGGGTGTTCATTGGAAGCAACCTTGCCTCCCATCTTGATGAAATCAACCACTTGCTTATCAGCCAAATGTGAATCAACTGATAAGGTCCCAAACTAATCCTGGCCAGATGGATAACTGAAGCATGAAGCCTCCGATGACAATGAGGCTAGCCTGAAAGAGTGACAGATAATTATAGACATGCAGAAAACAATCCAATCCAACAGGGATATGGACTACTGCACCCAAAGAGAAGAAATCCACCGACGATTGATGATACTATAGTTGCATCGATCACCACAAGCAATCAGAGGAAATCGCGTATTGGTGGCATAGTGTGCATGTGAATTGCGACTCTTTGAGCTGATCAGTGGTTAAGATTTCTGACACAAGTGCAAATCAAATCCATCTCAGATAGGCACTAGTAGAACTATAGAAAGATGCACTGTATTTAGGATGTACCGGTAATTGTTTTTTTTCCTCGAATACCAAGGAGAGCTTCGTATCTTTGTATTATAGAGAGAAAGAACCGGCCCCTTACAATCACCACCACCTCACTCCGAGCCGAGCCATGAGGGATTGAATTTTACATGAATAGGACTTACCCTAAAGAAACACGGGAGAGATGAGACCTGACCCAGAAAGATAAACTAAGACAGCCCCAGCTCGTCTCCCTGACCTTGACCCAATGTTCTCAGACTTCGAGCTCCAGCAAGACACCAGAGGTGTTGCTCTTCTCTGAACATCCGGAGGAGGTCGTTGATGCACGGCCACGCGCCGTCAAAAACACATGAATTATGGTGTTTCTAGATTACCCAGGCGCCCAAAATGATAATCGAGTTCAAACCTTTTCTTGTATCTTTCTGAATCTTTTTCACTGCTTTTCTCCACCAATCTGCAAAAGACATTTCATGACGACCTGGCTCAATCTTGTAAGCCCAAAGGTGCAAGAACCCGGAACCAGAAATCCCGGGAGAACACACATGTGGTGAGCAGATGTTGAATGTCTTCTTCCTCCTGGTCACATAGCGGACACTTGGGCGGATGCGGAAGGCCTCTCCTCGCAAATCTGTCCACTGTCCAGCACCGGTTCCGAATGGCGAGCCAAAGAAAAACTTTGCATTTTGAAGGAGCCCAAGATTTCCATAGCTGACGCCAATGCTCAAAAGGGATTGCTCCATTGAAGAAAGCACGATAAGCAAATTTGGAGGAGAAATACCCGAGCCATCATTACAGAAAAATTTAGAAGTTCATTTAACCAGATAGGTGTCAAGCACGGTAATGATTAAGATAAAAGAAGTTCGCATCACCCATCGCATTCACATAGCACATGTTTTTCTGTTAATACAATAATATGTTTTCTTTTTTAGCAACGTCAATTAGTTTTCCTCCATATCTCGAACGTGCATGAGCACGGTATTCATTAAGCAGGAGTAGAAAATACAATGAAAATAAACGTTGAAGCAACAGTAATCCACCGATTACTGAAACTGCTAGGCCGTGCGGCACCACGAGATTGTGATTTACATAATCTAATTTTGCAACCGGTGGCCCATCCACCCTATAGCAGGCCTAGTAGCGACAACAGGTATCTGCATCCTGCTAAGCACCATTCGCTTGCCTCCTCCTGGATCCTGAGCGGAGAGCTTGGTCTCTTGACGACGTCTTGGGAAACTCGGTCCCAAATGACATTGCGACGGGTGCGACCGTTCAGGCCGCACACATTCCGTACGAAGCAGTTGCCCGGCAACTCCATCATATCTCATTCAAGATTATGTAATACATATCAATATAACAATGCATCATTACTTTAAGTGTTGATGGTCATATAAAAGTTTTGTAAGTTCATTGGTCTTCTAGGAGAATAAAAATATTTTCTAAAACTAAGCACATCTCACACATGATCAATATATTGCTGTAAAAGCCTAGACCATGCATAAGTATACACTACTAAATTTCTATTGGTGACCCAGCACTAAAGTGTCTTGTATAACCTTTGATGACGAGCTAGAGGGGTGCTGCACTGAACTTGACTGCCTAAGAACAGGGGTTGCCTAGGAGGTAAAGACGCATGCATGATTTTGCCAAATTTGGAGAACCTATGTCAGAGTCGATACACGCATAATATGGCAATCCATAAAGGTAAGCAACAATTTATCCAACCATAACCAGTGGTCGGTTAGCCAATTTAGCACCGAAGAATGGGCACAAAATTTGTGCATTGATTCACCTCCATGCTAAGATTTGCACTAAATAACACAAGCTTGTAGAAGACATTATCAGCTGTGAGTTACAGTACAAGCTTTTTTGTTGTAATAAAATGCACTTAAGGTCTGACTATAGTCCATAGGCAGCAAACCTAGGCCAAAAATGCAGCTGCATATAGGGTAACAAAAGAATCAAGGTATGCACGCTTTTGGCATGCAATGGTCAAAGAACATATGCACAATCTTGAATCTCCCCGAATCTGCAAACAGGCATATGTTCATAACACTTTAGGCTTTGTTCTCTTTTTTAGAGAAAAGATTTTCCCTGCTTTATATATATAACAAAGCGTAACAGAGCGTGCAAGTTCAAGCATATTCTAGGTGCGCCCGCCAAATTGGTAGATTGCTATATGAATTCGGACATGCTATGCTATTTACAATGATTCTTATACAACTATCAGAGATTTCAACAACTCATTCCTTGGACATGGTTGATATACTAGCCTTTTACGAGTGTGCCATTATAAAAGATTGTAATTTCTTACAAGCCACTAAAAACTTCAAGTGGTTATATGTGCCATTGTCCGAAACTTTTTTGCCCTTTACACCATTCCGTCCACCTTCCGTTGGTTTTTTACCATTTGCTAGCCCTGACATGTGGGTCTGACCAGCCAAGATGTCCGAAATACCCCTCTCTCTCAATCCCTTTGCACGTCCGTGCCCGTCTCGGTGATGGCTGTGTTCCGCGCATCGTGGCTCTGCTCCGCGGCTCTCACTACCGCCCTCCCACACGCTGAGCTCGCCCATGCCATTCACGGTGGCTGGAGCACCGTAGGGCCGGAGCTCGCCTCCTCGCGTCACCTCCACGCGCGCTGCGGCAGCTCCACGGCGAAGACCGGCTACGGCAGCTCCACGCGTGCTGCCTCCTGGCTCTTGCCGCCACCGTTGGGGACGAGGCCGCCTCCCTGCGCGCTGGGGCCCTTGCCGCCGCTGTCGGGGCACACGTCGGTGTGCAGCACTGTGGCGCCAGTCGTGCTCCGGCGCGGCTGCGGACATCCCCGGCGGTCGCTTCAGCTCGGGAGTCTGCGCAACCTGATCCTCATCAACGAGCCCATCTATGAGTCGTGCGTCGACGAGTTCGTGGGGGCGTTTTGTAGCCACGGCCTGCGTGCCACGTCCATCTCGCCGTCCTACGGCCTCACGGAGAACTGCACCTTCGTGTCCACTGCGTGGCGGATGAGCGAGTCCTCTTCTGGTCACCTCCCGTCCTACATGAAGCTCCTGCCGTCGGCGAGGCTGTCGCTACCGCCGCTGTGGGGCCGGAGATCGAGATCGCCGTCGTGGACAAGGACACCGGTGAGCCAGTGCAGGACGGCGTGGAGGGGGAGATATGGGTGTCCTTGCTGAGCAATGCCTCAAGATAAATCGACCACCCGTCGGCGACCCACGAGGTGTTCCACCATAGTTCTCAATACCGGCTGAAAACCGGCGAAAACCGGTCAATATCAGTCCTACTGGTCCCTCCGGTATTGGCCGGTTTCGGCCGGTTTTGACCGGTATTGAGTGATATTGTAAATTTTGATTAAATTTTGGCCAAACTTGGACCGGTATTGGCGAAATTTCAGCCGAAAATTGGTCTACGGGTCTTATCGGCACCCTCCGATATTTTTGCTTACACCGAAATCCAAAACTACCGCGAGGGTGCCGGGGCGGGCGGGCACGTGCTTCGTGTCAACTGGCGACCGCGGCATGGTGAAGGGGGCGGAGCGGTACCTGTACGTCGTCGGCCGGAGCGCCGACATCATCGCGCTCGACGACAACACCGACAGCGGACGGCGCCGCGTGCATGCGCACTACGTCGAGATGGCAGCCTTCGGCAGCGCGCCCGATCGCCTGAGAGGCGGCTGCGTCGCAGCGTTCACGACGTTGCCGACGCCGTGGTCACCTTCGCGGACCGGCGTCGTGACCGTCGTCGCGGAGCTACAGAAGGGAAGCGCCGGTGGTGGCTATCACAGGGGCCTGTGCGACGGAATAAGGGCAGCAGTATGGCGAGAAGAAGGTGTCAAGGTTGGTTTGGTTGTGCTGGTCGACGGTGGTGTGGTGCCCAAGACGACGTCGGGGAAGCTACGTCGTGGCGCGGCGAGGGAGATGCTGGCCGCCGGAAAGCTCCCAGTGGTCTTTGCAGCACGGTACGACGACGGTAACGGACCGGTGGCTGCGGTGAGAGCCGAAGAGGAGGAGATGGCGGCGAAGTCCGCAGCTAGTTGGCTGGCTGGAGAGGGCGGGGAGACTGGCACGGCCCTCGAAGCCTTCGGGAGCGCGAGCCGCTGCCTTCGCTTGCAGTCATTTCCTTAGCATGCCGGGTTGCACGCCATTGCCATCATAGACGCGGCAAAGCAGGGGCTCAAAATACACATAGTTGGATCGATTGCCATTATCGTCCATGGATGTGATTTCTCGCTGCTGTACGGAGTCATCGGAATTAGGAAGTGCTCGTTGGCTCGTTGCTACTGCAGCCAGCACTTCAGATCAACCTTGCACAGACCGCCACCACGGCACCGCCGGAGAGGAGGAGGAGCAGCACGGTCACCGCTCCCTGGCGGCCGGCGACGACGTTTCGGGGTCCTGGTCGGGGACGACGCGCTGGCCACGTCGACTACGGCGTGCGTTGGGCCGTTGTGCGTTGTGCGCGTGCCGCCACCAGCTTTGTGCGCCGGGAGCACTATGCCGCCGTCGTCATCCAGACCGCCTTCCGCGGCTACCCCTGACTGCATGCGGCAGCGGTGCGTGGCCGTGGCCCGGCGTGCCCCAGCAGCGACGGCGCTTGGCCCTGCGCGCAGTGCAACGACAGCGGCACTTGGATTGGCCCTGCGTTCAGTGCGGCGGCGGGCCAATGGCGCTCGTCTTGCCGCAGCTGGACGCGCGGGCACGGAGGCACGCGGACAGGCTCCGTCATGCGCTGGTTGAGGCGAGAGAAGCTGCCCAGCCGATCGGATAGGATAGTGGAGAGAGAATAATAAATAAATGAGGAAAAAAGTAAAGGAGAAAATAAATCCATCAGATGCAAAAGCAGACGGAATGGCTTGGGCAACAAAAAAAAAAGTTTAGGTGAATGGCACTTAGGTGTGCTCAAACTTTTTAGTGGTTCATAGACAATTACCATCTTTCGTAATGGTATACGGGTAAAAGTCTCTTTATACACGTTGAACTTATAACCATCTAAAGTGCAGGAAGCCAGGAATATATTTCAGATTGATTCAAATTGCTCTGTGTTAGATGGCAATGACAATGGTGGATGAACAAAAGGAGAGAATAGTTAGACACGGCAGGAGCACTGGAGGAAAAACATCTGGACGTAGTCTGTTAACCGCACTATCAGAGAGATTGCAGGGAGTCGAGCGAGAACTGGGCAATTTTCAGAGCTGTGGGGAAGCATGCACCTCCATGTGTGCAGTGGGGGCGCAGAGGAAGATGGAGCCACCGTCGCAGCTGCAGCGGCGCCTCTCTTCGAGGGACAAGGGCAGCGTATCGCCTCCAGGCTGCAACCACTAGCTTTGGTCTCAACTCCGGCTTGGGGCCTGCCATCTCGTTTTCCATCAGAAGAAGCCCCGGGCCCTCGCCGTCGCTGGACCGAGGTGGAGTGACGGGCGAGAGGCCATGCGCTGCCCGCGGCTCTCTGACCACGTGCCAGCATTTCATCGAACACGTGGTTGGTGTTGTCCATGTCGAGCTCGAAGCACCGGTCCTGACCTTGCGTCTACCTTAAGGCTGGATCGCGGGCGGTTGGCAAGCGCTCTGGGTAGGGCAGGCGGCAACAGCCGGTCGAGCCGTGGAGACGTGCGCAGCAGGTGGCGCGAGCCCCTGACGCTGCCACGACGTGAGGGTCGAGCAAGCCTCTGATTAGGCGCGGTCGGTGGTAGCGGCGGGGTTCCATCTGCGGCAGCGGCTCGGGCACCTGCGACTAGCGGGCAGGACAGTGCCTTGGCATTGGGCGCATCCGAAGAGGGGGAGCCGCCGGAGGAGAGCGCTCGGCTCGTGTGCTCAGCCGGTGTCGCCTCATCGGAGTGACGCTAGAGAGTTTGCGAGGGATACGAAAGGTAGAGATATAAGTAGGGGATGCCTTCTGCCTGCAGATCAGATCAAACGCAATAACACATATTTCAATGGTGTACCAGTTTGTAATGGCTTCGCGTGTGCAAAGAACTTGTGAGATTTTGGTTGGTAGACAAGAGAACAATATTCTAGAGCTAACCACAAGTATGTGAAGATCCTCTCTTTGATTTGGATATGATTGATTAACCTAGCAGTTCAATTTGTATTATTACTCCTAGTATCTGGTAACTGCGAATTCCTACATGGTTTTACCCAAAGTTGTTGTACAATTGTGTGATTCTATTACCGACTGGAGTACACAGTATGGAAGACAATCAAGGGGTTTGGTTTTATGATCAATGAGTGAGCGTTTTAGAAAAAAAACATATTCGTTTGATCAAACATGGACACTAAGGTTTCTCTGCATTTGGACTGAGATAAGCTTAGCTGAAGAGGGGGGAAAAAATATAGTGCGCTGATGCTTGATAAGCTGGTGGATCGGATCCATAAGTCGTTTTTCTCTAATGGATGATCTCACCATGCATCTGCTGTCACTTGACATGATGCTAAGCTAAATAGCCTCTTGGTCTTGGAAACATCTTAAATCTGAATCTCGTGTGGATGTTTCTTAATCCTATTCCTATTGGTAGCAGTGCCTACTCATATATTCTCATTCGTTATTTTTTACTTTTTGATTTGTATAGGTTTGCCGGTGCATTGCTACGGAACTGAAAGAAACAGAGTCCATTCCTGGAGATGAAGCACACATATTACAGTAGTAAATGCAAATGCATGGGGTCTGATGGTCCTATTATTGATTTCTAATCATCACAAAATACAGCAGCAAATGCAAATGTTTGGATGCTGTACTGGAACAGGAACAGTAGATAAATTAAAAGATGACTGACCAATAAGATGTGTGCTTGTTTAGGTCCAATCATTTTGAATAGTATAAAATGGAATATCCACCGTGGGTAAGGAAGGAGATTGATGCAATATGCCGAAAATTCTTCTGGGTCGGCAAGGACGAATCGGTGCGTGGCCGATGCATGGTCGCCTAGGAGACTGCATGCAGGCCTAAGGAGTTGGGCGGGCTGGGGATTGTGGACCTCAAACTCGCAGGTTACGCTCTCCAGGCACGATGGCTGTGGCTTCAAAAACGGACAGCCAGCGTGCATGGAGCCAGCTACCGATCAAGGTCGACCCGCAGGTGTACGCATTCTTCCGTGCCTCCACCTTCACGATCGTCGGGGACGGGAGAAAGGCGTTATTCTGGGAGGACCGCTGGATTGATGGCGAGGCACCGAGAGACATTGCGCCGAACCTATTCTTGATGGTGCCAGCTAGGACAAGGGCTCAAATGTCCGTCCTCCAAGGGCTCACCGACAGGAACTGGACGCACAGCTTCTCGGGGGGGCTCAACACGACAACAGCAGCGGAGTATCTCGACCTTTGGAATGCCACAGCCCAGTTTCAGCTTCATGACCGGCCAGACCAGATGATATGGCGATGGACTCCCGATGGGTCTTACTCCGCCAAGTCCGCCTACACCATGATGCACACCGGAGCCATTCATTTCCGCGGCCACTCCCTGATCTGGAAGACCTGGGCGCCCATGAAGGTCAAGATCTTCCTTTGGCTAGCATTCAAAAGGCGCCACTAGACAAACGACCGACGGGCTAGACATGGGCTCGTGGCAAGAGAGGAGTGCTATCTGTGCGATCAGGCGCCTGAAACTATTGACCATCTCCTGACATGCTGCCCGTACTCGAGGGATGTTTGGTTCTTCATGTGTAGTGCCTTGGGACGCCCGCTACCGCCAGCCTCAACGACCGTGCGGTCATGGTGGATGCGAATGCGGGCCGGACTACAAACCAGCCAGAGGAAGGGCCTTGACTCACTCTTCGCGTTGGTGTCCTGGCAGCTGTGGAAGGAACGCAACGCCCGCTGTTTTAGGGAATCCGCATCTCCGGTTGCCGAGTTACTGCAGGTCATAAGGCTCAGGCGGAACTGTGGGTGCAGGCCGGGGCGAAACACTTAGGGAGTATTGCGTCGGGAGGGTAGGCCACTGCCTGCTGAGTTTTTGGGAGTTGCTGTAACAATGTAGCGATTCTTATCCCGGTTTCGGCTATTCTTTGTACTTGCATATTACTTACTCCTTTCTTAATGCAATGATATGCACTCTCGTGCATATTCGATAAAAAAAATGGAATAGATTTTAGCTGTTAAACATGCATGTGAGTACAAAATTTGATTCCTGAGGTCAGGAGGTTTTCCTTACCAAATACGTTCAAATTTTTAGCTGAACGTTCAGTATCAGTGACCAAATCCTTGGGTTTCACTCTTTCAAACTTTTGCGCATTAACTAAAATGCGCTTTTCTGATTGTCTAATTGAAAGGTTTCTGGTTGTTTCCATCTATGTGCCGCTAGCTGTTAAATACTCCTATGTGATTAGAGAATTCCGAGTCCAATTTTTAGCTGAAAGTTCAACATTAGCACCGTATTCCTTTGGTGAGAGTGGGATATGGAAGATGGAAGAAATGGCTCTTACTGAATATTTGTGCGATGATCTTCAGGCCTCTGAATATTCCCTTCATCCGCCATTGGCGAGGCCTTTGGCCTTCCCTCTGAAAAACGCAGGCAATGAATTGGTACCAACTACGAACAGGCAGGACTGGCATGAATCGGTAGATGAATTATGAATACTGATTACGATTCAGAGCAGGCAAAAGTAGCTGTACCCTTCACAGCAATTTATGTATATATCTAAGCAGCAAGCTTCCTTTCCTTGGGTACCAATGCAAGAGGCGGAGAAGGAGCTGGAATGTTGGATATACAGACATCCTGGTTCAGAAATGGAGCCAGCGGCGAAGGGAAAGGTGACGATCACGAATACAAATGACAAGGAAGGAGATCTGAACCTGTCAGATAACCCAGGTTCGGTTCATGCTCCACTCTTTTCTGATCGGCCTAGACTTAGCGAGAATAATGGAGCTCAATTTAGCCGGATTGAGCGCGTCCTCGTACAAGCCAGACGCATGTTCCATTCATGCAGCGGCTGTTAGTTGTTTCCTTATTTTCGTTGAGTCGTAGTAGTGGCAGTAGTGGAGATCAGCACGCTCCAAGTCGTGGGATGGCACGGCAATGGCGGAGCGTGGAGACCGCAGCGTCATGGCTGTTCGTGGCCATTGCTTTCGCTTGTAATCTTGTGTGTTTTAAGTTCATCAAGTAGAGTCCAGAAAAGCTGCGTTGGTTAGCGGCACCAAAATCACCAGCGTTCCACTGTGTTCGCGTGCGTTCTCTGAATTTTCAGTTCATCGTCTTCCTCTCCGGGGACGGGCGCCGGCGAGCGAGAGACTGACAACACAGCACAGCTCCCCTTACATAAAGGTGATTTGATTGATCACAAATTAGGTGGGGTTTCCTCTGGCTCTTCCACTCTCTCTGGTCCGTTTAGTGTCGAGGCCAGCCCGCAGCCCGCCCAACCCATCCTCGTCGTCGTCGTTGGCGGCGACATGATAGGGCGGGCCCCACGGTTGCTCTCGCGGCGGCGGCGGCGGCGGCGCTGCTTGTGTCGCTGCCGATTCTGATGGTATCGCTGCGGGCCGCGGACCCGTACGAGCAGGAGACCCGCCGGATGTTCGTGGAGTGGAAGGCCAGGGTCAAGGAGACCTATAGATACGTCGGCGAAGAGGAGTGCCGGTACGCGGTGTTCAAGGAGACCCGCCGCCGCATCGCCCGCGCCAAAGCCGCCGGGGTGACCTCATCTGGCCTCAATAGTTTCAGCGCCACCACCATTGAGGAGATCTGCCGCGGGCACGGGTTCCGGATGGGGGTGAGATCGTACGAGCAGGAGACCCGCCGGATGTTCGTGGGGTGGAAGGCCAAGTACGGCAAGACCTACAGAGACGTTGGTGAGGAGGAGTGCCGGTACGGGTTGTTCAAGGGCAACCGCCGCATCGTCGTCCGGCTCAACGCCGCCGCCGGGCAAAATGTGTACGGCCTCAACCAACTCGGCGACCTCACCAACGAGGAGGTCTGTGAACGCTGCTACCCGAAGATGGAGGACCGAGAGCTGAGCGCCAGGTGCCAAGCCGACCCGGACTCCGGCCATGGGAGGCTGATTCGGTACCAGGTAACCCATCCATCTTGCTAGCTGTTTTTATTAGTTGATCAAACATGGGGATTATGGATTTTGTTTCCAGCTCCCACGTACTAGTCCTGCTCTTATTATTGATTTTGTTTGGTCAACTGCACTAAATAGCCTCTTGGTCTTGGAAAACATCATAAATCTGAATCTCATGTGGTCTTGGAAAACATCCTACTATTGGTACCGGTGTCTACTCATACTAGTGGTATGCAGTTACAAATTTGGAGATTGAATTGGTCTGAATTTGATTCTGCGTGGGTCAGATTTTATTATATAGGTAGCTTTGACATTACATAGATGAGTTCTGTAGATGCAGTAGTATACTAATTGTACATAGTCTGACAACTAATAAGTGGTACAACAACAGCTAATACGTCATGGTTTTGTACACTATGGCACATCATAGGCAGCAATAGTACCTTGGTTTATGTACATAACATTTGGTAGAGTAATTATACATATTGATTCGGTGGACAGTGATGATCATCTCAGTATTTTGGCTCTTGGTCTGATAACTCTGTGTCCATAGAGGCTTAGGCGTTGGTGCTGGATGAATCTGTTCATGGATCCAACTGTATTAGTTTTGTTTTCCATGAGAACTGCAATGTAATGATATGTAATGTAAGTTAATAAGAAATATACCTGAGTCTTGGTAGCGACAAATACACTCCGTGTGATGACTGCATCTGGATAAGAAAAAGTTTTTTACCTAAAAAAATGGAATGTAAGACACTTGCTCATATGGTAAGTAGTCATTGGTATAAATTCTGTAGTAAAGGTAGTTTAAAAAGCAGGATGTCCAGAGACATGAACAGAGCGTACCAAGGCAATAATGCCGTGTCTGGGAAGAAAGTCGCTCTATCCGGATAAACCGTAATGAATTCCCAATTCTGAATGGAAATATGACAAAGAGAAAATAATGAGTGTTAGGGAATGAGATTCTATTGATTTGGCTAACCCTAGAAGGGTAGCTATATAGGTAACCATACATGGGCCACATGGGCCTAGTCTCATGGGCATAATACACTCACATTCCAACACCCCCCGCAGTCTGAACTACCGGCGCAGCGGAGTTCCAGGCTGAACAAGAAAGAAGAAAGACCACACACGGCCCCCTCCACAGATGCAACTAGCCACATGTGATGTTGAGGCTGGAACGAAACTCGGTGAAGGTCGAGGACGGAAGGCCTTTGGTGAAGATGTCCACGAACTGGGAGGTGGTCGGAACATGAAGGACCCGCACCTCGCCCATGGCCACCCGATCACGGACAAAGTGTAGGTCGATCTTCACATGCTTCGCCTGCTGGTGTTGGATGGGGTTGGTGGAGAGGTAGACCGCACTGACATTGTCGCAGTAGATCAGTGTGCTCCGGGAGGGCAGAGTGTGCAGCTCAGCGAGAAGCTGTCGGAGCCTGGAGGCCTCAGCCACGCCGTTAGCGACAGCGCGGTACTCCGCCTCGGCACTGGACCGAGAGACTACCGGCTAGCGCTTAGACGACCAGGACACCAGGTTGTCGCCGAAGAAGACAGCGTAACCGGAGGTGGAGCGCCGAGTGTCCGGACACCCCGCCCAGTCAGCGTTAGTGTAGACGACAAGGTCGGCGGAGGAGGACCGGTGAAGTAGGAGGCCGTAGTTGATCGTGCCCCGGAGGTAGCGGAGGAGGCGCTTGAGAGCCGTGAGGTGAGGCTCCCGGGGATCATGCATGTGAAGACAGATCTGCTGAACTGCATAGGTGATGTCCGACCGGGTGAAGGTGAGGTACTGAAGAGCACCAGCAAGACTCTTGTATGCAGTGGGATCTGACACTAGGGGGCCCTCAGCCTCTAACAGCTTGCCCTGAGTATCAACCGGAGTGGAGCAGGGGTTGCAGTCAGTCATCCCAGCCCTCTCCAGGATATCCCGAGTATACTGCCGCTGGTGAAGCAGTAACCCGGTAGGACGAGGCTCAACAGTGACCCCGAGAAAATGGTGGAGCACACCCAGATCCTTCATAGCAAATTCCTGCTGAAGAGCGGCAATAATCCGACGGAGAAGGGGCTCACTGGAGGCTGTGAGGACAATGTCATCAACATAGAGCAGCAAGTACGTAGTGTCAGCTCCATGGTGATAGATAAACAGAGATGTATCAGACTTGGCCTCCACAAACCCCAGTGTCAGCAGGAAAGCAGCAAACCGATGGTTCCACGCCCGGGGTGTCTACTTGAGGCCGTAGAGAGACCTGTTGAGCCGGCAGACCATGTCAGGACGGGAGGGATCAACGAACCCCGCCAGCTGACTACAGTACACTGTCTCGGTGAGAAGGCCGTGCAGAAAAGCATTCTTGACGTCCAGCTGATGGACGGGCCATGACCGAGCAAGCGCCAACGAGAGCACGGTGCGAACGGTGGCCGGCTTGACCACCGGGCTGAAGGTCTCATCATAGTCAACCCCAGGGCGCTGAGTGAAGCCCCGGAGAACCCAGCGAGCCTTGTAGCACTCGAGAGTGCCATCAGCCCGACGCTTGTGGGTCCAGATCCACTTGTCGGTGACGACGTTGGAGCCCGGTGGCCGGGGCACCAACTCCCACGTCTGGTTGGCGAGAAGCGTGGTGTACTCCTCTTCCATCGCGCGGCGCCAGCGAGGATCCAACAAGGCGTCACAGACGGAAGAGGGTACTAGGGAGACGGGCGCGTCGCTGGTCGATGCTGCAAGGGCCCGGGGTGTGTCCGCCGTGTGCCGTGTCACCATCGGGTGAACATGCCGCGGGTGTCGGTGAAGAAGCGGCGGGTGGTAGACCGGTGGTGCGTCACGGGCCGGCGGGGACTGCAGCGGTGGTGTCAGTGTCCCCGGCGGAGAAGGGACCGCGAGTGGCGGTGGCCGCCCTGCGCTGGTACACCCGTACCGGTGCAGCGAACCGCAAAGGAGGTGCCGGGGCAGGTGCCGGGGCAGCACCGGGCGACGGTGACTGGCACGCCCCCCCCCGGGGCAGTATCGGGGGACGAGGTCCCCGGGTCTACGCCAAACGGAGAGGTCGGGGCCGCGCCAGAGGACGACAGGCCCGGACCCGCCGGGGAGCCGGGACAGGTGCTCGGCAAGGAGCGCGGCTAAGCAGTACCTGCAGGAGACCATGGAAAAGGTGGCTGGATCACCGTGTCAGCGAGAAAGAGGGAGGAGGGATCAGGAACAGGAGTGGTGGTGGATGTGCTGGAGAAGGAAAAGACGGACTCATCGAACACCACATGGCAAGAGATGAGGACCTGTCGGGAGGTAAGGTCAAAGCACCGGTACCCCTTGTGATTCGAGGAGTACCCGAGGAAGACACAAAGAGTGGAGCGGGGTCCAGCTTGTGGGAAGAAGTGGCAGTGGTGTTAGGATAACACGCACACCCAAAGACGCGAAGGTTATCGTACCGAGGGGTACCAAAGAGGGCGTGGTGTGACGTAGGAGCGGGACAGGCAGCGAAAGGAAGACGGTTGAGGAGGTAGGTGAAGGTGTGCAAGCCCTCAGCCCAGAAGCGAGCAGAAAGAGAGGCCTGAAACAGAAGGGTGCGCACGGTGTCGTTGGTAGTGCGAATCATCCGTTCAGTCTTGCCATTCTGGGAAGAGGTATATGGGCAAGACATGCGCAACTGAACACCGTGAGAGAGAAAGAAGGCACGGGAGGTGGAGTTATCAAACTCACGACCATTGTCACACTAGACGGCCTTGATGGTGAGGCCAAACTGTGTAGACACCCAAGTGAAGAAGTGAAGGAGCGTGGGGAACGTGCCAGACTTCGCACGCAGGGGAAAAGTCCACGAATAATGCAAAAAATCATCGACCACCACAAGATAGTACTTGTAACCAGAAATACTGATAACAGGAGATGTCCATAGGTCACAATGTACAAGATCAAAACTGCGGGTCGCATGTGAAGTAGAACTATGAAAAGGAAGATGAACATGTCGGCCCAATTGGCACGCATGACACAAATGCTCATCATGAGCCCGAGTACATGGAAGACCGGAGCTATGACTGAGCTACATCAGGGCATCACGTCCAGGATGGCCAAGGCGCCGGTGCCAAGTGGTAGAGGAAGTAGAGGCGACGAAAGCAGCTGACAAAACAGACGACGAAGTAGAGGAAGTAGCCGCCAGGAAGCGAAGAGTGTAAAGGGGCTCGGAGCTGTCACATCAGAGCAAAGGACGCCGGGAAGCCAAATCCTATACAGTAAGACCAGAAGAGTCAAACTCCACAGAACAAGAATTGTCAGCTGTAAAACGACGAATAGAAAGAAGGTTGTGAACCATAGAAGGAGCAACAAGAACATCAGGAAGACGAAAGGAGCCATGAGCACCGGTGGTACCCACAGACGTGACAGGAAGACACGAACCATTTGCAACCATAATGGACGAAGGGAGAGAAGAAGAGGGAGAATGGACAGATGAAAGTATACCAGGGTCAGGGGTGGTGTGGTAGGTGGCACCCGAGTCGACGATCCACTCCGGTCCGACAGGAGGTGTCAGGGCCATGGTGCTGAACGAGCGAGCCAAGGCTGTCTGGTCCCAGCCGGCAACCCCAGGTGGGGTGCCGGTGAGTGTAGCCCACGGAGGCGTAGTGGAGATGCCAAGAGGTGGAGCGCCAGTGAACATGGCCACCGGTGGGCGAGGCTCACCACCGGGAGCGTGGTAGGGCCACATAGAGATGCGCCCTGACCACGGGTTGTGGAACGAAGGCCATGGTGCCACCCCCGCGGTCCAGCCGGTGCCGGACCACCAGCCGGAGCCTGGGTGACACCACCACGGCCTCCCCCGCGACCCCCACCACGGCGACGACGACCGCCATGACTCCCCCCACCCCCGCTCGGCCCGGAGGGAGGGGGACCAAGAAGGGACGACGGCGGTGGAGCAGACGGATGCGGCGGAATAGCAGCCAGAGCCGTCGAAGAAGACGAGGACCCCAGAGAAGTGGCAGACCCTGGCTGGATGCCCTGAGTGAGCTCCTCCATGACAAGGTCATCACGGACTTGCAGGAAGGTGGGGAAGGGCCGCTGATGGGTGATCCACGTCCTGAGGTGGGCGTAGCGATCACTGAGCCCACGGAGGACGTTGAGGACCAAGATGCGATTCTCCACGGGCCAGCCGAGGTCGCCAAGGGAGTCTACCATGCCCTTCATCCGACGACAGAACTCGCCAACGGAGAGGTCACCCTGGATGAAGGTGCGGAAGCTCGCGTCGAGACGCAGAGCCCGGGCCTCGGCGTTGCCCAGGAACTGGCCCTCAAGGGCAAGCCACGCCCGGCGCGCGTCAGGGGAGTTGCGGACGAGGTCGTGGAGGTCCAGGGAGATCATCCCCAGGATCCAGGAGAGGACGATGCTGTCGAGACGGAGCCACGGCGGTGTCTGGATGGCGACCGAGGCTTCAACGAGGACGTGGTTGTCGAGGGCGTAGCGGCGTAGCGTGAGAAGCACCAGATCCTGCCAGCGGACATAGGAGGGCAACTCCGGCTCGAGGACGACCGGAACGAGGCAAATGTTCTGGACCCCCCTGGCTTGGTAGTGCAGCTGAGTCACGAGCGGGTCAGTCGGGTCGTGCCAGAGGACGACGGTGTGGGACACGCGGCGCCCCGACGAGTCGGAGGAGGTGGCCCCAGCGTCCTGGGAGGCGGGAGAGGCGAGGAGCTGCTCCGCCTCGGTGATCTGGCGGGCCAGGGCGTCGGCCACGTCGCGCTCACGCTCCCACACGAGGGCAGCCGCGTGCACACGAGCTTGCCCCTCCGCGACGGCAGCCCGGGCAGCAACGAGAGCTGCGGCGAGGGCGGAGTCCGGACCCGTACTCTGGAGGGGCGGTGGAGGAGCATGTGAGCGTGGGCAGACCGGTCCAGTCAGGCCCCCAGCAGTGGCGTGCAGGAGAGGGAGACCTCCAGGTGGCGGCGGCTGGAGGCCGGCAGCAGCAGCAAGTCCGCCGTCGTGCAGTGGAGGGAGGTCCCCAGGCAGCGGCGGCTGGACCCCTGCAGCAGCAGGCACGCCCTCAGGCAGCGGCTGATGGAGTAGCGGCGGCAGAAGCCCTGGTGCACCCTCAGGCAGCGGCTGATGGAGGCCCGTCGCAGCCGCTAGCGCGCCCTCCGCGGCCTCCCCCACCGCGCCAAGGCCAGTGACGGCGGCCAGGGCACGGGCGGCTCCAGCGGCCGCGCCTGGAGGGTGGACCGCGGCCCCTGGAGGGTGGACCGTGGCCCCTGGAGAGGGCGCGGCGCCTGGTGGACGGGCAGCAGCAGGGGCGGCGGGTGGAGAGGCCACCACCTGGGCCCAGGAAGATGAGGAGAGGGGAGGGAAATAGCTGAAGGAGGGAGGAGGAGGTGGGGCGCCAGCCATGGCGCCGGCGGCGGCTGGGAGGAGAGGTTGGAGAAAACTAACCCTAGGCTGCTGATACCATGTTAGGGAATGAGATTCTATTGATTTGGCTAACGCTAGAAGGGTAGCTATATAGGTAACCATACATGGGCCACATGGGCCTAGCCTCATGGGCCTAATACACTCACATTCCAACAATGAGCATTTGTTTTTCTTGTTTAAGTAGAACATTTGATTTGGTATTGGTAAACTGAAGGATAATTAAACTGCCAAAAAAACGGTTATTTGAATTAAGTTAGATAAATGAGTATGTAGTTTCAGCGATAGTTATCTATATGTTGTATATCTGTATTTGATCTGAGCTATTTGTGTCTGAAATAGTCTTAAAAAATTAAGGTGAGTGCAAAATTCTTGTCAATGTTCTCATTTTGAAAGATTGAAATAAATAGGGAGAATGTAGGATTAGTAAATTTAAAATAGGTGAGCTGCATAGCTTAATGTGGACAACATCTGAGTTGACTGAGTACTGTTACTGATTAGTGGCGCGAATGATTTTCTAGGAAAAGAAAACTTACCTAGAGATTGTCATTTTCTGAGGAATAAAGAGGTAAACTGTTGGCGTTTTAGAGAGACGGCACCTCAACCTGGGGAATCTGTAAGGCCAAATACAAAGCAGAGAAAATTGAGATTTCAGGTTGATATGAATTAGCAAGCAGAGGTATAAGGCGGCAATGGGCACCGGGCGTACCTGTGTAAAGGGAGGGCGATGTCAGACAGTGTTGGTGACACAGATTAAGCTGCTTTGAAACCCTACGTTTGAGTCGATGGCACATCCGACAGTGGCAACCGCTTCAGTGAGCGGGGTGAACTGGAGCAATTTTGTGACCGGAGAAGCTGCCGGTGGTAGACGACGAGGTCCCTGAGGTCGAACTCGCTGACGCTGGGGGCTCCTGTTGCGTTCAAACTGGCTGTTCCGTTTATGAACTGACAGTCAATACACCGCAATAGTGACCGGAGAATGTCCTGATTATGCAGTAAACCAGAAAACAAATTAAAGGAACTGTACAGGACAGTTATGAACAGAAAGGAAAACTGTGTCCACTTTTTTTCCCTATCTTTTGCAGGTGGAGAATACTTATTTTTTATTCCAATTTGTAGAGCTAAATATGCAAATAACATTAGCACGAAAATAAGACAAGAAGGAATAATTAGTGGCCACTACTGAAAATGCGCCCTATGGCTGGTAAATAAACTTTGTTGAAAATATTATAGTATAGACAAAAGCTTAATCTTAGTGTGGGATTTGAGAGAAGAAATACTTAGGAGGTCAATACTGCGTACGTCATAACAACATCTGAAGCGCATAAAAGTACTGAGCGCGACGCCAGTGATATGTAGAATTTATAATTTATAATTTGAGATGAAGTGTGAGTGGGAAGAAATTGACAGGATATAAATCTGAAGCTTAGAAAAGCAGTTGGTAGAACCAAAGATGGGGCGTCCTGTGTCAGGACGAAGCAAGATAGCAGCTGTGAGAGTGAATGAAAATTATAAACATTTAAGTTGTAGTATTGAAATGGAAGCACATGTGAGAAGGCATCTAAGGCGACAATAGCACACTGCACACACAAAAGTTAAAAAAAAAGCATCATAGAAGGTATGAAGGCACTAACGAAATCTCTTAGGACTCACCAAATCTTTGAGGACTGAGGTGGAAAAGACCCAGTAAAACCTCAATTCCATATGTTTTGTGCCTGCACACACAGGAAAAAAAATCTGTATCAAAGATCAACGAGCGGACGCGAGAGTGAATGAATAAAAGTCTGGACCAAATCAACATATAGATTTCGTAGCAGGAGGCAGTACATGGGGTGCTGAACTATCAGATGAAGGTAGTTCAATAAATAAAACAGCTTCCATAGGGCTTAGATATAGCGTATGTAGAAGATTGCTCGTAGGGAATAAGTAACAGAAGATGAGTGAAGCATGATCAATCTCATGAGCCATGACAGTTAAAGACCACACAACCTTTCGTTGGTCGGAGCACAATGCTATTTCATCGCAACAAGATCAAGTAATAATAGGACATGTACTTTAGTTAAAATGGCCTTGAGGTATGAAGTCATTATTTGGGAGCTACAATTATATAGATGGTGAACTATTTTGCAACACTATTTTGGGTGGAGTTTTAGGTAACAATAACATACTGTAGGGCAGGGCCAAAAAATATGCAGAATCAAAGGAAATATTATCTCAAAATCTAGTAATGAGCAGATGGTATAAAGGAGGAACCTAGAAATTAACATCAGCCAATCAGAACACCTCTATTTGTAAGTATTAGAAACATAGCAGTTGTACTATTGAACCGGAAACAACACATGAGGAGAAGAAAGTTACTCCCTTTCTCGAAGGAAATTGAATCCACTGATCCTTCTAGATTAATACGTGTGTGGCAAAAAGTATACCCCAACCCATACAGATACAACAGAGGAAAATTTGCCTCAAAGAAAATTAGACAGGGGAAATAGAATGCTTAAAAAAAAGAAGAGATGGTACAAACCTGCAAATAATGTGAGCAGGGATACGATAAACATGGAATGGGATAATAACAAGGTTCATGCAGAGGTAAGTCAGCCGCTGTAAAATGAGTCCCAATCACCTCTACATTCAATATTTGCAACAAGTCGCCCAAATGCTATTAGAGTATATTTTCTCGCAAATTGCTCATAAATCGATGCACCTCACACAAAGCAGAAAAAGGAACATGAGACAAGCTAAGGCAAAATGCATAAATGATAATAAACGAAGGGAACCTACCAAACTTCCAGTTGTCGCAACCCAAGTCGCTTGATCCGCATGGACCTCACCAAAAGAGCATAACCTAAACGACCTGATGCACAGGTGACAAATTATAGAGTACGTGCAGAAGCTATTGAGCGAAACAAAATTCAGCAAACTGTCAGGTAGCAGCATACATGAATTTGAATGCGATGGGCTAACAACGATCGCTGGATGGAGCAAAACCTGAAATTAAGCAGGTGGCAACCCTAGCTCGAACATCCATATAATACTGACTGCAATCTTTTTTTTGGGTTCATATGAGTGTGTAGTGCAGCAGAGAGGACAAAGTGTCTGAACAATTGCATTGAACCTGCCCGTTCCTTCTTTTTTTTGTTTGGAGGTGAAGCTGAAGCAGCTTCTATCGTCTCATACCCCCAGTCTGGAGGCAGCAGCGCTGGTATGAGTGGAGTAGAAGGCGCAGATAGTTACATAACATCTTTAAATTAGGTCACCCACGGGAAGAACATGAATTTAGGAACTTTGCCTAGGAAAATAGGCATCTTTATGTAGAGTGGAAAGAGACGGACAGGAACAAATACAACATTGGCAATGGTGTGTGGTCAGTATTAGAACAACCAATAAATCTTGTGAACTGAAGACATCACTGACAATGGACCTATGCAGTAACAAGCGTACAAACTTTAGCAACTAACGAAAACAAAATAGTACATGCAAAAGAGAATCATCACATGCAAATATATAGCAGCATTCTCATCACATAACTTTTGCAAATAGTAAGAATAATGGAGGTATGAAATAAAGTCGATTTTGATATAAACAAATGCAAAGCCGATTTTGAATAAAATATAGCCATGACTCATAAGCAATGTGAAAACAATGGAAAACAAAGAAGGCTGACATATGGAAGCTAAAATTAAGAGGCGTAAACGTATGCACATGACATTTTTTTTTGGCTAAGAACACAAAGAGCAGGCACATGTTTGGGCAAAAATCATTGTTCAGTACAACACAAGCATATCTTCAAGTAAACTGCAGATGTTTTTTTGCAGACAGCAGTCAAGTGCAGGGAAAAAGATTCGATTGCTGCTAGGGAAAAGTAGCTGATCATTGCATATGCCAAAGTGCCTCAGTTCATTATTAAGAATTTAAAAGAGGACTATATAGAATGTTCGTATCGTTCCGTACGCCAAATGCCTCAATTCAGTAGAAGTCGAATCAAAGTATCATAAAGGACTAAGTACTCATCATAACATAGGGATCATAAAAAAGTGGTAGTCATAACTGCATATTCTCAAAAAAAGATATTTTGTTCCACCACCAATGGTATTGAAATATGGTGAACAGGAAAATGCAAAATAGCAATGGCATGGAAATATGGTTAGGTTTATCCGGTGCACGTCATAGGCATTGTCATACACTCAAATTGGAATAGCTACATCATCAGCAATGGCATATGCTCGGTATAAAATAAATGAATAATATATATGCCGAGAAGACTATAACAATAGCACAATGGAACTCCCTTCCTGTGTACCAAGAGAAGCAAGCAAGCTGAAATCAATCCGAAAAAACAAAGAAGAAAGTAGATAAGAAGAGGTAGGAAACATGTCACCCATCTGCAGCAGGCATATAGGTAGCTAGGGTTTCAGCAAACAGAGGAGCAGACGTTCCCCAGCGGGAGGAGGTGCTGAGCAGCCCGCGCGTGACGGATGGGGGAGAGGGAGGGGGCCACGGGGCCCCACCCGCGCCGGCGCGCCACCCGCAGGGGCGCCGCCGCGTCGCGCCCGCCGTCGCGTCATGCCTGCCGCCGCCTCGGGAACGGGAGAGGAGGAGGAGGAGGTGGTGGTGGCGGTGAGGAGGAGGAGGTGGGCAGCGGCGGCGGCGGCGGCGGCCGGCTCGCGCCCGGCGCTGTCGCCCGTGGCCGCGTCAGGAGGAAGACGGAGAGAGAGCGAAGAGAAAGAGAGGAGGGGGAAGAATCTGGAATGGAAAGCGGGAGCCGCAGTATATATTTAGTTGTGGGGATTCTGAAGAGAAGCGGGAGAAGCAGGAGAAGCAGGCATTCTCTGTCGCTAAAAAAATCCTCTGCTATTTGTGAGTAGAAAATCCTGCTTATTTCTGGCTGAATTTCTTCAAAAAACTCTCTTCATTCCAAATTATAAATTATTTTAGTTTTTTATATACATAGTGAACAGGCACATGTAACACGTATGTGCCATACAATTTTATTCATAGTAGAAGGATTGTATACATTCAATTAATATATTATATATTTAATAAGTATTTTTCACAATAAAAATAGTTTTAACTAAACAGCCAGTAAATAGGATTAAGGACAAAACTTTAGCAAGGATTGGACACAAGCACATATTTAATAAGTTTTTCTCACAATAAAAATATTTTTTAACTAAACAGCCAGTAAACAGGATTAAAGACAAAACTTTAGCAGGATTGGACAAAAGCTCAAATTGATGGCCAATTGGTGTAGCAAAAATGAAGCACCTTGACTCTGAAATTCTTTATATCTGAATGTGCTAAATCTTTTGACACCTGTACTGTATACATGAGCAACCATTTCTGCAATGAGCCATCCCAACATGGATCCCCAGAACTCCTTCCCAGATCTCTGAATAATGCCTTCCAAGCATGAAGTGCGCAAGGCATGGAAAATTATGCAGGCCGTCTACCTCAGATCTCATCAAGATGCTTCGTGCTGCTGCTGAGGCTGAACCCAGGAATGGTAGTCCCTCAGCAACTGCTCTCCTAGCATGGGAACAAGCTTATCCAGCAGGCCTTGCATCAGACAGAACCAGAATGCAGTGCAAATGTCAAATCGGAGTGTCATTATTAATTGCGAAAACTGACCACACTACAATAGATCCCGAATAGTCAGAATGCTAAAAGATAACCAGCAACCAATGATAAATTATTATTTGACCTTTAGTTCATGTAATGCTCACCTCTCGATCTCAGTGGCTGCAGAGGTATCCCACTCTCCTTGCTAACTAATTTCTTACCCTTTCCAAATGTCGGCAGAGAAGAAATTAGAGAACCACCACTCTCCTTGATAACTAATGTCTTACCCTTTCCAAATGTCGGCAGAGAAGAAATTAGAGAACATTGAACAAATGACTATACCAAATTATAGTTGAGGCTAGCATGAATGATTGAATGACCAAATTCCATGTGTACCAATGATTGAACCAATACAATCAAATTTGAGAGTATTACCTTATCTTTGTTTTGTTACTGTCATCATGATATTTTTTGCATTGAAATCATATACAACAAAATGTGAGTTACTAAGGTTTTGATCAATATTGGAGAACTAAAAAAAAGTCAGACACATACTTCTTTTCTTAGCTAAAATCAAGCGCAACCTCTTTTTTTTTTAACGAAACATTTAAGTCTACAGTGTAGACAAGGCTGTGCCTTGAAACTGAACATAAAATCAATCAAAAGGTCAATAGGTTATAGTGCTAAAAAGATCAAAGTGCATTAGATGGAGTTGGCACATCCGAAATCCATGCATCAGTTTCCCAAAGGTAACCAAAGGAATACGATGCAGCAGAGCAATAGAAATATGCTGATGGCTTGTGGATCTGGTGGTAGCACAGCTACTTGGGTTGGCTGTTAAATGCTGATGACAAAATGAGAATTTGAGAGAGGCAAGTAAAAAAATGAGGAATCACCCTACCTGTGGAGGCTCATCCTCCACTTGCTGTGCTCCAGGAGACCAGGAACAGGGTCTAGTCCAACTTCTGCTTCTCCTCGTTCTCCTTCTTTAAGAGCTTGATCTGCAGAACCTCGTAGGAGCCTTCCTCCAGCAAGGGTCGCCGACTCGCCGTACACCTACAGCCATAGCAGCAGGGAAAAAATCGAGATTGATAAATCAGCTGCTAGTGTATTCATTCATTCACACTCAAATTGAAGCGTTGATTATACAAACACAATAGAACCAGTTTGCTGTTCCCGGCACCAAAAAAAAAAGTGGATTTCCTTATTAGAATCAATAACATCATTAGAAATATTTGATGCTTCACTACTTGAAATATAATCGTTATCTAGAAAAAGAATAACTCCCTCATAATACATGTCTAAATACATAATAAAAATGAAAAACTAGAACAAGTAACGATATAAACCAGAACCACGAGGTGGGTGTTGATCCTTAGTCCTTACCCAGCTTGGACAGGAGTCGCTGGCGCCCAGGCCTACGTGCGACACATGATGCCTCACGTCTGTAGGGTACCTGATCTCGATCTCATACCCATCCCTCTGCACTGCTGCAACCTGCAAGGCCACAGAGGTTCAAGCTTATATATATCAGCCATCGGTGAGAGCTGCACAGATCACAGCTTATCAAAGAATTTTAAAAAGAAATTCTTGGTGTGTTCCATCCTGTTAGGTAGCCAAGCATTGTTACCTTTATTTAGCCACGCCAACAATCAATCAAAGAAGAAAAAGGATATATATCCTTCAATAAGTCCGCAAATTAAATTAGACAGCAATTCTTTCAAACAGGCCCATGAAATATATCCTTTTCCAAGAGTCATCACGATGGAACGGCTGTCCTAGGAGGCCCGCCAGTTTGACACAGCAAATAGCCGAAAACAGCCATGATGCGAACACAAGGTTGATAAGTACCCTTGTGTGTTCGTTTTGTGATGAGTGATTGTCAATGTGATCCACGAAGTAGGTTGAGTGGTGACTAACCCTACCTTGGCGAAAGCCTTGTGTGCGACATGTCTCTTGGCTTGTGTTGTGCATGTGTGGAGCACGGAGGCGGTAGCCGACGGCGAGGTGAAGGTCAAGGAGGACGTGCCGTGCCGATGGACCGGAGGGGTGAAGGACGGACGTGAGGCTTGGACCGAGGGACCCGGAGGCCGGGTGGCTAGCCGTGGTGGCTGACACTTGGGACATCGACAAGCGCGAGAAGACATGGGAGTGACCGTGTTGACCGTGGAGGTGACACGCGTCGGATGGCGGGGGACGCGTATGGAGTACGCTACTCGCGGAGCGGTTTGATGGTTTGGGCCTCAAAACCATCGGAGGCGGGTTTACGGGTTTGGGCCTCAAAACCCGGGCGGAGGTTCCGAGGCGGAACGGACGGCACGTGGCGGCATCGGGGAGGTCGCGTCGAGGCGAAGCTACCGGTGAGGAGGCGCGGTGGCCGTCGGATCAAGATGAAGACCGAGTTGGACCTTTACGCCCTTGGGCTAAATGGTTTGGCTCATTTGTATCCAGGGGCAAATCGGGGATTGTGTAATAGCCCTGTTAAATAGGATGAGGGAGCCCCCCATCTCCCTCACCTCTCCACCCATCTCATTTTGTTTCATCCTTTTAGGGTTTCCTTCCTCTAGTTGCTTTGCTTGTGAGAGAGAGGTCAACTTTGTTGAATCTGAGTTTTTCAAGTGGGAATGGTGGCCCTTACCACCTCTTGTCCTCCGGGAGTCATTTCTTGAGTTGTGTCTACGGTGTTTTTCGTTTTCTTCACGTTCCTCTTTTCCCCCTCCTTTTTCATGGTTTGATTCGTCGATTTGAGACCGTTTTGAGTCGTTCTTTTTGCGTTGATTCGAGCTATGACATGAGTTGAAGCTATCCTAATGGTTATTTGGACTAAATCAACTCGAGCACGGAGAAATCGACGATTTTCTCTTCGGGCGACTTTTTCGTGTTCTTGGCCTTGATCTGATTTTCCCGAAGATTTGTTCAATCCCAGGCGATGAATTTTTGGGGATAGGTTTGTACCAAGGTGAATTTGGTCTGTGCGAAGTTTGAGAACGAATCGTTGTGATTTGGTCAAGTTTTTCTTCGATTTTGTTGTCGGCGCGTCTTCTCTGTTCGTAGCTGTTCATCGTCTGTTCTTCGCGAGTTGAGGCGCTGGCACATGGGATTTTTACAGGAGCGTTACCAGAGCTGGCACACAGGTGTCGTACTTGCTTCCTAGAAGCAACGCTCATCCTTTATCTTGTGTTGCCCGTCAGTTCTAGTCGTTCTCTCGGTCTTCAGGTTGGGAACAGCGATGTCGGCAGTGCAGACCCTGTCGTGCTCCAGTAGCCCGAACAGCAAGGGCCTGGGCGTTTCTCTGTTCATTTTCCACCGGTGTTAGGCTGCAGTGCGCCAGTCAGAACGGCCCCTCTCGGTTCGATTTGTTCTTGTCGATTTGGCAAGTCCGGCCCTTCCTGGCAAGCAGCTTGTCACCGCCGAGCAGCTGCTCGCCGTGAGACCCTGGTGGCCTTTTGGATTTGCTCAGCAGGAGCTCTGCCTGCCTAGGCTTTGCTTGGCCAATCACGTTCTCTGGTGCAGGGTGTTTCCATTCTCTTGCAGTACAGCAGCTCTTTCTTGATTTTAAATACATCCTTGATTGATTGGACTTGGACTCAGTTCTGGCTTTCGTGAGTTACTACAAGTATTTATTGGCTGATCTTTGAAGTACTATATTACTTCCTCCTACTTGTTTTTGGATTCACGGTTGAGGGATAACTCATTTTCTTCTCAGCTTCCTGCGTTCATCCTTGACCAGCATCGAGTAAACAAGCACAGCAGTGCTGGCCCTTGGTGGGTTGCTCGTCATGCCTGAGTACTCCCTCTAGCACAACAGTCTGGAGCTGCTGTCTCTCTGCTTGTGTTGCAGGTGTGCCCTTCTCATTGCTTCTTGTGTTCTCTGTTCGTGTGTCCTGGTTCATCAAGTCTCCTTTCAGGCAACGAGCAGAGCCTAGTGACATACGTCAGTGCTCAACAGAAGCTAGCTGTTTCCCTCTTCTCTGTTTGGCAATATTTCTAGAGCTTGCAATTTTCATCCGTAGTTTATTTGTTTGAGCTCCGATTTGAGTTCCGTCTGTTGTGTTGGATTTCTACTGTTCTGAGTAATTGTTTTAAAGTGCTCTCGTCACTAGTTGGCTTGGGTATTTTAGTTTCGAAGACTTGCTTGTGTTTGGCGGTGATTTTGGGACAGCGGCCAAAAATATTTCGAGAGAAATTTTACGGCTCCCATTCACCCCCCTCTGGTCGCCGTTTTCGGTCCTTCAATTGGTATCGGAGCCGGTTAAGGATCATTCCACCTTAATCGGTCCGTGATCCACGAAGGCGACATGGAGCGTGGTTCCGGCAAACCACCGTTCTTCGATGGAACAAATTATCCCTATTGGAAGATCCGCATGTCCGCGCATCTCCAGGGGATTGATTGGCTTGTTTGGGAGATTTGCGAGGATGCTACTTACGTTGTGCTTGAACCCCGTGCTCGTGTCACGCAAGATCAAAAAGATCGGCACAACGCTAATAGCAGAGCTCGTGCAGTTCTTTTCTCGAGTCTTTCGCTTCCAGAGTTCGAGAGAGTCTCCGATTGTACTACCGCTCGGGAGATCTGGGTGAGGCTTCAGAGCTATCACGAGGGGACCGCACAGGTCAAAACCAGACTCTACGAGACGTACAAGAGGGAGTACGAGAACTTCACCCAGCTTGATGGCGAGACCATCGATGCCATGTTTTCTCGCTTTCAGACCATCGTCAACAAGATGCGAGCAAACAAGGCACAGTTACCTTATGACGATCATGAGAGGGCACTCAAGCTTCTATATGCCCTAGATCGGAAGGTATGGGATGTGAAGGTGACTGCCATCATTGAGTCTTCGGGGTATGAGACCCTCACCGTGGATGAGCTTTTCAGCAAGCTCAAGTCCACCGAGATCGACTACCAGACCCAAGCCAAACTCAAGAATCCCTCTGCACCGACTATGGCTTTGGTCTCAGGTAACAGCTCAAGTTCTTTGGCTAACCCTTCACAGGTGTCTTTTGCCTTGTCTTCTTTGGTGTCTGTCACAGAGGAGCAGATGGAGAGTCTTGGAGATGACGAGCTGGCGTTGATCATCAGTCGGTTCTCGCGGTTTCACAACAACCGCTTGAATCGCCGGCGTGGTGGTGGTTCGAAGGAAGGATGCTACGGCTGTGGAGATCCCGACCACTTCGTCGCCCACTGCCCCAAGAAGAACAAGCACTCCTTCGACAAGTACGACTCCAGCAAGCGCAAGGACAAGCGCGAGTACACCTCCAAGCACAAGTCGAAGGGAGGATTCGACAAGGAGGCGCTGAAGAAGAAGTACTTCAAGAAGGCCAAGGCCCAAGAGCGCGCCTTCCTCGCCTCCCTCAGCGACCTCGACAACGACACCGACGACGACCAGTCTTCTTCTCCCTCGAGCGATGATGAGTCCGAGAAGAGGCGAGAGGACAAGTTGACCGGGCTTTGCTTCGTCGCCAAGTCCATCCACGGAGGCTACTGCACCATGGCCGTGGATGAAGGGGTGAAGCCCAACAAGGATGTGCTTCCCGGCGACGACGACTCTACCGAGGTAAAACCCTCCGTCGATGCTCTTATTGCCGAGCTTGATATCATGACCGATACTTTGATGAGTCAAGATAAGCTGCTGAAACGTGCTGCTCGTGAGAGGAAAGAGTTTAAGGACAAGCTAGAAGTTGTGGAGAAAGAGCTTGAGGAAGCTAAGAAGCTTGTTGTTCATGTGTCTGACGAGGTTGAGTGCGATGAATGTGCTGTTCATATGACTAACTTTTCTGAGTTGCAATCTAAGTATGCTGCCTTGTTAGATGAGAACGATGAGTTGAAGGCTAGGTCTAGCTTGTTGGGTGCGTGCAAGTCTTGTTCAGGCTTGCAATCTGAGCTGGCAGAGAAGAATGTCAAGATCCTTGCTCTTGAGAAGGCCAGTTCAGATAGCTCGGTTGTTGAGTGTGCACGTTGTGAGAGCTTGGTGTTGGAGCTTGAATCTTGCAGGCATGACAAGATGAGATCCGAGGAAGACAACACATACCTTCGGTCCATCTTGAATTGGGTGTCTTGTAGTGAGCCACAGTTGGGCATGATGATGAGCCAGTTCAGGCGGGGAACTGGGACATCGGGAGTAGGCTTTGCTCTAGGTGGGAAGGGTGAACATGTCTATGGCAAAGTTGGTGAGTTCAGTGGTTTGAGCCCAAGTGAGAAACCTTCCACTACTCCCAAATTGATCAAGATCAAACCACCTAAGCCTACCGAACCCACTGTGAAAGATGGAGTGTTTGAAGAGCCTCCAAGAGCTCCACCCCAGAAACAAGTTTGGGTTCCAAAACCGAACCATCTCAGGAACCCACTTGACACTCTACCGAACATCTCTGAGGATCCCCTTCCTAAAGCTAGAAAGCTACCAAGAGTGACACATACCCACAAGAAAGTGAGCCAACAACCACCCAAGAGAGAGGTGAGGTATCATTGTGACTACTGCCATAGGGATGGTCACCTTGCTGAGTTTTGCTTTAGGAGGAAGAGAGATGAGCGGCGAGAGTACGAGTTGAACAACCGGAACATGTACCGCCCACCCCATGGCGTATATGTGCCGCCTGTTCAGAGGCGCAATGCTAGGCCAAGAGGTGCAATGCCTCAAGGTGCTAGGCCTCAGGTTGCTAGACCACGCGGTGGTCGTGGTGGTCGTGCCCGGCGTGGTTCAGGTCATGATCAATATGACTTTGGACCTCGTGGCAGTGGCTTTCAGTCCTACAGCTCTAGCGGACCACGTTTTCCCCCACGTGGTGCTCGCTTTCCTCAAATGGGACATGGCATGTTTGGTGTTTTTCCTAACACTTTTCCAGGGCAAATGAGCCAACACTGGTATCCTTCACAGTTTACTAACCCCAGTGTTGCGCCATTTGCTCATCCTATGTCTTTCTATTGATGCAGGACGGAGGCCTGGAGAACACGTGGCTCATTGATTCCGGATGTTCGCGCCACATGACCGGAAGTTCCAAATGGTTCTCCAGCCTCGACCCCGTGCAATGTAAGGAGTACATCACATTCGGGGACAATAGCAAAGGTAAAGTGCTTTCTCGTGGAACCATTCGGGTCAATGAGAGTTTTGTCTTGAAGGATGTTGCTTTGGTTTCAAACTTGCATTTCAACTTGCTTTCTGTTTCGCAACTCCTACAAGATGGCTTTGAAGTGCGCTTTAAGACCGGCTTGTCTCGAGTTCTTGATTCCCAAGGAAATCTTGTTTGCCAGATTGTTCCTTTTGGCCGTGTCTTTCGAGCTGATTTTTCTCACTCTTTCGGCTCTTCTCGATGTTTGGTGGCCGGATCCTCCTCTGAACTTTGGAAGTGGCATAGGAGACTTGGTCACTTGAGCTTTGACTTACTAGCTAGGTTGAGCTCACTTGATCTAATCCGAGGATTGCCCAAATTAAAATTTGAGAAGGATTTGGTGTGTCACCCTTGTCGTCACGGGAAGATGGTTGCCGCTTCTCACCCTCCTGTGACTCAGGTCATGACCAAGGGACCCGGTGAGCTACTCCATATGGACACTGTTGGTCCGGCTCGAGTTCGGTCTGAGGGAGGGAAGTGGTACGTTCTAGTGATCGTGGACGATTTTTCTCGCTACTCTTGGGTGTTTTTCATGGAGGGTAAGGATGAGGCTTTTTCTCATGCTCGAGATTTGATTGTTCGGTTACAGACTGAGTTGCCAAAGAATGCCATAAGAGCTATACGCAGTGACAATGGCACAGAATTCAAGAACTCTCAGTTTGATAACTTTTGCTCTTCTTTGGGTCTTGAGCACCAGTTCTCCTCGCCTTATGTCCCTCAGCAGAACGGTGTTGTTGAGCGCAAGAATCGGACCCTTGTTGAGATGGCTAGGACGATGCTCGATGAGCATAGGACTCCTAGGAGATATTGGGCCGAAGCGATCAACACCGCGTGTCATGTTTCCAATCGCATCTTTCTTCGAGCCTTCATGAAGAAAACTTCTTATGAGCTGCGATTCGGTCGACTACCCAAGGTGAGCCACTTTCGAGTGTTTGGATGCAGGTGCTTCATTCTGAAACAAGGTAATTTAGACAAATTTGAGTCTCGATCCTCGGATGGTGTCTTTCTTGGTTATGCTTCACATTCTCATGCATATCGTGTACTTAACCTTGAAACTAACCGAGTCGTAGAGACTTGTGAAGTCACTTTCGACGAGACCATGCCTTGTTCTGTTCCTGTCTTTGAAAGTGCAGGTGATCAGGAGATTGGTGAGAGCATCTTCGTTGAGGAGAATGAGGAAGATGCTGATTGGGGAGATGCAGAGGCGACCTCTTCGGCTGCTCCAGTCGAGTCTACGACGACTACATCGGCTCACGGACCAGACCCATCTTCTTCCACTACATGGGGTCCGCACGAGCCGCTTCCTCAGCCTACTCCAGCTGCACCTGAGGAGGCCCCGACAGCTGTTGAGGGGGAGGCGACATCTTCGAGGGAAGCTCCTCGGCACATCCAGCGTCGCCACCCGCCTCAAACCATGATCGGCGACATCAGTCAGCGTGTTACACGCTCAAGGTCATATGAAATCTCACATTTCGCTCATTCTGCCTTTGTCGCTAATTTCGAGCCACAAAATGTTGGACACGCACTTTCTGATCCCGATTGGGTCAATGCTATGCACGAGGAGTTACAGAACTTTGAGAGAAATGAAGTATGGGTCTTAGTTCCACCTCCACCTGAGTGTCACCCTATAGGTACAAAATGGGTTTTCAAGAACAAGCAAAGTGAGGATGGAGTGGTGGTGAGAAACAAGGCTAGGCTAGTGGCTCAGGGGTTTTGTCAGAAAGAGGGAGTAGACTTTGAAGAAACCTTTGCTCCTGTGGCCCGTATCGAGGCTATAAGGATGCTCTTAGCTTATGCAGCTTCGAAAGGGTTCAAGCTGTATCAAATGGATGTGAAGAGCGCCTTTTTGAACGGGTACATAGAGGAAGAGGTGTATGTGAGACAACCCCCTGGCTTTGAAAATCCCAAGTATCCCAACCATGTTTACAAACTCCACAAAGCCTTGTATGGATTGAAACAAGCCCCGAGAGCCTGGTATGAGCGTTTGAAAGCCTTCTTGCTTGCTAAGGGCTTTAAGATGGGTTCAGTAGATAAAACTTTGTTTCTCCTCAAGCAAGGCACTGACACACTTTTGGTTCAGATTTACGTGGATGATATCATTTTTGGTGGTTCCTCTCACGCTCTTGTTGCAAAGTTTTCTGAGACTATGAGCAGGGAATTCGAGATGAGCATGATGGGCGAGTTGACATTCTTCCTCGGGCTGCAAATCAAACAAACACGTGAAGGAACATTCGTGCACCAAGGCAAGTACACCAAGGATCTCCTGAGGAAGTTTGACATGGGCGAGGCCAAGCCTCTTTCGACGCCCATGTCGACTACGACGGCCCTGGACGAGGACAAGGAAGGAGAAGCTGTGGACCAGAAGGAGTACCGAAGCATGATCGGATCGTTGCTGTACCTGACGGCAACGAGACCGGACATCCAGTTCGCGGTCTGCTTGTGCGCGCGCTTTCAGTCTTCACCGCGCACATCGCATCGTCAAGCCGTCAAGCGGATCATGAGGTACCTTCGTTTCACACCCGAATTTGGTCTTTGGTTTTCGGCTTCCTCCTCTCTTTCTCTTTGCGGTTACTCTGATGCGGATTATGCTGGCTGTCGTACTGAGAGGAAGTCCACTTCTGGGACTTGTCAGTTTCTTGGGTCTTCACTTGTGTCTTGGTCTTCTCGCAAGCAGTCCACTGTAGCTCAATCCACCACAGAAGCTGAGTATGTTGCTGCTGCTGCTTGCTGTTCCCAGTTGCTTTGGATGGTTGCTACTTTGCGAGACTATGGTTTAGAGTTTAGGCGAGTGCCTTTGTTCTGTGATAGCACCAGTGCCATATGTGTAGCCAAAAACCCTGTTCTCCACTCCAAAACCAAGCACATAGAGGTCCGTTTTCACTTCTTGCGAGACCACTATGAGAAAGGGGACATTGATCTTATTCATGTTGACACCCACAACCAGCTCGCAGACATCTTCACTAAACCCCTTGATCAAACCCAGTTTGCTCGCTTGCGAGGAGAGCTTGGAGTTTGCTTCCCTTTTTAGCTTGGGAAGTTTTGGTTCTTGTACATTAGTTTGTGGTTTTCTTTTTTCTTTAGCTTTTGCTTTTGCTTTTGTATCATATTTGCATATCATATCATCATGTATCATATTGCATCTTGAGCTTCATCTTTATAGTAGCTAGATTGACACTATGCTCTTGTTGGGGATGTTATGGATATACATGATGTGCTTTGCTTAGGCTCACTTGATCTCTTGATATGAGCTAAAAATGCCTTTTTCAATTGTGAACTTGAATAACACTTGATGAAACTTGGAACATGTTCACCACTACTTTGTAGCAACTAGCATGTTTAGATGTGTTGAGAACCATTTTGCTTCATATATATGCTTAGTTGCTACGGCTCATACCTTGAGTTACACACTTGCTTGAGAAACTTGAATTTGTGCTAAAACTAAAAAAAAAACAAGGTATGAAAAGATCGGGATGGGTCTTTGCTGTCCCATGTCAGAGTATCGAGATAGCTCCTTATTGCACTTAAGGGTGAACTTGAGCTCTGTAATGGATACCGAGATCACTGTCTTAAGCTTCTGATTGCTTTTGGCATAGGCTTGACATGGTCGATAAGTCAGGTTTTGATGGCATCGATAACCTCCCGCACACATTTGTTTGACAAACTTTGGTGATAAGCTGCATAACTCCGATAAAATTCAATTGATTGAAAATTTGATCAAATCACAAGTTTGTCTCATGACATGATGTGTGAACTTTGTTTGGGGTAGTTCACTTTGCATACATGTGTAGCACAAGGTTGATCTCCTGTCTATATTTGCTATGTGCTCATTTGGTGGTGAACCCTCTTTTAAATTGCTCAAACTTGATAAAACTTGCTAAACTGCCATATTTCATCTCATTTGGTCATTTTGAGCATTTGCTAGCACTTGTACTTGTTGCTATGTATCCATGACAGCATCAGCTAGAGCATTCTTTCAATCTACTTGCTATAATCTTGAAGCTTCTGCATTTGTGTATTTCTGCATTCATAGCATGTTTTGAGGGGAGGTGTAATCCTTGGGCTCTAGCTTGATAAGTGCATGTGTCAACAAGGGGGAGAGATATGTCACACTCACCATGTCAACAAGGGGGAGAAGTCTCCATTTCGTGCATTCATTTGAGAGAGATGGCATTTGTTCAGGGGGAGTTGCATTTGAGTTGCTTTTGCTAGATGTGTTGAGCCTTTGCCTCTTCTGGAGGGTCTAGCAGTTTTTCGGCTTTTCGAGCTTTGCTAGTGGTGTTGAGCCCGTTGCCTCTTCTTGAGGGCTAGTTTTATTTTACTTGGTTGCGTCGAGCCGTTGCCCATGTCTTTGGGGACCAAGTTCTTGCTCATTTCAAATGACCTGCTTTGGCTTTTCTTTGGTTTTTGGTCATTTGATTGAGATCTTTGTTTTCTCTTCTTCTTCTTCTTTTTCTTTTGCTCAAGCTGTTCGTGTATTGGTGTTGACAATGCACTCATCAAGGGGGAGATTGCGAACACAAGGTTGATAAGTACCCTTGTGTGTTCGTTTTGTGATGAGTGATTGTCAATGTGATCCACGAAGTAGGTTGAGTGGTGACTAACCCTACCTTGGCGAAAGCCTTGTGTGCGACATGTCTCTTGGCTTGTGTTGTGCATGTGTGGAGCACGGAGGCGGTAGCCGACGGCGAGGTGAAGGTCAAGGAGGACGTGCCGTGCCGATGGACCGGAGGGGTGAAGGACGGACGTGAGGCTTGGACCGAGGGACCCGGAGGCCGGGTGGCTAGCCGTGGTGGCTGACACTTGGGACATCGACAAGCGCGAGAAGACATGGGAGTGACCGTGTTGACCGTGGAGGTGACACGCGTCGGATGGCGGGGGACGCGTATGGAGTACGCTACTCGCGGAGCGGTTTGATGGTTTGGGCCTCAAAACCATCGGAGGCGGGTTTACGGGTTTGGGCCTCAAAACCCGGGCGGAGGTTCCGAGGCGGAACGGACGGCACGTGGCGGCATCGGGGAGGTCGCGTCGAGGCGAAGCTACCGGTGAGGAGGCGCGGTGGCCGTCGGATCAAGATGAAGACCGAGTTGGACCTTTACGCCCTTGGGCTAAATGGTTTGGCTCATTTGTATCCAGGGGCAAATCGGGGATTGTGTAATAGCCCTGTTAAATAGGATGAGGGAGCCCCCCATCTCCCTCACCTCTCCACCCATCTCATTTTGTTTCATCCTTTTAGGGTTTCCTTCCTCTAGTTGCTTTGCTTGTGAGAGAGAGGTCAACTTTGTTGAATCTGAGTTTTTCAAGTGGGAATGGTGGCCCTTACCACCTCTTGTCCTCCGGGAGTCATTTCTTGAGTTGTGTCTACGGTGTTTTTCGTTTTCTTCACGTTCCTCTTTTCCCCCTCCTTTTTCATGGTTTGATTCGTCGATTTGAGACCGTTTTGAGTCGTTCTTTTTGCGTTGATTCGAGCTATGACATGAGTTGAAGCTATCCTAATGGTTATTTGGACTAAATCAACTCGAGCACGGAGAAATCGACGATTTTCTCTTCGGGCGACTTTTTCGTGTTCTTGGCCTTGATCTGATTTTCCCGAAGATTTGTTCAATCCCAGGCGATGAATTTTTGGGGATAGGTTTGTACCAAGGTGAATTTGGTCTGTGCGAAGTTTGAGAACGAATCGTTGTGATTTGGTCAAGTTTTTCTTCGATTTTGTTGTCGGCGCGTCTTCTCTGTTCGTAGCTGTTCATCGTCTGTTCTTCGCGAGTTGAGGCGCTGGCACATGGGATTTTTACAGGAGCGTTACCAGAGCTGGCACACAGGTGTCGTACTTGCTTCCTAGAAGCAACGCTCATCCTTTATCTTGTGTTGCCCGTCAGTTCTAGTCGTTCTCTCGGTCTTCAGGTTGGGAACAGCGATGTCGGCAGTGCAGACCCTGTCGTGCTCCAGTAGCCCGAACAGCAAGGGCCTGGGCGTTTCTCTGTTCATTTTCCACCGGTGTTAGGCTGCAGTGCGCCAGTCAGAACGGCCCCTCTCGGTTCGATTTGTTCTTGTCGATTTGGCAAGTCCGGCCCTTCCTGGCAAGCAGCTTGTCACCGCCGAGCAGCTGCTCGCCGTGAGACCCTGGTGGCCTTTTGGATTTGCTCAGCAGGAGCTCTGCCTGCCTAGGCTTTGCTTGGCCAATCACGTTCTCTGGTGCAGGGTGTTTCCATTCTCTTGCAGTACAGCAGCTCTTTCTTGATTTTAAATACATCCTTGATTGATTGGACTTGGACTCAGTTCTGGCTTTCGTGAGTTACTACAAGTATTTATTGGCTGATCTTTGAAGTACTATATTACTTCCTCCTACTTGTTTTTGGATTCACGGTTGAGGGATAACTCATTTTCTTCTCAGCTTCCTGCGTTCATCCTTGACCAGCATCGAGTAAACAAGCACAGCAGTGCTGGCCCTTGGTGGGTTGCTCGTCATGCCTGAGTACTCCCTCTAGCACAACAGTCTGGAGCTGCTGTCTCTCTGCTTGTGTTGCAGGTGTGCCCTTCTCATTGCTTCTTGTGTTCTCTGTTCGTGTGTCCTGGTTCATCAAGTCTCCTTTCAGGCAACGAGCAGAGCCTAGTGACATACGTCAGTGCTCAACAGAAGCTAGCTGTTTCCCTCTTCTCTGTTTGGCAATATTTCTAGAGCTTGCAATTTTCATCCGTAGTTTATTTGTTTGAGCTCCGATTTGAGTTCCGTCTGTTGTGTTGGATTTCTACTGTTCTGAGTAATTGTTTTAAAGTGCTCTCGTCACTAGTTGGCTTGGGTATTTTAGTTTCGAAGACTTGCTTGTGTTTGGCGGTGATTTTGGGACAGCGGCCAAAAATATTTCGAGAGAAATTTTACGGCTCCCATTCACCCCCCCTCTGGTCGCCGTTTTCGGTCCTTCACATGAGAAACAATCTTTATCATATATAGGTTGGAAATACATACATTTTCATCTCAGATTTACCATATCACATTATCAACAATTCTATTCTAAAATTCTCCGGCAACAAACACAAGTGACATCTCCAGGAATGGCGCTACCTCCAGACTCTGTTTGTTTCAGTTCCGTAGCAATGCACCGGCAAACCTATATAAAACAAGTAAAAAGTAACCAACAGGATAAGAAACATCCACACGAGATTCAGACTTATGTTTCCAAGACCAGGAGGCTATTTAGCATCATGTCAAATGACAGCAGATTCATGGTGAGATCACCCATTAGAGAAAAACGACTTATGGATCCACCAGCTTATCATTCTGAAAATTGCATAGATGAAAAAAATGACATTTGCAACTTTGGACACTAGCTACAAACAGAGATTTTGTAGGCACTGAGAAGATAACATTGTTTAGATTATTGTTGACTAAAGCATCCTCAGTGATGGCTAGCTTTGTATTTGTATAGTCATTTGAAGTGGGGCATCGTTTGAGTCATTGTTGCTCAAAAATATCAGTTAGAACCTAGAACACTTTCAAATACATTGCAAAAGGTGTAGTTCTTGCCATTGCACAAATTGGGGAACAGCTGCAAGCAAAGGTAACAATGACTGGGTTTCATTGTTGGGCTACAAGATATGAAGGTCGAATGAGACTGATTAGTGTTAATGGATGTGCAGTGGCTACATAAAAGATTATAGGCAGAAGCTTATCTAAATCACTTGGTATTCTTAGTGATGATTTGGTTTTTATCAACACCAGCTCTCTTGCATTTTTTTTTTGGTTGACCAGTTTCAGTTCTCAGCCTGCAGAAGATGCATGAAACACTCAGATGTTTTTTTTGTCCCTTTGTACAAAAAGTCTGATTGATCATAAGTAAACACATGCCATTTTTGTAAGTCCAAACTTTTACTGGGGGACAGGGGAGGGGGGCTGCAGTGTAGCTTCATTTTCTAAAGCTGCAGCGAGTTCTTTCATTTTGCCTTCTTTTGCCTTCCAATTGATCACCACAATTTGGTGATGCAAAGGTATTGTATAAAGTACTGATGGAAGCATCAAAGAAGTGATCCATAAAGGCTGAGTATCAATCATTTATGATTAGAATTACTGAGAGCGCCAGAATATTTGGTGATGCAAATATCTGTAAAACATTCAGCTCGGTCTGTCTTAATTTACGGAGTTCACAATGAAGATACTTAGTTTATGCAAGAAAATCTAAATTGATAAGGAAGCATGGAAAAATGGAAGGCAAGTCATATATAAATCTAAGTGTAGCAAATGCAATGTTTATTCTTCTCGGGTTTTTTTTTTGCAATCATATAGCAGTAGATTATTTGAGGATAAGTGAATGGCATAAAGAAATTGAAGACAAAATCAGGTTGTCTATATGTAAACTGAAAGCTGACCTTTCTGTCAACTTCGCTTTCTAGCAACAGCCTCTTGCGAACAATGGACTGCATGTTAGTCACTGTGTCTTTTATCTGCCAAGAAGACATATATTGGTTAATGATCCTGTGATAACAGTTTGTAGTATGGTATGTGGAATGTGAATTATAAAGTGCACAGAGAAGATAGCTTAGTTTTTTTTCAAGCAATGTTGTAGTCGATTTTGATTCAGATGCAAAAAATGAGCTGTGGAACTACATTAATAGTGATAAAGCACTTGACTTTGGGGTTATTTGACACATCTCTAGATCTGGGATCTATGCATGATTTGTAGTTTGCAGGATAAAATAGAATGGTTTAAAGATATGATCTAAAATAATAACAAAATTGCTCAATCAAATATATTCTAATGCCCAGGGCTCTAGATCTAAGAATTTCTAGAGCTAGGGACTACCCCAAATATGCGGTCTAAAATCTTCATCAGTACAATGCATTGTGCCATTCTCTACCTTTCTATCTAAATTCTAGAAGTTGTTAGCAATGAGTACAAGATAACATACAAAATCTACTGTGGTAAGAGACACTAAGACTTTTTTATCCCCATCTCGTGTCTGCAACCTCTTGGGTTGCAAGTGCGGTTACATGTTGTTCCCATGGACTGAATATAGTTTCACCTGTTTCCGGTTATTTCCATGAACTTTTGTTGCTTTCCTCCACTGTTGGTTGGAGAGGGTCGCACTTTGAAGTGTGTGTGGTAGAACTTGAAACATTGAGATATTTACATGTATAGCCTTCAAGAAAAATGTGTCTTCCTGTCATGGCTTTTTTTAACTTACCTGTATGGCCCGAAAACGAAAATCTCTTCCTTCCATGACCCGAAGAGTGCAGGTTTAAACAATAGCAGTTTTTCAACCATGCTTGGCTCGTGTCCATGTCAACGTGTCCTTTGCCTGTTTAACCCTCAAAAATTAAATCAGATCAGTAGATAGTGCCAAAATAGTAGTGTAAAAACACCACGGCAAGCAACTTTTAATGTTGCTGTAAAATTTGCTCTCCTGTGTACATCCAACTAAAAAAATATGGTTAAAAAGATATCACTCAAAGAAGAAAGATATACTTTCTTTTTAAAAAAATGGGCGGGCTAATTTTAGCCCGAAAGCTTGCATTGCATCCAGTTCGGCTACGTTTCAGTGTATAATACTTAGGCCTGGCCTGTTGCGGTATTAGGCCCACTCAGAACTCTAAGGACGTCGTCGGTCATGACCTAATTGGTGGGTTTTTGTTACTCAAGCTGGTGATGACTTGGCTCCCCTAAAAAAAAGGTGACGACTTGGCACAAAAATCTTTCCGAGTGGCAGGCATTCTCTGACGCTAAAAAAACCCTGCTTATTCATGAGTAGAAAATCTTGCTTATCAGCTGAATTTTTCAAACATAACTCTTTCTCTCCTAAATTATAAGTCGTTCTAATTTTTTAATACATAACTTTTACTATATATTTAAATATATATTATTATGTCTAGACACATACTACAAAAGTAAGAACAACTAAAAATTTGGAATGGATGGAGTATGGTCTACGCTTTCTCTTTGGAGGTCTTGGAGTCTTGGATCCTTCCATCATTCTTGATTTTTTTTTAATTAGAACCCTACATCCGCGCAAGTCTGCCGGACCAAGCAATGCCAATTTTTCTTTCCTTCCAATAGGGAAACGACGAGAGAGGGAGATGCTGCTGTCTGCTATTGGTAGATGATTAGAAGATTCTTTGCTTTGCTTACGTACTCCCTCCATCCCAAATTATAAAATATTCTAAGAGTCTTGAAGAGTCAAAGGATCTCAAGTTTGACCAAACTTATATGGTAAGATAATAATATTTATGATACCAATTAAGTATCATTAGATTCTTTATTAATTATATTTTCATAGTATACCTATTTGATGTTATAAATTTTTGTAATTTTCTCTATAATTTTAGTCAAACTTAAGATGCTTTGACTTTCTAAGATTCTTGGAATGCCTTATAATTTGGAATAGAGGGAGTATGTGATTGTGGCTGCGAAGGAGAAGAAACCAGGCGGCGGATAAGAAGGAAACCGCTTTTGCAAAACCAGAGCATGTCTCTGTCTCTCGCGATTAAGAAATGTGCGCTTGCCTTTGCCTACATCTGTGCTAAAAGAATACAATTCCAGTTCTGCTTTTTTTAGCCAATATATCTAAAATCCAATCCAACTTATAAGAAAGAACATAAATATTAAAATGAATATACTATAAAATATATTCCACTTAATGATCTGTTTTATATTTTGTTAGAATCGTATTCTTTACGACATAAATGGAGTATATGAGCAGAAAGCGACAGCCATTTCTGCATTGTACGATTTTTCTCGCTGAGAAATGGCCCTGACATGAACAAGGACGATCGGTCTAATCATACGTCTTCCACAAATAAATAAATAAATAAAATAATGAAAAGAAAAATAAAAGTCCACAAGGAAAGCAACCGCAAAGATTGGGAGGGGAGGACCACGAGAGCGCAATGGATGATGGGCAGGGCTGGTGAGATTCCCTCCGTTACTCGCCGTGTAAAAGTCACGTCGGCCAAACGGACGTGGCCGTTAAGCGCACGGCACGCTAGGAATGCCGACGTGCTCTTTTCCTCTAGGCATTTCTGGTCCATCTTGGAGTACTCCAGCTAATTTAGGTTCTGCTGTTTTAATAAAACTCTATAGCATCACGACCACCAATGACTAAGTGCTAAGCCTATTATTTTCTTTTTTATTATGAGCACGGCGATAATTCTCTAAATTCTCGTTTCAAGCCATTTGAATAAGAATAATGTATATATCTTTCCATCTAATGGCTTCTCTGTATATTGTGTGCTCACTTTGGAGAGTCATTTTTGTTCTCTATCTTTGTTTAGTGAGAAAACCAAGAATAGAGGATGACTGTAGTTGAAAATCTCCTGTCAACACAAAATGATATAAAGAGGGTTTTGGAGTTGCTCTAGTGGCTAGAGACCAAAAAAAATTACTCAACACCTAAATTAGCTTGTTTTTAGCCCATCCAAATAGATCATATATCTTTATCACTATATCTCAAAGACTTACACAATCATTCGTGACAAAAAAAAAGTGTTAGTGAAATAATATTTTCATGTCTATATTTTAGTTGATAAATTTTGAAGATTATATAGATAGGGGAGTTTCAAGGTAACTTAATCTTGGATGCGATGTTGCCAACCTTTTCGAAGTGTCAAATGTCTTGCACTCTTGTGTAAGCAAAAACTACACGTAGATTCATGTTTAATCGTTTTACAAAAAGTTGACATTTTGGATATGCAACTCCAAATAATTATTATCTTCTAGGGGTATGTTCTAACCCTCTTGTCCAGTTTTTCTATCCGTGTACGGGGTCATTTGACCTTATGCATGCTTTTAACACATGTTTTTTTCCTTTGCCTTTCCTTTAGCTTTATAAACATCTACATCCTAATCTTGTTTTTGATGTTCAAACCCTTTTAAGCGTTGATAGATTTTAGTGACCATCTGTAGGGTTCTTAGTCATCCTTGGTTAGTCGTCTTCTGAAGAGTCACTCTCCCTCCATTTCAAATTATTATAGTTCAATTTAGTATTGTCCTAAATCCTAAATCAAGCATATTTATTTTTTGGTCGTCATAATAGATTTAGAACCTGCTTGATACAGCTGGAACCATTATTTTTGGTAAAGAAAATTGGTCCCTAGTTCATTTGAAGAACAGAAAGAAAAATGGCTCCGATAAACAATATTATGAACAATGTATGAGTTGGAGGAGCCAGACCTTGTATAAGCCCTTTCAAACGGCCCCTTATTCTCGGCGGCTCAGGTAAAGCTTTTGCTAAATGAACAAAGAATTGGTGAAACTATAGCCAAAGCTGGTGGGAATGGTGCCAAACAAACCTCGTAAACCACCCAAAAAGATCCCGAAAACAAATGGATACGTGCAGGGCATGCATGCATGCAATAGCCCAGCCATAAAAAGCGGCGAGCCAATGCCCGGGTGTCAACAAAATGGCGCCTGTGTCGGCTCTGGCCGCTTCCGGCTCAGCTTTCGGAACGATCCGCCGCAGTTTGGCCTCGCATATGACGACGACGATGGTCTCCTCTTCTCAATTTGCAGCTCTAGCATGGGAGCCACCTCATGTCGGCTCACACATAGCACGCGCCTCAGCCCGTGCTCGCTCTCCCCTAGATGCTTCACTTGCGCCAATCAGTGTGAGCCCATCGTGTCAGATGGTACTCGTACGTATGGAGTACGTGATACCACAACACGTACACTGGTCAGGATCGATAGTATATGATCATGTCGACCCGATGTGTTTTAGTACCTTGCAGTTGCCGGAGAGGAGTGGTCGCGCGCACGCGGCGCAGGGGTTCTCTGCGCTCGTTGATCGCTTCCCCACTGTGCGCTCGTTTAGGAACACCACCTCGTGGTCGCTCACCATGTGCGACTGCATGCAACGCTACGAATCAGGACCCAGATGGAAATGAAGCGCCTCTCGACCACCTCTGCCTCGGTGATGGTCGGTGTGCAGTGCGTACGCATGCACGCTACCAATATCATACCTGGATGCCGGCGCAATCGAACAGCTTCAGGTTGTCGACGCGGACGGCGAAGCAGGACGCGTACTTCCATATCTTTGGGTTCCATTACATACCGTCAATCGAATAAATAAAGAGAAGAGTTTGAGATCAGCTTGTTGGGAGCAGGTGACCGCCCGACATGCATGTCGATTGTCGATGGCACGGAAATAAACAACACATTCGTGAGGGAGCCAGGGAGGCAGTGGCGGCACAGCGCCGTGGCACAGTCGATGCAGAAGTGGTTCTTGTCGTTCTCACGGTCCCCCGGGTGTGCGGCGCACGCGTTGAAGAACTTCGATAGCAGGCCACACAGCCATTGCGGGGCGCCACGCACGGCCGCCAGCTGCATCGCCGTTTGTTCGCACATGCGCTAGGTGGCTCCTGCGGCCGTTCCTTGCACCGCGGCGACGCAGGGGTGGACCAGTGGGGGAATGGATGAACTGCTGGTAGGTTTGGTTGGACTGGCGAGTGCGTAGAAGGGGCATGGGCAACGATAGACTCGATTTCAATTCAAAGACCGAAAGCCGTGGAGTTCTGCACCATTCTGTGCGGCGCTAATTCTCGACATGACAGACGTAAGTATAATACCGACATGGCATGCAACGATGTTCGTGAACAATGGTGACACATGGATATGGTGGCGGTCCAGGGATCGTTCCATTCAATTCAAAGACCGAAAATCACGGGGTTCCGTAGCATTTTGTGTGGTGATAATTCTCGACATGCGAGACATAAGCGTAATACCGAGATGGCATGCAACAATGTTCGTGAACAATGGTGACACGTGGATGCGGTGGCCATCTAGGGATTTGTTCCGCGTTCTAAGGCCAGTCTCAGTGAAAGTTTCACTAGAGTTTCATTTACATTTAATAGCCTGTCACATATGCATTTTTGATGACATGTCAACGTTTTAATGAAGAGAGAGAAGAATTATGTTTCATGGGGATGAAACTCTCTTGGCACAGTTACCAACTCTCTATGAGTCATAGAATTAAATGTCTATGAAACTATGGAATGGAACTTTTCATTGAGAGTGAGTATTTCATCCGAGTTTCATTTCATTCTATATGACATGGCAGTCTTGGAAACAATAAAATGAAACTCTTCACTGAGACTGGCCTAAGCTGGTATATCGACATGCGGGGCGTAAGTGTAATACCGAGATGAACGGTGACACGTGGATGCGGTGATCCTCTAAGAATTCATTCCGTGGTCTAGGTAGGTTGTATATGGCCTTATTTAGTTTCTGAAATTTTTTAGAAAATGGTATTGTAACATTTTCGTTGTTATTTGACAATTAGTATCCAATCATGGTCTAATTAGGCTTAAAAGATTCGTCTCGTGAATTTCGTCTAAGCTGTGTAATTAGTTTTATTTTTTTATCTATATTTAATGTTTTAGGCATGCGTTCAAAAATTTGATGTGACGAAGAATTTTAAAATTTTTTGTAAAATTTTAGGAACTAAACAAGCCCTAAATAAGAAAACTTGAAATGTTCTAAAAAAATCAAGCCCATGCATGATTGAAGCAAACGGTATAGCAACGGTGTTAACCTGATCTAGTGATCTCTTGTAATCCTTAACGGCCACCTACCACAGGGAGCAAACGGCGTCCCCTTCCTCGATATCTCCGCGGCGGCCTCTGGCTTTTTCCGCGGAATTGCGCGGTGGGGACGGACTCCACGAGACCGCGACGCAACCGCCTCTCGCCGCTGGGCCCCACCCCGCTCGGTGCCGTAGCCTCACGGGACTCTTTCTCCCTCCTCCCCCGTTATAAATTGGCTTCATCCCCTCCTTGCCTCATCCATCCAAATCCCAGTCCCCAATCCCATCCCATCGTCGGAGAAATTCATCGAAGCGAAGCGAATCCTCGCGATCCTCTCAAGGTACTGCGAGTTTTCGATTCCCCTCTCGACTTCTCGTATGCTTTCCCTGTTTTGTGTTCGTCGTAGCGTTTGATTAGGTATGCTTTCCCTGTTCGTGTTCGTCGTAGCGTTTGATTAGGTATGCTTTCCCTGTTCGTGTTCGTCGTAGCGTTTGATTAGGTATGCTTTCCCTGTTCGTGTTCATCGTAGGGTCTGATTAGGTCGTGTGAGGCGATGGCCTGCTCGCGTCCTTGAATCTGTAGTCGATTCGCGGGTCGTGGTGTAGATCTGCGGGCTGTGATTAAGTTATTTGGTGTGATCGGATCTGTAGTCGATTTGCGGGTCGTGGTGTAGATCTGCGGGCTGTGATAAAGTTATGTGGTGTGATCCTGATCGCGTGATCTCGAGTAGATATGATGGTTGGACCGCGGTTGGTTCGTTGGCTGCGCTAGGGTTTGGCTGGGCTCATGTTGCATCCGCCGTTGCGCGTGATCCTGCGGCAGGACTTCGTTTGATTGCTGCCAAATCACGTTACGATTATGTGATTTGGTTTGGAATTTCTTAGACTTCTAGCTTCTGCTTATATATTATATGCCAGTAGCGCCTATTGCTCATATACCTGATGATAATCATAGATGGCTGTGGAACTAACTAGTTGATTGTCGAGTCATGTATCATGTACAGGTAGAGACTTGCGTCTAATTGTTTGGTCCTGTACTCAAGTTGCAGTTATGTGATTTGGTTTAGATTGTTTGTTCCACTCATCTAGGCTGTAAAAGGGACACCGCTTAGATTTCTGTTAATCTCTTTAGTAGATTATATATTATATTGGTAACTTATTACCTTATTACATGCCATACGTGACTTTCTGCTCATGCCTGATGATAATCATGGATCACTGTGGAATTAATTAGTTGATTGTTAAATCATGTTTCATGTACATACCATGTCATAATTGCTTGTAGTTCCTTAACAAATGCAAATTTGACTGATCCATGTATTATTTGTGTGGTTCTATAATGTGAAATACTATAGCTACTTGTTAGTAAGAATCAGCTTCATATGCTTAATGCTCTGTGTGCCATCTGCTCGTGCCTGATGATAATCATATATCACTGGAATCAATTAGTTGATTGTTAAATCATATATCAAGTGCATACCATGGCACAATTGCTTAAGTCACTTCCTTTGCAGATTGAAGTGGTCACTGCATGTTTTGCTAAATTGTAATATTGTGATTAGACCATATATCATGTATTGTATATTTTTTGTATAATAAAAAATGCTATATAGTCCTGGTACTTGTTAGAAAGATCTGCTTCATAGTTTAGTTGCCTATCCCTCAAATTAGGATGCTGAGCAGCTGATCTTATAACTTTGTTTCATGTTTCAATTCTTTTTCTGTTCAACAGTTGAATCAGTTTTTGTTTGATTCACAGTAACTTATGGTTGCTTACTCTTCTTCTTCTTCTGGTCTTCAATGTTTGCAGATGCAGATCTTCGTTAAGACCCTCACCGGCAAGACCATCACTCTTGAGGTTGAGTCCTCAGACACTATTGACAATGTCAAGGCTAAGATCCAGGACAAGGAGGGCATTCCTCCGGACCAGCAGAGGCTGATCTTTGCTGGCAAGCAGCTCGAGGATGGCCGTACCCTAGCTGACTACAACATCCAGAAGGAGTCCACCCTCCACCTGGTGCTCAGGCTTAGGGGAGGCATGCAGATCTTTGTCAAGACCCTCACTGGCAAGACTATCACGCTTGAGGTCGAGTCTTCTGACACGATCGATAACGTGAAGGCCAAGATCCAGGACAAGGAGGGAATTCCCCCGGACCAGCAGCGTCTCATCTTCGCTGGCAAGCAGCTTGAGGATGGCCGCACCCTCGCCGACTACAACATCCAGAAGGAGTCTACCCTCCACCTTGTGCTCAGGCTCAGGGGTGGCATGCAGATCTTCGTGAAGACCCTCACTGGCAAGACCATCACCCTGGAGGTGGAGTCCTCGGACACCATCGACAATGTGAAGGCGAAGATCCAGGACAAGGAGGGCATCCCCCCAGACCAGCAGCGTCTCATTTTTGCTGGCAAGCAGCTTGAGGATGGCCGCACCCTTGCTGACTACAACATCCAGAAGGAGTCCACCCTTCACCTGGTCCTCCGCCTTCGTGGTGGCATGCAGATCTTCGTGAAGACCCTCACTGGCAAGACCATCACCCTGGAGGTGGAGTCCTCGGACACCATCGACAACGTGAAGGCGAAGATCCAGGACAAGGAGGGCATCCCCCCGGACCAGCAGCGTCTCATTTTCGCTGGCAAGCAGCTTGAGGATGGCCGCACCCTTGCTGACTACAACATCCAGAAGGAGTCCACCCTTCACCTGGTGCTCCGCCTTCGTGGTGGCATGCAGATCTTCGTGAAGACCCTTACTGGCAAGACCATCACCCTGGAGGTGGAGTCCTCGGACACCATCGACAACGTGAAGGCGAAGATCCAGGACAAGGAGGGCATCCCCCCGGACCAGCAGCGTCTCATCTTCGCTGGCAAGCAGCTTGAGGATGGCCGCACCCTTGCTGACTACAACATCCAGAAGGAGTCCACCCTTCACCTGGTGCTCCGCCTTCGTGGTGGTATGCAGATCTTCGTCAAGACCCTCACCGGCAAGACCATCACCCTGGAGGTGGAGTCCTCTGACACCATCGACAATGTGAAGGCGAAGATCCAGGACAAGGAGGGCATTCCCCCGGACCAGCAGCGTCTCATCTTCGCCGGCAAGCAGCTGGAGGATGGCCGCACCCTGGCAGACTACAACATCCAGAAGGAGTCCACTCTCCACCTGGTGCTCCGACTCCGTGGTGGCCAGTAAGTCCTGGGCCATGAGCAGCTGTCCTTCCAGGGTTCACAAGTCTGGTGCCTTCTTCTGTACCTCCGATGGAGATTACCTGCATGTCGTGGTCGTGTCCTGATCGAGTCGTCGTCGAGTCCCTATGTTTTTCTTGCGAGTCCTATGTCAGTCTGGTTGCGTTTGTGAACATTTCTGCTGCTGAGCAGCAGTTTGGTTGGAACTGTGCAATGAAATAAATTGAACCCTGGTTTCTGGTAATGTGTGTGTTAGCTAATGTTTTTGAAGTGGAAGCTCTAATCATCTATTGCGTTGCTACTACAATTTTGCTTGTGTTTTGATGGTTCTTGGTTAAATTCTGCTTCCACAGACTAAGATGCAGTTTAACTTTGGGTCATTTTTCAATTGGTCATGCTGGTTGCTCTGGTTTTCTAGATTTCATTTGTGCTGGTTGAGTGATAGTAAGAAACAACCGGTGTTCACAACTAATCAGGTTTTGTGCTGCTCGAGTTATCGTCAAAAACCACCGGTGTTCACAACTTCATCTGAAAAGGTTTAGATCCCCAGGTTTAGATCTCCCGTTTAATTTAAAAAAAAGTTCTGTGTACTTGCATTTAGTTGGGTGGTTGATGCTGCAAAGAGTAACTTTCAAGAGTAATAATCTTTGGTGACTACTCTGTTTCAAGTTTCAACTGATCAATCCCTAGGAAAGGTACACCTTTACTTAGGGAAGAAATTCTTAGAACCCTGCACTTTGTTTCAACTGATAATAGTATACTTTATTAGATACAAAATATTCGGATATATTAGACACCGGATGTCATCCTTACAAACCTCTGTCATGGTCCTGCTGAAATGTTTGCCAGCTCCAGTGGCTTGCTGATCAATCTGTGGAGTGCCTGTTAATTGGCTGCAATTTTCAGCCATGAAACAGTGTTTAGTGTTTTCTCATAACATTTCAGTATAAACATCAGTATAAGCCAAATTTTAGCATAAGCGAACAGGGTAGACACAGCAATATTGGTCCACCAATTCAATTCTGACACATCACTGCATAATTTGAGAACGTGTTGCTCCATTTTGCAAGGCTACAAATTTAGATCATGTTTAGCATTTTATGGGATACAATACATGGATATCGAATAAACTTGGTATGTTAGAGAAAAAAATAGTTTATTTTCAAAACTAACATTTTTAAAGCCTTCTATGAACTTTAAACTTTTAGTATTTGGGATCAAGATGAGTGCTCGAACAAGAGTGCACTATTTCTCCAAAATAATCTACTACAGAGTTCTTTTTTTTTAAAACTTAACAGATAAATCAGACCTCTTCTGCTCCATATCACCTTGACAAATCAAAGAAGCAGCACCAGCAAAGGGTATTATTATTGAGGTAAATATAAGATCTCGTTTACTGAAAAAGACCGAGTGTTTACTTATAAAAACACCGAGTGTTTACCTAAACTACCATTTTGCTTTGATAGCAGCATACATGACTTCAGCGCACATCCTATAGATATAATGTTTATGCAATGGAAAATTGAAAATGCATTAGAATTAGAATATAGTTGTAGCAAAGGCTACGATTCTTCTTATATTTGTAACCAAACAATCTATTTCTGACATCCATTGTTTATCTCCTCTTACTTTAGGAACCTTTTATGAGGACAATTTCGCAAACTGAAGTAATGAAGACAATTTCTAAAAAAAAATGAAGATAATTTCTTAAAGCTTTTGAGTTATAATCCTCTATTACATATAGAAGGAAACATTTCCTTGTTCTTTTGCTGAAAAAGACATGACATATGATGACTCTAGATCTAGAACTGCTATGAAAAACTGGAGCCTTTATCCAATCTACTAATACAGGAATTATAGTAATTTTAGTGTACATTGTAATGCAGCTAGTCATATCATATATAAGACCCCAAAAAAAAAGAAAAAAAAACCTCTGGACATGATACTTAAGCAGGACATTCTCAAAATCGCATAGGCTTGTCAATTATCTTTTTGGAGCATGTCTCATGGTTAACTTGTTTACACCGACAGCAATATTAACATTTCTTAACCGAAAAGTACCAAGAAAATGAACATGTTTTAACCGAAAAGCACCAAGAAAGCGTACTCCACAGTCCACTCGTCTCTCTGCCTGCTCCTTGTCAAGAGACAGAGAGGGCTGTCTGACTCTCCCTAATGCCTTTCCTTGAGATAGAATAGTCTACATCTACTTCTGGAAGGACCAAACACACAAATTCAATCCATCAGAGAACTGTTTTTGTATCAAACAATGCGACATCTCGATCAACAGGACAAGGAAAATTAAGCATGGATCTACAATGCATTGGACAATTTAATTAAGCGGAGAGACTAGACTAATAATCTAAGCTAACTCTTCAAAAAAAAAAAAGACAATGTGTGCATACAGAATTATATCCTCTCGAAATACATGTACAACTAGCAGAGTAGTCCTTGGAAGAAAATACACAAGTACCTCACTTTTGTGGAAATTACTCTGAAGACCAATTTCCACAAAAATGAGTTGACTACCAAGAAAAAGAAAGGTTGGCTTTCTGATGTTGGGGAAATTTAATCTGTGTGTAATTGCAGTTGAGTTCAGTTCTTGACTTTTGCAACTTTGTTAGCTAGTAACCCCAACATTACTCTTTAAACTCTATGGCTTTCTAAAAAGCAGAGGAAATCTATTAAAAAACAAGACAACTTCTGAAATAGTGAAATCCCAATGCAGGATTGCAGATCGAACACCACAAACCCCTTGTTAAACCTTATGATTCAGAACAAGATATGACCATATGCTTAGGGCAGACCCAACTAGTCAGGTCATATGATTTTCACAGCATTAAACAACCTTCCTTATTGGCAAATATTCTATGTGACAAGAGAGTTAATTAACAAGGAAAAAGAGAAAAGAGAAAGAAATAATTTATCATGCAAGAAACGGAATCCACAACTTCCAACACACGTAGAAATTAGTGATGTCATGAGGGGGTGGACGAGAGGGTGTTTCTTCGCCCCACACGTTTTTGGGGCCAAAGATGGAGGGCCAGCTATGCCCTAGCACCGTGCTCATTCATGCCTTGCTCGTTGCAAAGTGTGATTGTAGATAGCTAGAAAATAGCCGCTAACGGCTATCGCGAATCAGACAATGGAGTCTTGCCCATTTGAGCACTCTAGAGATCCGTTGGGCCCAATTGTCATGCAAAGGTTGATCGCCAGCTGCTCGATATTCACATGAAGAGGATGATGGTGAGAGAAATGATAGATACAATTATTAGGGCTTAGGTATTGAAGTCATGCATTGTGATAAGGAGTTTCTAAAGATTCTTGCTGATACAATGGTTATGGAAACTAGATACTTTCGAGGTTAGGAAAATTAATCTTGCGGATACATATAATTCAGAAGAATAGGTGAGTGATTCATACACATCATTCCTTTCTTTTATCAAGAGTTCCAGCCATTGATATCCTTTCACAAATAATTGAAATGCAATTTCGTGATTTGGATCTTTAATTATTGGAAACTTCTCAAGTTCTTCTGCCAAGCCTTGATTAATGAATCTACAAAATCTCTTGAAATGGATCTGACTAAATCCTGGTACTGTGGACGTTCCTACATTTCCATTCCGTACCATTTGAATTTATATGGAAGAAAAATTCCTACTATAGCATAACATTGTTCGATCGCTGTTGGACATGCCCTTAAAACGATGAAGCTCTGAAATATGGCAATGCAATGGCCCTGTTCGGCAGGCTGTTTTGTGGCTTATAAGCCGGCTGTGGCTGTTTTGCTGTGAAAGAAAAACACTGTTCCACGGCTGATAAGCCGTGCTTATAAGCTCAGCCGAACAGGGGGAAAATTGGAGATGAGACAAACCCTAAAGGCATAAACCCTTTGTTAGACCCCTGATCTGATGGGGGCGATCAGGCGCCGCCGGTGACGGTGCCGTTGAAGATCTCGATGGTGTCGCCGTTCTTAACCTCGTGCCACCGAAGGGTACGGTCCTCATCCATAACATTCTGCTTGTACACGAAGAAGTATCCGCCGTCGCGCACGGGGAGGCGCAGCCTCTCCACCTCCTTGCGCAGGTCCCGGACCACGTCCATGGCGCCCACCTCCAGCGCCACTGCCGTCTCGCCAAACATGACGCTCACCTCGATCCTCTGCTGGTTCCTGGCCCCGGCGCCGTTTCCGCCGCCGCCGCCGCCGCCGCCCGACTCCACGGGGGCCTGCGGGCGCACGACGGCGCTCACGTCCATGCCGTCGGACGGAGGGCCGTAGTCCGCCAGCGTCCTGGCGTCCTCCATCTCCGCCTTGTCGAGGAAGAGCGCCGTCCTCGCGGCGGGCAGCGCGCCATCGGTGCGGTCCTGGAGGAGCTCCTTGAGGCGCGCCACGGTGTCGGATGCGGGGACGTCGTCGAGCGCGACGCTGCGCGGCCCGATGATCTCGGGGGCCGAGACGGCGACGCGGACCCCGGCGGCGGCGGCGGCGGGGACGGGGGACGTGGAGGGCGAAGAAGAGGGCGGCGCGTCGTCGGGGAGGACGAGAACGACCCGGGAGCCCTGGACGATGCCGTAGTGCGCGGTGTCGCGCGCGTCGTCGAGCTCCTGGTCGTCCTCCTCCCCCTCCCTCCCGGCGAGGAAGAGCCGCTGCGACGCCACGGGGATGCCCTCGCGCGCGTGGACCGTCTCCTTCATCTCCCGCACCGTCGCGAAGTACCACACCTCGACGGTGAACTCCCGGCCCCCCGGCGTCGCGAACGTCACGTCCATTTCCGTCGATCGCGCTCCTTCGCCTTCGTTCCCCGGCTGTCACTATCCCTCGCCCTCTCGGCCGATCGATCGGTCTGTATATATCGCGGTGGTCCCCTGCTGGTCCCCACGGGACGGGGCGGCGAGGCGCGGAAGAGGAAGGTCCCTGACGTGGTGGCGCGGTGAGCTGTGCCTGTGCCGGCGCGCGTTCACTTCTCGTGCATGCGGAAGTTGCGGGCGGAAGCGAAGCGTCCGCGGCGAAGATCCAGCGGGGCGGCGTGTGTGGAACCGTTACCGTTGCACCTCGCGCGGCCGGCGTCCACTGCGGGATTTGATTTTGTTTATTTTTTTATTTATTTATTTTGCGTAAAATAAATAGTTGCAGACGGAAATGATTTGCAAATCTAGGCTAATAATGCGATTTATAAATACCGCCTCTTGAAACAACGGCGGTAGTAGATTGTACACTTGTACCCGCAGGCAGTATAAACATCTAGCGGTTTGGAGTGATATTTTCTGAAGTTGGCCGTTGCACACATTTCGTATTATTTGGCCATATTCGACGCATTTTGATGTGTAATAGTAACGCGACTTCAAACAGCTATTTGTTTGGTACTGCTAGTGGAATCGGCAGTAGTAAGAAATTCACACCACACTCTACCTACAGATGCAAACGGGTTTATTCGTGAATCTAAAAAACAGAATAATTTTTCACGGGTCATACATATTATCCTTAAAATTAAGCTTATATGCGGATTTGCGGACAAATCCCCTTCCATCCCCACTCATATAGGCTTGCATGACCTACCATCGTTCCAAACGGACATTATTTGAAAAAGTCATGAGCAGCATGAGATTTGCTATATTTTACTTAGTCAATCTTGTAATTTGCCAACTTCCAAAATAATATGGGGAGTAAAAAAAACTCCTCTCCAAGTGTTTGGTATTTTGGACTTGGCAAAATGAAAAAAGAAGGCCCACAAGAGCTTCAAGGTGTTCTTGATCCATCAATCGCCGGCCAGGAGTCATGCATACATGGAGAAATCGCGGCCATGAGTCACGCATGCATGGAGAAATCGCGATGGCAAGCCGAGTACCTGCGCGTATATTTGCGCGTGCGGAGGGGAGATATGCCAAGTTGCTATTGATGTCAAGTTGTTTTGCCAAACTGTTGGAGGCTATTTTTTCTTATTTTGTCAAAATTAAATGGATGTCAAGTTGATATAGCAAACTCTTGGAGATGCTGGTACTTGATCTCCGGCGCTTCCATGTCAAGAGAAACGGTAGAAGGCTTTTGTCCTCTATTGGTGTGGCAGTCAGTGCCTATAAAAAGAGAGAAAATCGCTAGAAATGCTAGAATAATTTGAAAAAAGAGGAGGGAAGGAGAGGAAAGAGAGAGGGGTGAGGGAACTGGAATAGCGAGGCGCTGTTGAAATTGAGATTCATTTAAGATGCATTGCACGAACTTTATTTTACATTTGATCTATTGGCAAGAATACCTATGATTACACTTTTTTTTGAAAGGGCCTATGATTACACTTTAGTTATCTAGTGGTTAGATTTAGATTAGTTAGAGTATTAGACCAGATCGAATTAGGCCTACCATTTTGATAAGAATTAGTCCTACGATTAGATTTGGACCCAGGATCTACACATAGGTTTAGTGGTCAATAGGTTTAATTTATAGAGATTATTTTAGCTAATAAATTGTATTTATGTATTATATTTATATAGTTGTCTTTTTATTAAAATTAAATCGAAAATATTTAGTAGGAATCGTGTATTGTACATAAGATATCATGGACTAGGTTTTGTAAATTAAGAAATCTATTTATTAATTCAGATATTTAGAACATGCAAAATTAGGTTTCTAGTCAGTGTTGTTTGTGCAGGTGCTCAAGAGGGTTGGCAATAGTAGTGAATTGCATGAGGATACCGATGTTGGAGAAGAAACAGAATTGAGGATGAAGATGTGGCTCAAGCCTCAAGGTGAAATCGAGGAACAAATTGAAGGGAATACGTTGGCAGTTTGGCACAAACCAAACTTATCTATTCTACTTTTCCTCCTGAATTGCAATGTGTCGGCACCGGTCCATTCCAGCATACCATTCCGGTGTTATGTATTATATATTATGTACATGAGTATGTATTTGCAAAAATTAATAAATACTACTCGTACAATATACAGAATGCAGGGCGCACTAATGAACTATTTGCTTCAAAAGTTCATCCAAGGCCTCATTATATTGGAGGGCCCTACAGTGTAAGGCCCATTGAAGTTCTCAACGCCAACTAGTCGGTTTTTTTTATGAAACTAGGTAGCGTGTCCGTGCGTTGCTACGGGACAACTGCACTTTTGTACTAAAAACACACAGATCGCATGATAAGATAACAATACTGTGAAATTAAATACCGACGTTAAAATGATATTTAATCCAAAAAACAAAGTTTGCATGTGATTAAAATTACAATAATTCTGTCAATCGGGACAGAATCAAGGATTCAAATGGTGAAAAAATTAAATGAAGCAGCTTGCACTTGACTTTCTGCTCAACTGGATTAAATCATGCTTGACTATGTAACTACTGAGTGTTGTGCCTCAATACCGTACCTGTGCCAGTAAAGCTTTATATAGTATGAGGAGATGATTTGTACCTTCATGCGGTTAACCTTCTCATGCTAATAATTACAAAAAATTGTATTTTTATACCTAATGCCTCCAACTTCCTGACTTGATTCTTTCATGCACGTCAACTAAGCAGAATCAAATATGTCCGACCACAAAGAAGAGCAACCATAAATCGAACCAACCAAGGCATCAAGCATCTGTCAACACAGAAGACAAATTGACCTATAACCCCATCGAATCGCATGAGAACTGACAGAAAAACATCCTGAAATGTCATCAATCAAGGGGACCATAATGTGAAAACTCACCGTGATCAGCAGCAGCTTGCACACAGTATTGCACCTAAGTCTGGCAGTCTGACGACCAGGTCCCCAATGACCCTGATGGCATTGATTACGTCATCCTTGGGCACAAGCAACCCCACGACGAGCAGGTTTAGGCACAGGCAATCCCACGATGGGCAGGGCAGGGTGTTCTACGTCCAGGCAGACTTTCACAAAGCAGATGCTTGCTAACGCTCCAACTCCTCCTCTGTGCCAATGGCTCCTCCTCATCACTGCATATGAGTGACACCCCTAAGCAATGAGGCTGGTGTCTGGTGGCGTCAATCCAGGCCTGCAGCTAGTTGGCCTACGTGTGGACACACCAATGTGAGGGATTCAACTTGCCAGCATTTGATTTTGGTGCCTGATGAGGTCTAGCTTTGGAGGATTTATTAGTTTTTGACTTGTATATGTCCTAGCAGATCATTAATATTGGGGGTCCTAAGTAAACTGCTACCTCCTTGAATGAACCCAGGACTGGTCATAGACTCATAGTCCATTTGATTGACTCAGTAGTATCACATCCCACAGAGGGAGCTTTTCTTTTTAGCTGCAAATAAAAGAAGGAAATTTATTAGTAACGACAGATATTAGTACAACCTGTTAGACTGCAAAACATGTTAAACCTGACAAAACTTTAACAAATAAGTGTACGGTGAGGATCTGTTAGATGCCAATTAAAAGCACAAACGTATTTTCTTTCTCAACGATGAAAACCTTTTAGGAGAAAATGGAGTGTCCAAGATCACAATAGACTGCTCTTAAGAAAAACACATTGTTGACTATTACATGATTCCAAAGAAAATTCATAAAGTTGTATCAGTGTCAAGAATAGATGATTAGATTAAGGAGAATGATCATATTAATTCATAAAATGGCTACCCAGTGATCCTAACGTACAACTATTAAAAAATTCAGAATTTGCCTAACTTCTAACATAATTATATTTTTGGAACTTCAACCAAAAAATATACAAAAAGGTAGCATAAACATAAGTGGCTGAATTGACACCATTCTTCCTGATCTGGTAGACTATGATTGCACCAGGTATAAGTTTTTCGGTCAGAAACACTTGAATGATAAAGCTATAAATCAGGAACATGCATATGATGCCCGTTCATAGAGTAATGCATGCATTGAACAATTTGAAAATCCGCAAGGAATGTTTACATCAACAATTTGAAATCTGCAAGGAATGTTACAGCAACCTTCTAAGTGAAGAAACCAACTCTTACTACGCCATTCTTCATCTCCTCCAGCTCCTTTTCATACTGAACGACTTTTCTTGCTTTGTTGGAACTAATGGACCGACGATGAGCGTGCTATCACCGTACCGGCCATAGACGTGGACGCAAGTACAGCCGTTGCGCCGCAAGCGGGCGCTGCCTGTGGCTTGTGAGGAGACGCAAGTACATTTCTGGCTCTTATAATCTGCAGTACAGAACAAAGGCACAAAGCACTTAGATATTATATTAAATCAAACCCCACACTTTGTAAGAGTATTCGATTTTGGTAAGCATGACATGTTTTGTGGACCTGATTTGTTCAGAACAAGAACACTTTTAGGCGTCTTCTAGATGCACACACAGAGTAGGGGGTTAGGGGTCTTACAGCTCTGAACTTGCTGACTAAGAGCATCACATATGAAGGCGTCATTGGTGCTGGATAGACGAAGTCCAAATCTGAGAGCCTGAAACACTGGCAATGAGCCAATGACAACGCAAAGACCAGACTTGGTGAGGAGATCATGAGCGTGGCCGGATGATGAGCATAAGCATGAACATCTCACGATTCGTAGGGGACCTGCAAGATCAACCTTGAGCATATAACACTATACAGATACAATTAAAATGATAACTCTATCCCAAATCTTCTATAGTATGTCCTACATCATTTATTTTTATAGCAACAATAGAACTTTTGTTCCACATCAATTTGTAGTCCAACTATTTATTTCTAAAGATTGGTGGTCATAGGCTCATAGCATGGCTAATTTCCCACAGCTTAGAAATTGAACAATCAATTGTGCTGCATGGTAGAACCAGTCATTGTACCATGATCAGGTAACTATCAAGGTATTCAGACAACACCTCTTGAATATTATAAGATCTGAATTTCGCATGTTTCACAAAACACTATTTTTGTAGTTCAAAGAACTACGCTCCATGATGAAGTCAAGAAGGTAAGAATTGACAATGATCTCTTTACCTGGTGCACATGGAGGCTTTTTTTAGTTAGCAGGCGATGAAGGTACCAGCAATGCAGTACCGACAACATAATTTGCATGACACATAACTCTACATGTATTTCTTTTAATCAAGATTAAATAATTATTTGCCTTTAGTTTTATGATCAAGGCACAATTAATTGCAAAAGAAAAGGGTGCATGGAAAAATTACAGAGTTGAATTTCGGAGCTTGCAACATCATCACTGGTTGGCTATTAATGTGAAACGTTACTATCAAGGATCTTATAGACATGCTTCCCACCAGTCGACAAACTCTTTTTTGTCATTCGAACAACCAAGTCATCTAGATAATTCTTATTGGTTCAGCAAACCTCAATGTAGTACTTCACCAAAGTTGCAGATCCTTGCAGCAAACTGTGTAAAGAATAAACAAAGATCAATCCCACAGACATTTCGTATGCAGAGATGACCTTGTTACTGTTACAGGAACACCAATTCAATAGGCGTCGTGCTGGCAGTGCAGAGGCCTGATGTCGACCTCACCCTTGTCCATTGGGAGTTCTGTGGAAAGCTGTAAGAATATTTTTGTGTGAAAAAACATGGCTTTAACAATATACTATAAAAAGGATACGCTTCCCCCAAAAAATATATCCTACTCCTACACAAGCACAATTTTACATGGAACTATCTTTGAGCTGATCTGAAATCAAATGATCCATATACTACTCCTACACAAGTAGAATTCTATAGTATTTTTTATTTTGATTTCAAACAAAATTTACATAGCCGTAGATTAAAATATCTATGTTCTACATATAAAGGATCATGTAATTAACTGGAGTTGCATACCTATTTTGAAATGCACAACATGACAATACCCGAAATGTGAGGTTCCATATGTTTTAGTCTGCATATGTTCCATATTCTAATTGTTGACAACTGGGATAGCTAAAATAGGCAGCAAGCTTTTCTAGCGCCTAAAATGGTGAGATCCACTCACTCATGTTTTCTGATAGTTTCCATCTCCACATGTTAACAGATCTAGTTGTAGCTTTTGGTTGAAGCACAAAATCTTCATCATGCATCTATTCTCTTCAAGGTATTGGTGTAACAATTCAAAACAGATGATCCTGTTAAGAGAATATTAAAAAAGTTAGAAGTGATGTGGAGGTCATCTTCTAGTGCCGATAACCTGTGTCCGAAAAGCTATAGTCAATTGCCCTTCTATATTGCAAAAAAGTAACTGCTGAAACTAAGTTGTACTTGCAACATATGAGGCTACATATATCATCTCAAATCAAACAACGTATCTCTACAGGATACCACTGCAGCTTCGATTAACCTATATGCATACCTTAATTGTGTTCTGGTGATCCGTGGGGTCTCTCGAAGTGCTGGATAGATGATAGCAAATAGCACTTTGTAGTTTTACTTTGGAGAAAAACAGGGAAACCTATTTATAGACAATGACAAAACTAAGTCACAAACTTTAAGTGTATCAAAAGGAATTCATTTATGCTAGCTACCCACTGACAGAGGTACCCACTATACAGTTTTCAGGATAATGTGATAATGCACATCTGATTTTAATAGGAAATGCACTTTAGAGTTGTAGTTGTCTGAACTATTTGCAGAACTTCAATTAAAATTCAGTGTGATAGACTGTTCCTACAGAAAGGTTGGTGAACGCTAGAAGATTTATGAAGTCATAGTATATACTGGGAAAGTGGTACATAAAACCCGCTGATGTGATCTAAAACACTGAGAGATCGGTAATGGTCTCTATGCATCTCTAACTCTTCACATATGCAACTGAATGAAGTTGAGTTCCTTGTTCGTGGCACTTGATTTGTTTTATTCTGCACGTGAACGTGCAAAGCTAGAAGCATCCTCCCTTATTTTTTCCAGCAATTCTGGACAAACTATTCTTTAACTGCAAGTTTTTTTAGCAGCACAAAAATCAATGGTTTTATTGGGAGGCGAAGCCAATCACAGCTTCCTCAAATTTTAGTTTCATTTAAGTTTAGGCCTTTTCGGCAATATTTATGTAGAACATTAACTGGTCCTAATACACAGGGGTGATAAATTATATTTGGCTGTGAACATATATTACAGAAATAAAATAATTTTGCTGACATTTTCATGATCATTTAATCTGAAATACATGCAGTCAAATTGCCTGTCTTAAAACAGAGAAAAAAAACCCACAAGCACTGCCAATCGCCAAACGAAATTTCCACCTGTATAGGACAGGAAGCAAACTGAACTTACATCCATTCCGGGAGGATGTTTTCCATACTGCATCGTCATGAACCTTCACATACAGCTGAAATCACAAAGTAAAAAAACTCATAAACACTTCCAAACCAAATTGATCAGACCACAGGATATTGATGTTAAATCTGAAGTATTTTGCAATGCACAAGCAAACTACAAATAATGCAAATGACATCGAAAACTAATAATTTTAGGATGCTTCAAAAGTAACAGCATGAGATAAATTGGTCAGGACTCAAGATTCCAGCTTGAAGCCCTGCAGAAATAGCACGGATTAAGATTAAAGTTCATAGGTTGAAAACACCAAATGAATAAGGCTTATTATAAGGCAATAACATCAAACAACATGCGCGATGAACTGACCAGCTGGTGCAGTGTGACCTACTTTCGACACATAGAACCATGCAGAAGAGCAACCTGGTGCCTCATCAATGTGTTCTAAAAAACAGTCTGGAATACAGTCAACAATCATTAGGATGTAAACAGGGGGCGACGACATGCATCTACATATCACCAATAGATGGTCTTCAAACAGGTATAGATGGAATTCAACATCATAAGAACATACAGGGTATAGATCTCTGCCTGTGATGACATCTCTAGCACTTGGAAATATAACAGAAGAAAATTTATTTAGATAGCATCACAAATGACATACACCTACACTAAACCACTACGTACCTTTGGCCGGAATTCCCACTACAATCCACCTTTGTCAAGGGCACAAACTGAAATACCAACGGGGAATACACACATATCCTGACTTAAAAGCCCTAGCTGTTCTTCGGATCAGGCTCAATTTGAGCATGTTTAGGGCCTAGGTTGTGGTTCATCAGATTCAGTTACAGAGCAGTGCTAATTTTCGTCTGCTGTCCTGTCTGGCCTCGTTTATACTTTATACCAAAAATGTAGAAGCATTAAGGGTTTCGGATTAGAACATCCAAGGAGGGGACTATGCAGGTCCCAGTGAAATCAAAGTTTATCCCCCAAATTCCCGAAACCCTAGTTCACGAATTTTTTCAAACAAACGCTAAAATCTGCACTGAGCTGGGCACCACGGATAATTTTACCTTGGCCGGCGTCGTCGTTGCCTTCAGGTGTGCCGGGTGGCCGAACTGCTGCCACTGTCACCGCCGCCGCGAAGAGACCCGCGCGCAACGTCATGCTGAGGGCCGATGGAGAGCCCCTGGCGCGTGCGGCCTCGTCAGCACGCGCTCTGGCGAGTAGCCCTGCGCCGCCGGCACCTCCGGTCCCGTCGTCATGTGCTGAGGGCCGATGGGGAGCCCCTAGACGCAGGCACGTGCGGCCTTGTCCGCACCTTCAGAAATCCGCATGGCGAGGACGACGGTGCGTGCGCGACAGTGAGGGAGAGGAGGCGGCGGTGTTCAGGCTTGGCTTCTCCTGATGGCGGCTCGTTCGACGAGTGCGACGACAACGCGAGTGCGACGGTGCGGGTGCGACGGGGAGGGAGAGGAGGCGCCGGCGTGGGCGCAAGGGCACGCGCAGGGATAGGGGCACGGAAGAGAGGGATCCTCGCGATGGGAGGGAGCGTGATTGGTGCGGGAAGCGAGCGGGGATCGCACGGGCACGCTGCAGGGATGAGGGCCCACCTGGCGCGCGACGTATCACGGCTTCCTTCTGGCTGATGGACGATTTCCTTCTGGCCGCGGTTTCGCACGTCGGAGGCCAAAAGGTGAGCCGAACAGAATGTCGCACCAAACAGTGATCTTACTTTCTTTCTTTTTAGTTGTAGGAGATACCATCTAGTCGCTGAAGGTTGGAAGCACGTAGAACGGCACAGTCCCCGCCTTATCCATCTACCACATCAGATCAATCATCGATGCATCTCATGAGCAACAGCTGAGACGGCATCAGCCCTTCCGTCGGGCGACCTGGTGTGTGGTGAGCATTGAGCAGTGTTACAATTCCAACCCAGGAGACAGGAGTTCACCCCGCCGAGCCACTCTAGGATTGCGAGAGATCATCGAGGCCAGCATATAGACGCCATGTTGCTTTTGATTTCCTTTTTCTGTCTTCTGTAGTTTGGATTTTCCTTTTTCTTCAAGGATACTATTTGGTATGTTTTGCTCTGTTTGTTGCGTCTATCTGTGATCCAAGAACCAAATTAAAGCTCCTTGATTCCTTGTTTCGTACTCCTACTTCTAGTAGTAATTCTACTACGCGACGCGAACCCACTCCGATTGCTCCCGCCCCCACTAGAGACAAAGAAAGAAGACGGCAACGGCTAGGGTTCTGGTGACGGCAGGGTTAGGGGATCTGTTCCCGGCTGCCTTAGAAGGAGATTTGGGGTGGGGGGCATCCACGATATGGCGGTGGAGGCGGGCGAGACGGCAGCGGAACAAGGCGGTTGGGAAGGGCAGGCGGCGCGACGGAGGTAATTGGTGACATGCTCTGGGATTACGGGAGGGCAAGGTCAAGGGTTGGGGGCGGGGGTAGAGGCGAGGGTGAGGATGGTGGAGGCCAATGAGGATTTCCGCTTCCATTCCACTAGACGGAGCAAGAAGTACATCACCTCACCTGGGTCCTGCAGGGAGTAGGAGGCGTCTGTCTCCTTGGGGCACATGGACACAAGGATCCCGATGCCTTGGCCCGTATTCCTCAACACCTGATGCCTATATTGCCACGCAGCACGACAAGATTAATTAGCTACTAACAAATGGTCGAGATCAATCGAGTAGCGGCAGATGATGAGATGAGCACCTTGAAAGCATCATCATCGGTGCGGTCGTCATCGATGTACGCCGGGAGGACGTCGCTGCAGTCGGCGAATCCTAGAGAGAGTCAGGGAAAAATAGGCGTGCAGTGTGTCATAACTGTGATTTGTTTTGGACAGTGCTAAAACTGTAGTAAGCTAAAATGACTGTGATGACACGGGCACGGAGATAGGATATCTCGCGCGCCGGAGGAAAATTAAATTAAACACGAACCAGGGCAGGGGTCATCTGTTGTTTGTCGTAATGCACGTACTGAACGATTTGAGAGGAAACTCCAATGCCTTGCCCTTCCCCCACATAATGCTCGGACGGATCTCTAGAACCTAATGTGCGAAGGTTAGGGAAGGGCGAGGGCGAGGGCGAGGACGGGAGGTGGGTGGCATGCGCGGCCGGCGATGAGCCAGCCGCTGGCTGCGGGGCGGGGGGGGGGGACGAAGGCAGGGGTGGGAATGGGACTGACAGGGCACGAGGAAGTAGGAAGATGAGATTCACGCGCTCCCTGAACGCGTGACCAGCCGCGCCTTATGTGCCTCCTACTTGTGGCCTTGGGGTGGAATATTGCTTCGGTCGCTCATCACTAGCCGGTACTGGGATGATCCGATTGGCCGGTACGAGATGACCGGCTAGTGAGACCCTCCTAGTGATTCCAAGCGGAGATCCTTGAAGATGGCAACGGGTACGTACCCGACGGGTAGTGTCCATCCGTACCCGTACTCGCACCCGTAAAATTTTACCCGTCAGATTACCCGTACCCGCATACGGGTAAAAAGTAGTTCTATACCCGTACCCGATAGCATACCTAAAAATTATCTAAAAATATCAAATAGTCACATGCAAAAATAAATCATTCTAAGCTTTCACTAAGTTACAAACATGCTAACAGATATTATTAGCATCATTACAACAAAAACAATCTACTAGAAATATAGTGGATGTCTCAATGGGCCAAATTCATGACTTATATGCGCTAAAATAATTAAAGTTGGCTAGTTATTTTTACAGGTATGTTTTACCCGCGGGTATGTGGGTATGGGTAGTATACACCCGCACCCGTACCTGCCATACCCGATGGGTATAGGATTTTGTCCAATAACATACCTACGGGTAGAAAATTTATCTCATACCCGCTTCTTTATCAGGTAATATCCATCAGGTACTCGGGTTTCGCGTACCCGTTGCCATCACTGGAGATCCTCCGTGTTCGCTGGAAATCGCGTGCGAAAAAAGAAAGCCTCAACTGCGGGCAGGCTGCAGACACGCCAGACGCTACGCCAGGTGGATCGGCCCAGCCGAACCAGTGACAACAATTCTTCGTTGGGATGGGCCGCGCAACACGAGAGAATGAGCCGCGAGTCTATTATTGGGCATAGCTGAAGCCGGGCCCTGCAAGAGCGAGCCAGGCCGTCGTGGTCCGCTGCAGTGCTGCGTGCAGCATGGCCGCGTGGGACCTTTGGTCTCATAAAAAAAACAAAAAAATGACGCGACACGCGGCCACGGCCAACGCCACCCCGGCCCGCCGCGCGCGGGCTCACCGCTGCCGGCCGCCGTGGTTGACGCCCCGGGCCAGCACATGACCTCGCCACTCGTGTGTTGCCTTGCCTCGCCTCTTGCAAGCACAAGCAGAGACTGCGTCTGCTCGTTAGTAGTTACAGATCTAGCGAGTGCGGACGAACGTTTCTGCAATTTCCTTGGAGAAAAATTCACCGGCAGTCCTTGAACTTGGCCGCCGGTATCATTTAGGTCTTTGAACTTTGAATAGTGTATTTCTGGGTTCCTGAACTTGGCTTCAGGTGTCATCTAGGTCCCTGAACTTAGCTTTGGGTGTCACTTAGGTCCCCAAACTTTAAACAATGTATTTTTGGGTCCCTGAACTTAGCTTTGGGTGTCATCTGGGTCCATGAAATTGAATCGGGTGTCATCTAGGTCTCAATGCTGACGTGGCGCGGTCCTGCATGTGGGGCCCACATGTCAGTCGGTTATATTTCTATTTCGGAGTACTGTAGCTATAATTTCTAAAATATTCCAAAAATTGTATATTTTTCATATGATCTCGGATGAAGATTATTTTTATATGAAAAATGTAGCTCTCGATGATATCTACAACTTTTTAGTTTTGAGTTTTTTAATTTGAGATCATTAAAATGCTTTAAAAAATTAAATAAATTTTTAGCAGTATATTAATCGTGTATAAGCGCTTGTCGCCTTGGAAAAATCATATATTTTTTATATGCTGTCAAATGGAGATGATTTCTATATGAAAGTTGTAGCTCTCGATGAGATCTATGACTTTTTAGTTTTGAGTTTTTTAATTTGAGGTCGCTAAAATGCTCAAAAAAATTAAACAAATTTTCAACAGTATATTAATTTTTGAAAATTTGTTTAATTTTTTTGAGCATTTTAGCGACCTCAAATTAAAAAAATTCAAAACTAGAAAGTAGCAGATCTCATCGAGAGCTACAACTTTCATATAAAAATCATCTCCATTTGACAGCATATAAAAAAGATATGATTTTTCGAAGACGACAAGCGCTTGTACGTGATTAATATACTGCTGAAAATTTGTTTAATTTTTTTAAGCATTTTAATGATCTCAAATTTAAAAACTCAAAACTAGAAAGTTGTAGATCTCGTCGAGATCTATATTTTTCGTATAAAAAATCATCTTCATCCGAGATCATATGAAAAAGATATAATTTTTGGAATATTTTAGAAATTGTAGCTACAGTACCTCGAAATAGAAATATAACCGACTGACATATGGGCCTCACATGTAGGACCGTACCACGTTAGTATTGGGATCTAGATGACACCCGAAGCCAAATTCGGGGACCCAGATGACAGCCGAAGCCAAGTTTAAGGACCCAAAAATACACTGTTCAAAGTTCGGGGACCTAATTGACACCTAAAGCCAAGTTCAGAGATTTAGATGACATCTGAAGCCAAGTTCAGAACCTAAAAATACACTGTCCAAAGTTGGAGGACGTGAGTGACACCAGTTCAGAGACCGCCGCGAATTTTTCTCATTTGCTTGCGATCCACGCATGTTTCTGCAATTGTGCCGCGCACGCACGAGGCCCGACAATTCCGTCGGTCGCCCACCCGTAGCCTAGGCCGCCGCGCGCCGGTGGGCGGTGGGTGGCTGACTGGCCGGCCGGTACGGCCATTCTTCAATGCGCGCCAACAACACACCTGCCCGCACCAGCAACAACCCCGCAGTCGCAGCCTCGTTGTCGTTGTAGTACTTGGACGACCCGGTCAGCACAGGCACAGCGTCGTCTCTACGTACTCTAGCTACGACAGCGACGTCGCAACCGACCGGTGGTGAAGCGTCTCAAGACACGTCCATCCATGCAACCGACTGGTAGTAATACAAAGAGTGGCCTGACCGTGGCCCGGCGCGTACGTTGTCTTCTTCTGCCCACAGGCATGCATACGCCGTGCAGCAAGACAGCAAGCATTGCCAATCGATCCGGTCCCATGCGTGCAACCAATCCACTTACCACGCGCTGTTCATGGTACGGGCCACGCCTTCCCCAACGCTATGTTTTTTTTTCTTGTGGCCCAAAGTGTCACGTAGGATCGGATAAAAAAAGTACGTGCTCTATATTTGCAGAAGCTACATGTGCTTAGGGGGAGAGAAGGTGATTCATGCTAGAAAAGAAGAGGAAGAGGAAATAAATGTGAGGCATGATGAAAGCAAAAAGTTTAATGCTCTGACTGGGCTTCAGCGGAAAGGCGGGGGCGAGGGCTCGGTTTCCCAAGGATGGTTTTAAACAACATGAGTAATTAGCATTGGCTTCCTGGTACCCCATACGGCGGTCTGCCGTGTGGGTTAGCGCTTCTCGCGCATGTGTTTGCAACTCTTTTCTTGCTTATTAATATAATGCTGGATATCCGGATCTTTCAAAAAAAAAGAAAGCAAAAAGTTTCTATACCAACCACAAGTAGTGATAGTTTGCAATGTATGAATAGTAGTCTCAACATTTGTTAATCTATATGAATTATTTCATTTGTACTAGAATGTTAGTCTCCATTGGGCGGTGTCCTATAGGAATAACCGACCAAAAAAGGAGGACAGGGGCTAGAGTTCAAGACCGCCATCATCGATGATCGTGCCTTACAGTTGGCAACGGAGGTGATCCGTCATCATAGACAAACAACTTTAATTTGTTGATTGGAATTGAAATTATCCTTTGGTTTCTCTCCATTTTTTGTTCTTGTCTGTTCCCATCTCTGAAAGCGCCTTTTTACTTTCTCGGCGAAGGCCGCAGGCAGAAACTGACGGATGATGATGGGTCTCTTCACCGGACTCACTGTTTCATTCTTTTTTCAGCAATCACTTTAACTTCACAAAGAATCTTCTCGTCAACTCCTAGAAACCAGTGGGAGGAAAACGGAGATATATCAATTGGAAAGCTTATTAGATACTTAAATTTGAAAAGATGAGGCAGCAGGCAGAAACTGACGGATGATGATGGGTCTCTTCACCGGACTCACTGTTTCATTCTTTTTTCAGCAATCACTTTAACTTCATAAAGAATCTTCTCGTCAACTCCTAGAAACCAGTGGGAGGAAAACGGAGATGTATCAATTGGAAAGCTGATTAGATACTTAAATTTGAAAAGATGAAGCAGCAGGCACAGCTAGTGCGCGCATGCATGATTACCAAAAACCTCTGATCTGAATGGTGATGTGTTTAATATGCCTCTGTATTATTACAGGCTATCACTACGGTTGGGACTCACTTGGGACCCACACAGCAGGCTGAAAGTGAGAGGTGTAGTTGACAAAACCTACCTCTGGCAGACCGAGATGCTAATGCTAACCCTGAAGGAAGCTTGCTGCTCATCTTAATTTGCAGCAAGCAACAGTTACCCTGAAGCCACCTGCTGCTGCCTGCTGTCCCTGATGATTCTTCCCTGAACCTTTTTTGTGAGGCCTTGTTTAGTTCCTCAAAATTCACCCCAAATTCCGCTATGTAAAAAGAAGATTCCCTATCACATCAAAATGTCGGCACATGTATGGAGTAGTAAATGTAGATGAAATCAAAAACTAATTGCACAGTTTTATTGTACTTTGCGAGACGAACATTTTGGGTCTAATTAATTAATATTTAGACAATTATTACCAAATAAAAACAAAATGCTACAGTAAATCGGCACAGTGTTTTTCTTCACCAACTCGGTCATCTAAACAAGGCGTGACTTTGTCTGACCGAGCTTGTTTGCTTGCCCCTGCAAGTGATCCCTGCAGGAACCATGTTGTAGTAGTCAAGAAGGAAAGGGACGGTGATGGATTGCGCCCAGAAACACGTTTAACCGGTCCACAGCGTGCATCTAGCTAGCTTCAGCTTGTCGATTAGCTGTCAGTGTACATTGTGCTGAGCTCATCAGTTAGTAGGTAGATGGCTCTAGTCATGTGCTCACATCAAAATCGTCAGTCCTTTGTCTTTGTACATTTAAAATCGAAATGATACGCTGCTGGCAGAGCCAAATTAAACAAAACTTGTGCCCTAACCGCTCTGATCGGACGGCGCAACGAATTTACAGTACGTATGATTGTATGAACGGAGATACCAAATGCGTAGAACTATGGCCTTTTTTAGTTTCTCTCTCTAAAGTTTAGTCTCTATTACATCGGATATTTGGACACATGCATAGATTATTAAATATAGACTAAAAAATAAGTAATTGCACATACTGTGACTAATTTGCGAGACGAATTTTTTTAAGCCTAATTAGTCCATAATTTGATAATGTTGTGCTACAGTAAATATTTGTTAATGATAGATTAATTAGGCTTAATAAATTCGTCTCACGGATTTTTGAAAACTTCTGTAATTTGTTTTATTATTACTATCTGAACACTTCCATATGACACACCATGTGACACACCTAAACTTTAGTCCTGGATTTAAACAACACCTATGAACTGTACAGGCCGGATGTACTGAATGAAGAGTTTGGTGCTTACTAGCTTTCCTGGCAGCTGGAAGTTGGGGAAACATACAAGAGTAGGGAGTCACAGTATTTAATTTTTCTTCTTATGCATTCAAAATCCAACTCGCTTTGTACTGTACCTAGTTCCAGTTATTTGACGAGTTGGTTTTTTTTTCAAGAACACGTCCGTGGACGTGTGTTTCATTACGAGGAGATGCTGTTGATTAAGATGCTTTTTTGGGGGTTTAAAGGTACAATGCCATTTCATTCACCACAAAGTACACACGCATATATAGACGCATATAAGGGCAGACCTAGTGCAGGCGGCTCCCACTTGAGTGGGGTTCTGAGGAAGGGTTTAACCGAGGCCAGCCTTTACCCCCGCAAATATGCAGGGAAATGGCGTCGAACCTAGGACCTAGTGCTCAGTGGGTGAGCTTCTCACCAACTGCACCAAGCCTGGCCTTCAAGTCAACTACAACAATGTTCTTAAAAAGAGGCATGGTGTAATTAAAATGGTATCTGGTTGCTGATTTAGTGGGTCAATTAGCGCACATCGTTGTTAGCCACGATTTAGTGTATTATGCGTGTGGACTCAATAATTGTCCCCTACTTGAGCTGGAATTCTTGTCAAAAATAAAAACTACTTGAGCTGGAATGTGGTAGCATGAAGACTTCTTTCAATTCAGCAAACATTCTGCTTAATCTGCTATTATGGCTTCCATTCCATGACAGAGTAGTGTATCATGGACTCGATCAAGGTTGTATGCATGATCAGTCACTGCCAGTATGAGTGATGAGCATGCATGCACATTATGCCCGTCATGATGGTGCATATGGAGTATCCACACCATAACCAGATCAGATGCTGAGCTGATTCTGTTCTTGAGAGCATTCAGGAATAATGTCTAGACTGGTCCTGAACTAGCTACATGATAAAACTAATTAAGCTGCTGAGAGGCATTGCAAAAGAAATTTGCAGCTTCTAGTTTACTTTAAATTTGCAGCTTCTAGTTTACTTTAAATTTGCAGCTTCTTGTTTACCTTTTTAGGCTGCTCGTCAAAGGAAAACAAAATTAAAGTACTTCCTAGGTTGGCATTGCTTGTAACCCACAGCTAGCAATGCATGAGAGATGAGAGTGACCATATTTGATCCTGGTCACACGTTATTCCAAAAGATCTTCATTTGAACAGTTAAAAGAACCATGTTTACGCTGCGCTAGCCTAGTAGCTACAGGCAGGCTATGGATCTGCAGGGAGGGAGGAAGCAAAAGATGTGGAAGAGGCGAGGAATGCTTGCTTGCTTGCAGGGGAAAGAGTCCTATTGCATGCATGCTTTTCATGGGGCTTCACTTGAGTCTCCCTTTCCTGTTTCCTCCTCTGTAAGACTGTAATTAAAGGCTCAGTGACTTTCAGTGTTTACCTTATCTTGCAGTCGCAGCAGACGCCCGTGAAAACTGCAAATTAAACAGTAATGTGATGCGGAATCTGAGGACTAGTCACACGTATCGCTGCTAATCTGTCTAGTTCCTTGGCATGTTAGTTGTCTGTCTGTGTAAATTAAGTTGATTCATTGACAGGTGAAAAGATAATCTTCTTTATTTTGTTAGTTCTTTTTAGCAAATTGTTGAATGATGGTGAAGTTGTCGTCTATCTTTTATCTATCCGTTTATCGTTAAAATTATGAACCAATGGAAACAGTGTTCTTGGTGACAATGCAAACAACTGGCCGGCCGGCTTGTCAAGGCGACGTGTGGAGAGGCTGTCGGTGAGCACGACGAGACGACGAGAGATGGAGCTAGCGCCGAGGACCAGGACCCAACAAGAGCAAGAAACATGGGTATTCGGTGAGTAGTGACGCGCCCTAACCACCCTGCACCTTTCAATTTGGAGCTCATCTCATCTCATCTCATCTCCGGATGGTTTAGTAGTTCGGTATGGCCGTGACCACGCGAGCAGCGTCTGTCGTCTGTGTAACAGAAAAAAGGATGAAGGGCAGGAAGCTTCATGAGCAGAGGAGCGCAGGAACAGCTGGCAGCTAGCACTGTAGCATGCTAGCAGCAGGAGCGTTGCTGGAGCTGTGTACGTCGCTTGCCATCGCTGGGATTCTTGGTAGCCTCTGCTTTCAGGAGTACGTAGCCAATGCCATGCGCCCATGCCCTACGTACCTACGTGGACTCCGTGATACTAGTAGGTGATACACGCATGAAGTCAGTACACAGCGAGCGCGAGGCGTTTGCGAGCCATCATGGCGTGATGCGTCGTCTACTGGCCCTGCTTTGTACCAGATGATCGTGCATTATTGATACCGTCTCCAGCACTGAAGATGCAGAGGGGAAGTGCAGAGATATATGTGTCCACTGTCCATCTCCAGCACTGCTCAGCCACAGCCACATATTTGCCGCGCGCCACTGCTGCTCAACTTGGCCTGGCTGGGAGAAGCGAGCCAGGCTTTCCTCGTCGTGGAACCAATCACGACCATGGGTATTTGGTAAGCAGTGACGCGCCCTAACCACCCTGCTCCTTTTTATTTGGAGGTCAGCTCATCTCCTCTCATCTCCGGATGCTTCAGTAGTTCGGTATGGCCGTGACCACGAGCAGCGATCTGTCGTCTGTGTAACAGAAAAAAAGAGAGAGAGAGAAAGGAAAGGAAGCTTCATGAGCAGGAACAGCAGCGGGCTTAGCAGCAGGAGCGTTGTTGGAGTTGCGTGCGTGGCTTGCCATCACTCGGATTCTTCTTGCGACTAGCCTCTGCTTTCCGGAGCACACTTTAGCACGAGCACACGTAGCCCGCCCATGCCCTACGTACCTACTAGTGCTCCCGTCGTGGACTCCGTGATAGGTGACACATATGCATGCATGTATATCCTCCATTCGTCTCCAAATATCTGTCGTTTTCGTTTAAAAAAAACAACTTTGACAAAATATATATTAAAAAATATTAATATTTATGGTACAAAATTGATATCATTAAAAAAATCTTTGAATCTAATTTTTAATAAATTTATTTGAAGATACAAATGTTACACGTATTTTTCTATAAATCAGTTAAACTTGTGTCACGAAAAAAAACAGATAATTTAGGACGGAGGGAGTATGCCGTACAGCCATACTTTTGAGCGCTGATAGTATTTTCCTCTTCCATCATTTCAACAAACAGTAAACATCAGCACATGGCACGATGCGCCTACGGTCTAGCTACTGCTCTTCTCGCCCTGAATGATCACAGCCGAACCAGATCGCAGTTGCAGACCTTCTTATCCCTGAATGATCACAGCCGAACCAGATCGCAGTTGCAATCCAGAAGATGCAGAGGGGAAGTGCAGAGACGTGACCAGCAGCTCCAGCCTCCACACTTGCTCAGTCACAGATTTGACGCCACGGCTGTGAATGGCTGCTGGCAGGGCTTTAATTTGTTCATTGTGCGCATGTGGATGTGGGTGCCTCCTCTCTCGCACTGCTTGGAATCATGGACGCACAGAAAGGAGCCGCTCCAAGCCTTGTTTAGTTACCCTAAATTCACCCTAAATTCCACTATGCAAAAAGAAGATTCCCCATCACATCAAAATATCGGCACATACATGGAGTGCTAAATATAGATGAAATCAAAAACTAATTGCACAGTTTTATCGTACTTTACGAGACGAACATTTTAAGCCTAATTAATCAATGTTTGGACAATTATTACCCAATAAAAACAAATTGCTACAGTAATTCGGCACAGTAAATTCCATCACCGAATCGGGCCTTGTTTAGTTCTCAAATTCAACACCCAAATTCCACTATGCAAAAAGGAGATTCCCCATAACATCAAAATGCCGGCAAATGCATGGAGTACTGAATGTAGATGAAATCAAAAACTAATTGCACAGTTTTGTTGTACTTTGCGAGACGAACATTTAGAGTCTAATTAATCAATATTTGGATAATTTTTTGCACTAACAAACAAAACGCGCTACAGTGTTCCGACAGGAACACTGTAGCGCGCAGTGCCGATTCCGGGGTGCCGAATCGGCATCTAAACACGGCCTCGGTGATCTAAACAAGGCGCAAAGCGTGAAGGAGCCCACCTCGTGATGGACTGATGGAGAGTACACCCTACCGCCGCGGCGGCTAGGCTACCACGCACGGGCACGGGCACGGCGAGATCCCCCTGTCCAATCTCAATCCGTGGGTCCGTCCGTCCGCTGCGAGATGTACAGTACGTGGAAAGCCGACGGCTTTTCGCTCCATTCCGCCGCACGCCGTCCTGCGGTTCAACTGAACAGGCCTACCACTGTAGAGTACGTGGCGCGCCTGAAATTTTCAGACGACGACGACGGGCGACGGACTACATCGATCATTTTGCTACGGACGGCAGTTCTTTGCAGGAAGCAAAAAGAAGTATCGGGCGGGCAGGCGAGCGGAAGTCCACGCGCACATCCCACCTACTGTACGCCTTGATGGGTGACACTTGGAGCGGAGACCGCCGCTGGCACTGGCGCTGACATGCCGCCGGCCGGCCGCCCCGGCGTCGTCCTCGTCCTCGTCCTCCATTTGCGCTTGCGAATCAGGTAGCAGAAGCCAGAATCGTGCGTGCGTAATGCGTACCGGCCGGCCCAGTGTAAGCGTACATACATCGACCATGCGTACGATCGAACTGGGCAAGCCGCTCGACCGACCGTACGCAGGTAGTTAGACGGACCCGGCGCTGTCCGAGACGGAGACCGCGTCGTCCGCTTCTCAGTCCCCTACCGACTCGTCGTCAGAACTCGGAATATCCAATGCGCAGCGGCAGCGTCGCAGGGCAGCGCGCGGCGGCAACCGAACCCCACTAGCGGAGTAGCCAGCCGCCCAGTAGACAGTAGGCACACGTCAGACGTCACCGTGCCTTGCAGTCCGGCACGCTGTGTATTTATGGCGCAGCACCGGGCTCGGCACCACCAGCAAGAGCTCGAGACCGGTCGACCAAGCCAGCTGATCGACACGGCGCAGAGCGAAGCTTGCATTGTAGCTTGCTTGTAGGTGCAGCAGCCACTAGCCAGCAGCAGCAGTCCATCTCGGAGCGGCGATGGTGAGAAAAATGGTGCTGGCGGCGGCGATGGTGGTGGCCGCCGCCGCCGTCCTCGTCGGCGGCTCGCGGACGCAGCTCAAGGAGGGGTTCTACGACTCCACCTGCCCGCAGGCGGAGAAGATCGTCAAGGAGTTCGTCAAGGCGCACATCCCGCACGCGCCCAGCGTCGCCGCCACCCTGATCCGCACCCACTTCCACGACTGCTTCGTCAGGGTACGTAGCACTTGCATTGCAGCTAGCTAGCATGCCAGCGTCCTGCCTGCTGCCTGCGCGCCGACGAATGCCGACCGATGCCAATGACCGACTGCGCTATGCATGCTTGCTCCCCTGCTGCAGGGCTGCGACGCGTCGGTGCTGCTCAACGCGACGGGCGGCAAGGAGGCGGAGAAGGACGCGGCGCCCAACCTGACGCTGCGCGGCTTCGGCTTCATCGACCGCATCAAGGCGCTGCTCGAGAAGGAGTGCCCCGGCGTCGTGTCCTGCGCCGACATCCTCGCGCTCGCCGCCCGCGACTCCGTCGGCGTCATCGTAAGCCTTCCTGAGCGTCCCCATCTGAATGCGTGATGGCTGCATCAGCCGCCGGCCGGTGACCGTGACTCCTCTCTCTCTCTCCGCGCGCCGGCGCGCGTATGCATGCAGGGCGGGCCGTTCTGGAGCGTGCCGACGGGGAGGCGCGACGGCACCGTGTCCATCAAGCAGGAGGCGCTGGACCAGATCCCCGCGCCCACCATGAACTTCACCACACTCCTCCAGTCCTTCCGGAACAAGAGCCTCGACCTCCCCGACCTCGTCTGGCTCTCAGGTACGGTACTCCATTGCCGCCACCATTCTCAGCTCAGCTACACCGCTTATTTGTTATTCCACCTCACGACAACTTCACCATCATTCAACAATTTGCTAAAAAGAACAAACAAAGCAAGAAGGTTATCTTTTCACCTGTCAATCAATCAACTTAATTTACACAGACAGAGAACCGACATGCTAAGGAACTAGACAGATTAGTAGTGACAGGTGTGACTAGTCCTCAGATTAGAAGAAGGCGCACTTACAAGTTTATCTTCTGTTTATTTATATATTAAACGTGCTAATTCCAACCAACGGCGCCGAGCCACCGACTTGCATTCCTTTCGCTGGGTGAATCATTTGTTTGGAGAGCAGTACTCCTATCTGAATAGTACGTATGGTCAGGCCGGCATTAGCAGTAGGATAGGAGTAGTAGTGCTCTGATTGTACTAGATGACTGGTTGCCTTGGCAAACTGTTTATGACACGCTCCTCCTCTAGCTACTTACTCTCTGCAGGACGAGTACTGATGTCCCGAACTAGAACTGATGTCTCAAGTTATGAGTAAACTGAACAAGCAACTACTAGGAGCCTAGAACGTTCTAGGAGCAGTTAGTTCGATGCCATGGCCGATTGGCCAGATTGGACAGACAACCTGAACATGCACACACCGTAAAAGATAAAGTTCATTCTGTCAAATCTTCATCTAAAAGGCAGAAGTTCAGCACCTAACAGTATTTTAGTGACGGTACATGCATGCACAATCAATGTTAGGAAGCATAGTTTTGTCTTTCTAGAGTGAATCCTAGACAACAGAAAAGGAGGCTTTTTAAGCTGGGCAGCTGCAACTCTGTTCATCTTCCGGAGTGTCAAGCACAGCTGAGTAGGTAGCTCTGTAGCTGACAGCTGCACGTCATCCTTGACGAGAGACACAGCATGTTAGCACTAGGGCCTGTTTAGATGCCTGAATTCGGGCATAAACAGTGCCCCGGGTACTATAGCAATTTTGTTTTTATTTGGTAATAATTGTCCAAACATTGATTAATTAGGCTCAAAATGTTCGTCTCGCAAAGTACAACAAAACTGTGCAATTAGTTTTTAATTTCATCTACATTTAGTACTCCATATATGTGTCGACATTTTGATGTGACGGGAATCTTCTTTTTGCATAGTAAAATTTGGGAGAAATTTGGGATCTAAACAGGGCCCTAGTTAGCATCTAAAGGATGGTTTTGTCCTGCCTATGTATGTAGCTGGAGTTTGGTAGCCGGGAAATGATTCAGTACGACAGAGATAAGATAAATTTGCCTAAAAACCTAGTTATGAGGATAACTGAAAGAGATTGTAGGTGATCACCCCCTACATTGCATCCCAGGCAGAGGCAGGCTTAACTTACAGCATTCTTCAGAGCAGGTCATCTTGCTTGCTTAAAGTAAAAGAAGAGATTGATGGCGTTGTGGAGAAGGAGAACTTGGACTCTGAATATCAGAATTTGTGTATACTCCTCATCATTTGAGGAGGACATCCCGGGTCACTGACCAGGTTTGGGCCACTGATGGGCGTCCATTTTCCGTATGTGCATGACATTAATCGGCAACCTCTTCTGATGTAGACATGCACGCTGCTGCCAACTACCTTCCACTGGTCTGTTCCAATCTAGTATCATAGATGATGAGCCTTTAGTATATACTCCTACATGCAAACTCCAGACAGGATACTTCTGAAATGGTCCTTTTCCTAGAATAGATGCTTCTGATGAAGTAGGTTGATGTTGCCTTCAAATACGTGCCTCATATTTATAACCTGCCGATAAATATAAGGATATACCAATTGCAAAGCAGTTCAGAGAACACTGAGAATTCCCTGAATAGCTCCAAAAACTATACCTACACTGAACAATTCAGACATTCCTAATCACTTTCTGTAACTGTCACCGAGTTATATTAGCGCTAGCTGCTGCTGAATGCTGAATGCTGATGCTGTCATGCTGATGATAAACCACAACCACTTCCACTTGCGTGTGCAGGGGCTCACACGATCGGCATCTCCCACTGCAACTCCTTCAGCGAGCGGCTGTACAACTTCACGGGGCGCGCCGTTCCCGGGGACGTGGACCCGTCGCTGGACCCGCAGTACGCGGCGACGCTGCGGCGGAAGTGCAAGACGCTGACGGACAACACGACGATCGTGGAGATGGACCCGGGGAGCTTCCTCACGTTCGACCTGAGCTACTACCGCGGCGTGCTCAAGCGGCGGGGCCTGTTCCAGTCCGACGCCGCGCTCATCACCGATGCCACGTCGAAGGCTGACATCCTCAGCGTGGTGAACGCGCCGCCCGAGGTGTTCTTCCAGGTCTTCGCGCGCTCCATGGTCAGGATGGGCGCCATCGACGTCAAGACCGGCTCCGAGGGCGAGATCAGGAAGCACTGCGCCCTCGTCAACAAGCACTAGGCGGCGGCCCATGTGGGACGCCGGAACTCATGCGGGAAATGGCTCGATTGCTCATCGGGAAATCCTTGTCAGATACATGCTCTGCATTTGCAGGCGTTCTCGGTGGTGTGGTGAACGTTAAATTGTACATCAGTGCATGGATTTTGTTGTTTAATTTGTACGTTCAGTTGATTTTTTTTCTTGTATTCTTTTGGTTCCTTTTCTCTTGTTATTATTGTTTTCTTCTTGTGGTCTCTGCAACTGTAATTTTATTTTAGTGAATGGTATACATGGAGATATGTGATAATAATTAATAATAAGATGAGATTCCAATCATGTCCTTGCACCACTGTCATTTCGATCATGTTGTATTTTTTCCCTGGAAAGAAATAAATCAATTTTTTTACGAGTGAAAATGAATGAAAGTAGCTAAAAGCCCAAAACCTTGTTCGTGGTGCATGTAGTAGAGAGCAGGGTTCATATTAGTCCCACTTGATTTCTATGGAAGTGTGCTCTTCTTTCCGAACGTGCCATTGTGTGCAACCAAGGGGTGAAAAAAGAGAGGTCTATGGTCGAAACATGTCAAATGTCTCCGCATTACGTTGGAATGGTAATAGGTACCTAAAACCCAATGGCTAAAATCCCTTTTAGGGTGCAGGTATGGGGCCTTTTTAACACCCATGAGTATGTTATTGGAGACATTCCCCCATCAGGTATATCGGTATGGGTACATTCCCTTCTACCTCATATTCGCTACTCGACAGGGGACTGTTAGAAGATAATAGGTGGATGTAGAATGCAGGAGTGTACTATCTAGTACATATATACTAAAAACCCTAGCCCCCCTGAAAGCCCAAGTTTGGTTTTGGTAATTAATGACACCAAGTTGCTAATGCCATGTGTTAAGTGTTTTGAGTTAGGCATAAGCAACACATGTGATGAAGATGTACGTGGCAAGGAGTGGTGGCCACAAGATCACAAAGAGATGGTGCATGGACATGAAATGTTGATCATGATGGAATGCACATAAAATGATGGACATGATGATCAAGTGGAAGAGAAGGATCTAAGAGCGCAAGGCAAAGGTATAACCATAGGGTCTTTCCTTTTGCCGGTCTAAGATGAGTAGAGAAGTGATTGACCGGGTTTAGGATACATAGCCGACTATCAAGAGGGGCAATCACGGTTAGCTCGGGAATCAAGTGCCACTAGATCAACGTCTTGAGCATATGCATTAGGATCCAGTTGAGAGCTAACATAACGCCTTGGAAAATGTTTGTGAAATGCTAACACACATGCACTTGATGGTGTACACTTGGTGGTGTTAACACATTTGCGAAGGCGGTGGAGTTTAAGCGGTAGAGAGGGGTTTGGGTTCCTCTCTCCCTCCCGCCGAGCTTGCGAGGCGGGATTCGGCGCTTTTTGGAGAAGTGAAACGCCTATTTTCTACTGCGCCGAAAGTCGGAAACGAAACAGAGGCGAACGGAGGTCACTGCGTTGACCGGACGCTGCACCGGACGCGGTCTCGGTTTGACCGGACGCGTCCGGTCAGTTCAACGCGGCGCGAGCGCTAGGGTTTGTGACCGGACGCTGGTCTGGCCTGACCGGCGCGTCCGGTCAGTTCAACTGGGCGTAAAAGTAAAGCGCGCGACCGGCGCGTCCGGTCCCTCACGGAACCGGAGCGTCCGGTCAAGTGTCCAGAGAGGCCGAGCGCAGCGTAGTGCCGATCGGACGCGGGGCGCGTCCGGTCACGTGGGATCGGACGCGTCCGGTCGCAGCTGGAGCTTACTGGAACGTGACCGGACGCTGGCACTGTCGCGTCCGGTCACTCAGTTGAGCGCGTCCGGTCAGGGCAACGGCTAGTTCTGACGCGCACTGTTTCCGTTTGTCGCGTAGTGACCGGACGCGTCCGGTCAGCGCGATTTCTGCTGCGTCATCCGTAACGGCTAGCTACGTACCCCTTCGTTATAAATAGAGGGTGTCCGGGGTTTGAGGGCAACTCTTGCACATTTTGAGACCTAGAGACATCCTTTGAGCTAGAGAACAACCCCTCCACTCATCTCTTTGCATAGTTGCACATCTTGAGTGAGATTGAGTGAGATTCAAGTGCATTGCTTGAGAGTTGCATTCTAGAGGCACTTGATCTTCGAGTTGCTGCGGATTTCTTGTTACTCTTCCGTGTTTCCCGACACGGTAGACGGCTTGGAGCAGCGGAGGTGATTGAGCTCGCAATTGGAGATTGTTGGAGCCCTCACCAAGTGTTGTAAGGGGTTCTTGATCCTTCCCCGCGGGAGTTCGCAAATTGGATACTCTAGTGGAGCTTGTGGCTTGGAGGATCCCCATCTTATGTGTGGTTGTGCGGTGCCCGCCGAGGGCTCGACTCTTGATAGTCGATTAGCTCACGAACCGACAAGTGGGTGTATCGCCACAACGAGGAGTAGCTTGCCGGGAAGCAAGTGAACCTCGGGATAAATTCTTGTGTCATTCTCTTCCCGAGGATTTCTCTTGTGTGATTGATTGATTGGTACTTCTCATTTCTACACGGCGGTATAATCACTTGAAGCTCTTCTCTCGTATTACATCTTGTATCTAGCTTGTTGTTGTTGGTGTGTTTAGTGGATAGCCTTATACTAGACTTGTGTAGGTGGCTTGCTTTTTAGTTAGAGCTAGTGCATTTTGCTCCGCCACCTTTTGTACTAACTTGTGGTTAAGTAATTCTTGTAGAAGTTTTAATTAGGCTATTCACCCCCCCTCTAGCCTATTTGGACCTTACAAGTGGTATCGGAGCCGAGGCACCGTTTATTTGAGGCTTAACAACCTACGGTGAAGAAGAAATGGCTCAATTAAGTTTGCACATCAACAACACTAAGAAGGCACCTCACTTTGATGGGACAAATTATGCATATTGGAAGGTTAAGATGACCGCACACCTCAAGTCAATCAATAGAGAAGTGTGGAAGGTCACCGAAATAAAATTTGAAGTTGCTAATCCGGAAGCACCTACACCGGTGGAGGAGAAGAAGCTTCAATGCAATGACATTGCCATTAGTGCTCTTCATGAGGCATTAGATGACAAGACATTTGAGCAAGTGAAGAACATAGAAGTTGCACATGATGCTTGGGCTAAGTTAGAAGAAACATTTGAGGGCACCGAAGGCACAAAGACCGCTAAAGCATATATCTTGCAAGAAAAGTTTTCTAGCTTCAAGATGCAAGAAGATGAGAGTATACCGGAAATGTTTCATAGATTGCAAGTCATTGTCAATGAGCTCAAGGCACTTGGTGAGGAAGTCAAGGACAACCAATTCTCTATGAAGTTCTTGAGAAGCTTGCCCAAGAGGTTTGATACATTGATCACCGTGCTAGTGAGGACTACATTGAAGGATTCAACTCCTCAACAAATATTTCAAGAAGTGATGACCGATGATTCATATAGAGAAGATGATGAGAAGGATGAGTTGGTCAAGAAAAAGAAGAAGGAAAATGAGAAGAAGGATGGTAAGAAGAAGAAGAGTGTGGCATTCAAAGCTACCACATCCAAGGGCAAATCCAAGATTGAATCATCAAGTGACGAAGACTCAAGCTCTTGTGATAGTGATGACATTGATGAGAAGATGGCTCTCTTTGTCAAGCAATTTGGCAAATTCATGAAGAAGAAAGGTTTTCGTGCAAGGAGGAAGAACTCATCCAAGAAGAATGAGCGTACCATGAGATGCTTTAGATGCCATAGCAAGGACCATCTCATTGCAAAGTGTCCTTATGATAGTGATGATGAAGATGCTATCAAGAAGGAAAGGAAGAAGCAAAAGAAGAAGCAAGAAAAGAAGGAGAGCTCTCATAAGAAAAAGAATGATTCTCATGTTGCTACATGGGATAGTGATGATTCCTCAAGTGATGATGAGGATGACAACAAGAGCAAGAAGAAGGGACATGCTAGCATTGCTATCCAAGAGAAGGTCTCCGTCTTCGACACTCCATCGTGCTTCATGGCTAAGGCCGCTAAGGTATCATCCGACGATGAGAGTGATCATGATAATGTTAGTGATAGTGATAGTGATGAAGAAGAATTCACTAAAGATGAACTAATCACTATGCTAGAAGATTGCACTCAATATTTTAAAGAATCTAGAAAGGAGTGCAAGGGCTTGCTTAAGGAAAAGAAAAACCTTATGCAAGAACTTGATGAGCTTAGAGCATCTTATGAGAGCCTAAAGGTAGACCATAAGAAGCTTCAAAAGTCTCACACTAAGCTTGAAGAAGCTCATTCCTCTCTAGTTGAAAAATATGAAAACATGTCAACTAATGTTGAGAAAGCTAAAACTTGCAACATAGGCATATCATGTGATATAGTTGACGAACCTTTTCATAAGCCTATTGTTGTTGCTCCCACTAACCCTTCATGTAGCTCATCTACATCATCCTCATCTAGTAGTGATGGTTTCACTTGTGACTCCACACTTATAGTTGAGAATGAAAATCTCAAGAAGGAGGTAAAAGAGCTCAATCACACCTTAGCTAAGGCTTATGGTGGTGAGGACCGCTTGCTTATGTGCTTGGGTAGCCAAAGAGCTTCTCTCTACAAAGAGGGATTGGGCTATAACCCCAAGAAAGGCAAGGCCGCTTTTGCTCCTCACAAGACTCGTTTTGTGAAGAACAATGGTAGCTATTGCAAAAGTTGCAAGCAAGTTGGTTACATAGAGCAACATTGCATGAACAAGAAATCCAATGCTAATGTATCCTCAATTAAGTTTGATTCTTTCTATATACTTACCAAGGGTACAAATAGTGTTCATGCTAAGTTCGTTGGTGCACCATGGATGGGCTCAAAGAAGAAATCCATTTGGGTACCAAAGAGCTTGGTCACTAACTTTGGAGGACCCAAACAAGTTTGGGTACCTAAAAAGAATTGATCTTATCTTGTAGGTCAATTACAAAGCCGGAGAAAGGCATTGGGTGCTTGATAGTGGGTGCACTCAACATATGACCGGGGATTCTTGTATGTTCAAATCAATTGATACAAGTCAAAATGGTGGTTTTGATGCTATCACGTTTGGCAACAACAAGAAAGGCAAGGTCAAGGGGCTTGGTAAAATTGCTATCTCAAATGACATGAGCATATCAAATGTGTTGCTAGTTGAAAGCTTGGATTTCAATCTTTTGTCGGTAGCACAACTTTGTGATCTTGGCTTCAAGTGCATATTTGGTAGTGATGATGTTGAAGTCATAAGTGTTGATGGATCAAATTTGATATTCAAAGGATTTAGACATGGTAGCTTATACTTGGTTGACTTCAATGATAGTGAGACACAATTGACATCATGCTTGCTTAGCAAATCTAGTATGGGTTGGTTATGGCATAGAAGGCTTGGTCATGTTGGAATGAAACAATTGAACAAACTTTTGAGGCATGACTTAGTTAGAGGCTTGAAGGATGTCACCTTTGAGAAGAATAAACCTTGTAGTGCTTGTCAAGCTGATAAACAAGTTGGAAATGCACATCCTAGGAAGAGTGAAATGAGCACATCAAAGGCATTTGAGTTATTACACATGGACTTGTTTGGGCCAACAACATACACTAGCATTGGTGGCAACAAGTATGGTTTTGTGATTATTGATGACTACACTAGATACACTTGGGTGTTCTTTCTTTATGACAAGAGTGATGTACATGATCTATTCAAATCTTTTGTCAAGAGAGTGCAAAATGAGTTTGAGACTACCATCAAGAAGATTAGAAGTGACAATGGTAGTGAGTTCAAGAACACAAGAATTGAAGATTTGTGTGATGATCTTGGTATTGGACATCAATTTTCACCAACATACACTCCTCAATCCAATAGTGTAGTTGAAAGAAAGAATAGAACTTTGATTGACATGGCTAGATCAATGCTTAGTGAATACAATGTGAGTCATTCATTTTGGATTGAAGCTATCAACACGGCTTGCTATTGTAGCAACCGTCTCTATTGCTATGGAAAGCTTGGGAAGACACCATATGAGCTATTGAATGGAAGAAAGCCCAACATTGCATACTTTAGAGTGTTTGGTTGCAAATGCTACATTCTCAAGAAAGGCACTAGATTGAGCAAGTTTGAAAAGAAATGTGATGAAGGGTTCTTACTTGGTTATTCTACCACAAGCAAAGCATATAGAGTTTGGAATCTCACAAATGGCACCTTGGAAGAAGTTCATGATGTGGAGTTTGATGAAACCCAAGGATCTCAAAATGAAGCTCAAAACCTTGATGATGTGAGAGGAGATCAATTGTCAAATGCAATGAAGAACATGGACATTGGTGATGTTAGGCCAAGGCAAGTTGATGATGATGATATTCATATGATCAACCAAAGTGTGCAAATTGATACAAATCAAGCAAGTTCTAGTGGTACTCATGATGAAGCTCAAGATCCAGGTCAAACAAGTGGAAGCAATCAACTCCCAATACTCCAACCTACTAGTATTGCAAGAGATCATCCATTGGACCAAATCATTGGTGGAATTCAAAGTGGTGTTCAAACTAGATCAAGATTAGCATCCTTTTGTGAGCACTACTCATTTGTGTCACTTGAAGAACCTAAGAAAATAGAAGATGCTTTGAAGGATTCCGATTGGGTAAATGCCATGCATGAAGAACTAAACAACTTCACTAGAAATCAAGTTTGGGAACTTGTTGAGAGGCCAAAGAACTACAATGTGATTGGTACTAAGTGGGTCTTTAGAAACAAGCAAGATCAAGATGGCATAGTTGTGAGGAACAAAGCAAGATTGGTAGCACAAGGTTACACATAAGTTGAAGGTCTTGACTTTGGAGAGACATATGCACCGGTTGCAAGATTGGAGGCAATTAGAATCTTATTAGCATATGCTTGTGCACACAACATCAAGCTCTATCAAATGGATGTCAAAAGTGCATTTCTCAATGGTTACATCAATGAAGAAGTTTATGTTGAGCAACCTCCCAGATTTGAAGATGACAAGAAGCCCAACCATGTTTACAAGCTCAAGAAGGCATTGTATGGTTTGAAGCAAGCACCTAGAGCATGGTATGAGAGGTTGAGGGACTTTCTTCTCTCTAAAGGGTTCAAGATGGGAAAGGTTGACACCACTCTCTTCACCAAGAAGCTTGGAAATGACTTATTTGTGTTACAAATCTATGTGGATAACATTATCTTTGGATCAACCAATCAAGACTTTTGTGAAGAGTTTGGAAATATGATGGCTAATGAGTTTGAGATGTCTATGATTGGAGAGCTTAGTTACTTTCTTGGACTTCAAATCAAGCAAATGAAGAATGGCACTTTTGTAATTCAAGGGAAGTACATCAAGGACATGATCAAGAAGTTTGGATTGCAAGATGCTAAGCCAATGAGTACACCAATGGGCACTAATGATCAATTGGGTGTTGATGCTAGTGGCAACATGGTAGATCAAAAGCAATACCGGTCTATGATTAGAAGTTTGCTCTATGTCACCGCTTCTAGGCCGGATGTGATGTTTAGTGTGTGCAAATGTGCAAGATATCAAGCTTCACCTAGAGAAAGTCACTTGAAAGCAACCAAGAGGATATTGAGATATCTTAAGGGCACTCATGATATTGGATTATGGTTTCTAAAGGGGTCTAATTTTGAGTTAATTGGATATTCGGACTCCGACTATGGTGGTTGCAAGATTGATAGAATGAGCACAAGTGGTACTTGTCAATTGCTAGGAAGGTCTCTTGTTTCATGGTCATCAAAGAAACAAAATAGTGTTGCACTATCTACCGCCGAGGCCGAATACATTAGTGCCGGTAGTTGTTGTGCACAATTACTTTGGATGAAGGCCACTTTGAATGATTTTGGAATCAAGTTCAAGAATGTCCCATTGTTTTGTGATAATGAGAGTGCTATCAAGATGACTCAAAATCCGGTTCAACATTCAAGAACCAAGCACATTGATATTAGGCATCACTTCATAAGAGACCATCAACAAAAGGGTGATATTAGCATTGAGAGCATTGGCACCGAAGATCAACTAGCCGATATCTTTACAAAGCCACTTGATGAGAAGAGATTTTACAAGTTGAAGAATGAATTGAACATACTTGACTTCTCCAACTTGAAATAAGTGCACCCCCACATTCCTATATGACATGCCTTTCCTCCAACATAGCAAGGTAAAGTTGTTTGGCATATCATTCATACTTTGCTAAGGACATGTTTAGAACATATAGACATATTTGCATGACAAATAGGCTCATTCATGAAAATCAAATGAGTTTAATGTACATATGGTACCACTATTGCTTCTATGTTTGATTGATCTAGTGGTAGCATACGACATGTTTGTGGGCTTGCAAACCTAGTGTTGAATCTAGAAAATGAGCTCATGATGTGTAATTCAACATGGTCAAGATAACCCTTATACTTTATGAGGTGTGACGAAGCTTGTCCTTGGATCAAACCGAATTACACATTCTAGGCAAGTAATCTAGATTGAACCATAATTTGGACTCCCTCATATTGATTGACTTAATTCTCACTAAAATTGGCACCTTTTTGGTGATTGTTGACAAAGGGGGAGAGAAAAGTCACAAAGATAGAAAAGTCACAAAGGGGGAGAAAGATATAGTAAGGGGAGAGAAATTAAAAATTGAGCACACAAGTAGGGGGAGCAAGCTCATGAACTGTTTGTTGCATTTGTATGTGCATTAACATGATAAATTGTTGCATTGCAAAGCTTAAATTCATATTCATGTTTGTATGGTGATTGCTAGAATTAGAACTTGAATGATGATTTGTTGCGAGTAGCTTTACAAGTGGTATTTATAGACACCTTTGCTTATAATATTGATCTCACGGGGTACTTTAGTGTTTGTGATCTTTACAAGTGATGAATTACAAGTGGTGTCTAGCTACATCGATGCTAAGGATGGTATATAAAGGCAACTCCGATTGGTATCACGCTTCAAAGGTCCATTCTATATACCTTAGCATCAATTTGATAGTAGTAACTCTCCCAAATTTCAAATCCATACATATGTGCACAATTGAACCAAACTCATGGAAGCACATATGTAGGGGGAGCTAATACTATCGAAATTGAAAATTGATTTCACTTCATATCTTTGTGATGGTTGTCATCAATTACCAAAAAGGGGGAGATTGAAAGCCCAAGTTTGGTTTTGGTAATTAATGACACCAAGTTGCTAATGCCATGTGTTAAGTGTTTTGAGTTAGGCATAAGCAACACATGTGATGAAGATGTACGTGGCAAGGAGTGGTGGCCACAAGATCACAAAGAGATGGTGCATGGACATGAAATGTTGATCATGATGGAATGCACATAAAATGATGGACATGATGATCAAGTGGAAGAGAAGGATCTAAGAGCGCAAGGCAAAGGTATAACCATAGGGTCTTTCCTTTTGCCGGTCTAAGATGAGTAGAGAAGTGATTGACCGGGTTTAGGATACATAGCCGACTATCAAGAGGGGCAATCACGGTTAGCTCGGGAATCAAGTGCCACTAGATCAACGTCTTGAGCATATGCATTAGGATCCAGTTGAGAGCTAACATAACGCCTTGGAAAATGTTTGTGAAATGCTAACACACATGCACTTGATGGTGTACACTTGGTGGTGTTAACACATTTGCGAAGGCGGTGGAGTTTAAGCGGTAGAGAGGGGTTTGGGTTCCTCTCTCCCTCCCGCCGAGCTTGCGAGGCGGGATTCGGCGCTTTTTGGAGAAGTGAAACGCCTATTTTCTACTGCGCCGAAAGTCGGAAACGAAACAGAGGCGAACGGAGGTCACTGCGTTGACCGGACGCTGCACCGGACGCGGTCTCGGTTTGACCGGACGCGTCCGGTCAGTTCAACGCGGCGCGAGCGCTAGGGTTTGTGACCGGACGCTGGTCTGGCCTGACCGGCGCGTCCGGTCAGTTCAACTGGGCGTAAAAGTAAAGCGCGCGACCGGCGCGTCCGGTCCCTCACGGAACCGGAGCGTCCGGTCAAGTGTCCAGAGAGGCCGAGCGCAGCGTAGTGCCGATCGGACGCGGGGCGCGTCCGGTCACGTGCGATCGGACGCGTCCGGTCGCAGCTGGAGCTTACTGGAACGTGACCGGACGCTGGCACTGTCGCGTCCGGTCACTCAGTTGAGCGCGTCCGGTCAGGGCAACGGCTAGTTCTGACGCGCACTGTTTCCGTTTGTCGCGTAGTGACCGGACGCGTCCGGTCAGCGCGATTTCTGCTGCGTCATCCGTAACGGCTAGCTACGTACCCCTTCGTTATAAATAGAGGGTGTCCGGGGTTTGAGGGCAACTCTTGCACATTTTGAGACCTAGAGACATCCTTTGAGCTAGAGAACAACCCCTCCACTCATCTCTTTGCATAGTTGCACATCTTGAGTGAGATTGAGTGAGATTCAAGTGCATTGCTTGAGAGTTGCATTCTAGAGGCACTTGATCTTCGAGTTGCTGCGGATTTCTTGTTACTCTTCCGTGTTTCCCGACACGGTAGACGGCTTGGAGCAGCGGAGGTGATTGAGCTCGCAATTGGAGATTGTTGGAGCCCTCACCAAGTGTTGTAAGGGGTTCTTGATCCTTCCCCGCGGGAGTTCGCAAATTGGATACTCTAGTGGAGCTCGTGGCTTGGAGGATCCCCATCTTGTGTGCGGTTGTGCGGTGCCCGCCGAGGGCTCGACTCTTGATAGTCGATTAGCTCGCGAACCGACAAGTGGGTGTATCGCCACAACGAGGAGTAGCTTACCGGGAAGCAAGTGAACCTCGGGATAAATTCTTGTGTCATTCTCTTCCTGAGGATTTCTCTTGTGTGATTGATTGATTGGTACTTCTCATTTCTACACGGCGGTATAATCACTCGAAGCTCTTCTCTCGTATTACATCTTGTATCTAGCTTGTTGTTGTTGGTGTGTTTAGTGGATAGCCTTATACTAGACTTGTGTAGGTGGCTTGCTTTTTAGTTAGAGCTAGTGCATTTTGCTCCGCCACCTTTTGTACTAACTTGTGGTTAAGTAATTCTTGTAGGAGTTTTAATTAGGCTATTCACCCCCCCTCTAGCCTATTTGGACCTTACACCCCCTTCTCTAATCCTCATGTTGTGCTACTTATCATCAAGTGGCGGGTGTGGGTTACCCGATGGGTACTCGTTATCCATCGAGTGATGAGTATGGGGTTTTTTTTCTATATCCGACATGGATAATGGGTGTGGGTGACTGGGAGTTATACATTAACGGGTGTGGATATGTGGGCTTTTCCCCCACTGGGTTCCCCCACCAGTTTCCATCCGTAACATTGCGGTAGAGGAGCCACTACAGCTACACAAATTTGAGTCAACTACGGTAGACCAATGTACGTGGCAGTACCAGCTTATTATAACAACAATTGGCCTTATACAAAACTATGATGGTATGCAGTAGCTAATCTTATCGTTTATTATGAGGATAAAGAGGTAGATCTTATGGTTATACTTGGTGAGCCACGACATACTCTAATATTCCCGAGATGCTAGGACCATATAGGGAGTGAATGATTTCCCTGTGGGGGCCACGATTAATGAATGCCGCCACGACTAGTAGGTACGACATAAGCATGCGAAGAAAGGGATGGACGGTGGCAAAAACCAAAGCATCTTGAACACCTAAGCTTCTGTAACTCCGCAATCACAGAGAAGAGGGATAAGTAATGGTGGCTGCAGCGAAGCCGAACGTGGTGTGGCGGTTGTGAAGGGTGGTGCACGCCATCTTGTATTCTTGTAGTTGTTGTGTTGTGCCAAGGCCCGCTATTGGGTCGTAAGCTCGCCATGGACCTCCACCACCGTGGAAAGATTGGGGGGATGGCGTTCGACGAGCTTTTTCTCTCCTTCCACCATGGCCACGACCGCCATGTCTTCTCCTCCCACGACCCTGCCAACGTGGATGGGTTGTTCTCATGCCATATGTTGGGCCCGAGTTTGGAGTTCCACAAGCACTCTTGCACGTGACATGAGGTCAAATTCAACTGAAGCAACACATTGTTGTCTGCCTTAGGAGGTGAGATGGAGGCAGGCTCAACCTACTTGGTGATGCCATTGCGCAGCCGCCAATAACACCACGACGAGTAGCCCATTCAAAAGTTGCACCTCTGGCATCATCTTCGTCCCCGCCTGGGGCGTCATCCACCTGATCACCATATGCTCTTCTAGCGCAAACTCATGCTCGTCAATCGTACGCCCACTAGCAGCACACATCCTATGATGTTATTTGGGTAACCTCATGGCCCGTGGTGTAAGACAAGAACGAACCAACTCTACAGAATCTCTATAATTGTTTTTTTTTCAAATTAGGCGTTATTTCATTGGGTTACCCAACTTAACTTTACATCACTAATATATCGTCAGCTTTACATCCCTAAATATATCGTCAATGGCACGCACCTAATTCCTGAAGAACCATCGCGGTCATGCAACAAGAGGGGAGGTTCACTGTCACGTGTTCCACGATAGTCCACGTATTCGTCGGCAAATTAAATTTCAAAACAAATAAAAAAATAAAAATAGTTAGGCCGCTTGGCTGAGGCTGACACTGGGACCCACGGCAACAGGAAGAAGCGACCGAGCCGGCACCAACCGACGACCGTGGGGGACGCACGCCCACGGCCACCCGCACGGCCGCACCCCCCACCTCCGAATCCGCGTGCGGCTGCGAGCCCCTGTCGTCCGAAGTCGCCGGCGCCGCCGCTCCCCGGGCCCGCCAACGGCCGGCCGCCGCCGACCTCACCGTGCACTGTACCGTCCCTGCGGAAGCGCGAGCGGGGTCGCCTCCTCGACTCGCCCCAGTCGGCCAGCTGCTAGCGAGGGCCCCGTCGCCACGCCGGCGCCGTGCCTCGTGCGCCTGGCCGCAGGATCGTTGGTAGGCGCGTGCAACCACCCCCGTCGTTGTTGCGCGCCGCGCGCGGATGCCCCGGTGCGTGGCTCGCTGACGCGGTGCTGAGGTTGCCGAGGGGGGCGGGCGGGGAGATCTTGGATCCGGGTTGGCCGGCGACGTGGCGGTATCCATAGAGATTGGATCCATGGGCTCGTCCTCCCAGCACGACTCCATCTCCGCATCAGGTAACTCGGCTCTCGTCGATAAACTTCCTAGCAAGCGGTTTCGTCATACTAGGATGTGGATTACGATTACTTGCCCATCAAATTTCCTGATACAATGAGGTTGCGTGCTTCTCTCATCTTCTCTTTCGTTACCTCTACTACAATGATTGGCATATCAATGGGCACCAATCTCGTGGGGGCTGTGCAGACATGGGTTGGTTTTCAGTTAGGAGCCGTTCCCTGGTTTGCAATGAGTGAATTGGGCACAACATTTGAAGAAAAGAAGCAATCTGTTACTGGTAATGGGACATAGGTTGGTTTTTCAGTTAGGAGCCGTTCCATGGTTTGCAATGAGTGAATTGGGCACAACATTTGAAGAAAAGAAGCAATCTGTTACTGGTAATGGGGACATAAGCAGGAACATGCTGGTCGCGGACAAGTTATAGTTGATGCCCTTAATCTTCCAAACTGAAAATATATGTTCTGCCTAAATTTTGTTCCGTATATACTATAGATGACAGATGTCTCAAGTTCTTAGCGAATTGGTTTTTCTACACCAGATGTTGAACTTATGGTTACTAACCTTAACAGGAAGTTTGGAGTCTGCTGATGGCAGCAGAAGCAGCATCAACAAGTGGACCAAGATTACGAGCACAAACTCGTGGAGATGGTGCCTAGGGTTGATTTACATCGTTGCTGTTGCCGGTATATGGATTGCCGCTAGCTACATCGTGCAGTCTGTCGTGGATGCCGGCGTCTCTCCATTCTTGATCACCTACATATGCAATTCTCTGTTTGTTGTCTACATTCCCATAGTTGAGGCTGCCTGGTACTTTGAGGATTCTATTGGCGACTTTTGGACAAAGTTGAAATTCAAGGATGCTGAAAGCCTGCAGCAGTCTTCTGACCTGGAGAGTGTGAATCTTCTCCAAAGTGGGGGCCATGAGATCAGTGTTGCCTCGGATCAAGCACAAACAAGGCCGTCTGAAGACACTTCAGTTCCAGATACAAGCTTTCCTGCCCAGACGGAGCTAGGTGTTGTAGCTTGCAGCAAAGGGTTGGATGCAAAAGGGCGCTGGACGCGTGCTCGTGTGGCCAAAGTGAGCATGCTAATCAGCCCCTTTTGGTTCCTTGCACAGCTTACATTCAATCTGTCTCTAAGATACACCACTGTTACGGTAAGTGTTACTAAGAAGAGCCTAATGCTACTTCCATATTTTATTGAGACTAACTTTCTTTTGTCATATCACTAGTTGGTCTAAAATATGCTTCTGTTTCTGTGAACTTTCAGTCCAACACGATCTTGAGTAGCACGTCTAGCCTTTTCACTTTCTTGGTTGCATTAGTTTTCCTTGGAGAGACATTCACATGGTTGAAGCTAATTAGTGTGCTTCTCTGCATGGGAGGTACAATAATTGTCAGCCTGGCTGATTCAAGTAGTTCAGTTAATGCCATTGCTACAAATCCTCTCCTTGGAGATTTCCTGTCCATTGTTTCTGCTGGTTTATATGCTGTGTATATCACCTTGATTCGAAAAAAGCTGCCTGATGAGAAAGAAGGTCAAGGACAAGTGAGCATGGCTCAGTTTCTGGGATTCCTGGGACTGTTTAATATGTTGTTTTTCCTTCCTGTTGCATTGGTGTTGAATTTTGCCAAGCTTGAGCCATTCCACAAGCTCACATGGGAACAAGTTGGTCTTGTTGTCGGAAAAGGTAGGTTTGCTCTCTATTCATGAAAGTTCCCTACTCTCTAATTCATAACTCAAACAATAATACTGCAATGCCGTATCTCAATGATATGTAGGAATACCTTGTAGAAATATTGAGGATCCATTAATAAAATTACACGGTGAGAAATGAACTGCCGCTAATTTATGATTTCGTCGACATTCTTTGCAGGTTTGATAGACAATGTTTTGAGTGACTACTTGTGGGCAAAAGCGATCCTTCTCACAACAACTACGGTCGCCACAGCTGGCCTCACAATCCAAGTTCCAATTGCTGCCATCGTGGACACGCTCACCGGTCATGCTCCTCATCTACTGGACTATATTGGAGCTGCTGCCGTCCTAGTCGGTTTTGCTGGGATCAACATACCAGTTGGAGAGTCTCCACAGGTTGTCCAGCAAGAGCAGGAAACTCCAATTGTTAGTATGGTTGATGACCCGATTCATTTGCCCAGCAGTACCAATGCCACTGATGTTGTCTCATAGTTGCCTGGGACCGTGTGATTTATCAACACTGTATAGAGGGGGTTGGCCAGATGAGTAGTTTCTTTGTTTTTCCTTAAGCCGTGCCATCAGGACAAGAGATGAACATGGACTTAAGTTAGAGTAGCCTACTTTCAGAATTTTGAGAAACAAGTGTTTTGGGATCTGTATTTTATTTTATCTTGTAATTATTTACATCTGTACAACCAGTTTCATACGGAAGACTAAATTCTGTTTGTGATTCATGGAAGGGGTTCGTTTCTAGAAGGGTATAAGTAGCTGAAAATTGTATTATGTATATGGTGAAACGCAGGCAATGGTAACTGAGCCTATATGTAATGAGGTGTTTTAAGCCCTATGCCATGGAAATGCTGTTTATTTCTCTGACTTTAAATCGCAACGTATTTTTTTGCTTTGCTCCTTCCAAAAAGTTGAAAATTCCAACCATCAGAACAAGTTGTTTTACTAACACCACAACATTAGCTTTAAGACACTTTTTTGTCACTCTATCCTAAAAGGTCTTCTGTCTTCTCGATTGGAGTAATATTACAGGATCGAGTCCTCTTCAATCCTGAAGGACTGCAGCTAGTTATGCTTCAGGTGAAAAACATGAAAAACCTGTCATATATTATCAAACCAGGCACAGCTAAATGTGTTTGTCCTTACAAAAAGAAGCCTACAGTTTTGGACAGCTTGCTTGACAAAAGAGGCTGTGGTTGCAAACTGTAAAGCAGATATGATGATCTTTGCAGACCAAATTGATCCTGATTTCCATTAGTTTTTTTTTCGAACCAGAGTTTTTATTAAAGATTAAATTTTAATGTCAATACAGAGGAGGGCAACAACGTCCCTAGAAACAGAATAAAAAACACTCGACCCTCACGGCGTCTAATAGCTATCTGACATAACTCGTGCGCCACTTCATTCTGATCACACCTAATCTTCAAGACTTGCTCTAGGCGATTAAGAGAACTCACTTTCTCGAAGAACTTATTGGATCAGTGGTTGTATCAATGATCTCTCTTGACATCGCGCCTTGAGCTTTCCAGCCACTGCAGCACAATCAGCCTCCAGGATAAATGAGCAATGAGCCCAGTGAGCCGCAAGACTGATACCTTCGAGACAGGTTGCAGCCTCAGTTCCTTCAGCATCCCAGCATTAGAAAAGCAATCACCAGGAAGTAAGTTTCGGCTGGCCCTCCCAGTCCCAGAAAATCATGCCCACTGCTGCTGAGCCAGTGTCAGACTATCAGGGTTAAAAGCCCCATCAACATTAATTTTTAGAGTACCCTGACATGGCGGCATCCAGCTCTTGCACAAGGCTTCCTTGGTATTAGCTGAGGACTTTGCACTCCATGGCAGAAACTTCCCTTTACTGCTGTAATCAACCTGCTGCCTCTGTTGTCGGACAAGTGACAGAGAGTCCTATATACTGGGTTAGAAAAACAACTGAACCATGCATGGATATCTTGCCATTAGCTTTTAAAACATCACTCCAAACAAACCGATCCTCCAAATGATCATTAAGAAATTTGCTTTTACCTCCTCTGTATAGTTAGACAAGAGACCGAGTAGTCAGTCTGGCCTTGTCCATTGATGTCATCTTCTGCAGGTAAGGTCAAGTACTTGTGCATTTCAAATCTGAGAGCAGCTGCATGGACAGGAATCACATGCATGGAAGCGGTCCTCCATGTCATGATCACACGACTCACAATTAGCCTGTGTAGATAAGTGTCGAAAGCATTTGATAGCTCGAGGTGGCAATCCGTTGTTTATGACTTTCCATGCAAAGATTCTGATTTTTGCCAGTATCTTGAGCTCCCATAGCTCCTCCCAAATCCGTCTCCCTTCCTCAGATGTTGAGTTTCCACCAGTTTCATCACAACATGGTGCAAGTGGCCAAGCACATGGCAGCTCTATATACACTCCTGATTGTAAACAGTACAGTTTTTCTTTTTCATAATTCCATACAGTTTTTCTTTTTCATAATGCCACACAAAGCAGTCCCGTCGTCTTTTTCACCAGGAAGCTCGATCTTCAAATTTTCGGCAACATCATATGGATAGAAAAACCTCCTCACTGCAGTTTCATCCCAAGAGTTAGATTGAGAATCAATTAACTGATGCACCCACCGAAGACGGCAAACACGGGTACTACCTATTGGTCTCAGGTTGTGTCCCCGAGGAATCCAGTCATCCCTCCATATCCTTGTATTTCTCCCATCACCAATCCTGTACACCCAAGTTTTAAAAGCTCCAACCCATATTCAACTCCTCTACATGTTTGGGATCCATCAGCTGCTGGAGCAGTATCAAGTAAGTTACCCTGAGGGAAATATTTAGCTTCCAAAAGACACACACAGAGGCTATCTAGGAAGGCCCCAGCCTCCATGCCTGTCTAGCAAGTAAAGCCTGATTGAGAACTCTTAAATCCTTGAAACCCATGCCTCCAGAATCCACTGAATCTTTTCTTACCATTTTCAGATCCTCACCAGAAGGCCTGTATGTGCTTCATCAGATCATCACATAAAGTCAGTGGAAGTTTGAACACACTCATCACATATGTAGGGAGGACTTGTGCAACAGATTTGGAACAAGACCTGCTCAAATTCATCCATACAATTGAGAAATGACTTTAAACATTATTTCAGATACCAGACCGCCAAAGCTATATCAGTCATATGGACTGCATTTCCTGATGTCCTCAGAGGCTACAGGTTGTGAGGCTGCCTCCTTAGCATTACACATGTATAGTTTGCTTCTGTTTACATCAATCCAGCTTGTTCCGGCTTCTTTCTTTACCTTCCTTGATTTCATCAGCCTCCTTACCTCTACAGCGTCTTCCCATCGCCCAATCGTCCTGTACACATTTTCAAGAAGAACATAGCTCAAGTGGTATTGAGGTTCTAATTCCATCATCTTCTTTGCAACCCTTACTGCTACATCTGGGTTAGTATGTGTGGCGCAGGCACCAAGGATTGCTGCCCACAGTGATGAATCATCTCTAAATGGTGACTTGTTTACAAGATCTTCAGCCTCTTCTAGAAGTTCTACTCTACTGAGGAGGTCAACAATGCAATTGTAATGTTCAATACCAGGGGGGATACCATAGTCCTTGCTCATTGAATTGAAGTAGTTCCTTCCCTCCTCAATCATCCCAGTATGACTACAAGCAAAAAGAACACCGATGAAACTGATGTAGTCTGGCTTGACCCCTTCTCCAACCATCTCATTGAACAGGCTGATGGCTCGCTCACCATGGCCATTCTGAGCACAACCACAAATCATGGCATTCCAAGTAATCATGTTGCGGACACTGCTCCTTTTAAAAACTCTGTAGGCGTATTCTACCACACCACATTTCGCGTACAGGTCCACGAGTGCGGATTCAACAATGACGTCTCCGCAGCCTCTCATCCTTATAAAACGGCAGTGGATTTCTTTTCCTAGCTTCACTGCAGACAGACCAGCACAAGACCGCACAAGAGTTCCGAAGCTATACCAGTCATTGTCCTCCAGATACATCTGTCGAAACAATGAGAGAACCATCTCATGCTTCCCGCTTTGACAATACCCCCCAAGCAGGGCACACCATGAAACTGCATTCCGGACCTTCATCCTGTCGAACACCTTGTGTGCATCCACCATCATCCCACACTTGGCATACATGTCAAGTGTGCTGCTCTCCACGATCACGTTCCCACACAGGCCACGTGTCACAACCTGCGCGTGCGCCTCCCTACCCTGCCTTGCCCTCTTCAAGTTCCCCAGCGCCGTCATCATGGAGCCAAATGTGCAGCCGTCCGGCCAAACCCCATCTGTCGCGAGCATAGCCCGGAACCACTGCAGGGCCTCCTTGAACCAGTCGTTCCGCACGAATGCTGATATCAACGACGTGTAGCATATCCCGTCCGGGGCGCGCATTTCCTCAAACGCCCTCCGCGCGTCGCCCGGGGCGCCCGAGTGGCCGTACATGTCCACGAGCGCGCTGAGCACGACGCCATCGTCGCCGTACCCTCGCACGACGGTGGTCCCGTGCACGCAGGCTCCCGCGCGGAGGTCGCGCAGCACGGCGCACGCCTTGGCGGAGGCAGAAAGCGCGTGCGCGCTGGGGGCGACGTCGTCGTCGGCGCCGTATCCGCCGGCAGCCATGGTCCTGAGCTGGAGGAGCGCGCTGCGCGGGAGACCCGCGCGGAGGAAGGCGGCGAGCACGGAGGAGTGCGCGACGACGTCGCGGCGGGGCAGGTCGTCGAACGCCCTGAGCGCGTGGGGCAGGTGGTCCGGGAGGCGGACGTAGAACGCGAGGAGCGCGTTAGCGAGGTAGCGGTCCGCGAGGAGGCCCGCCCGCGCCGCGCGGGCGTGGAGGCTGTAGCCGAGGCGCGGGGGCAGCGGGCGGTGCAGGAGCACCGCGGCGAGCGGGAGCGGCGAGGAGGAGGCAGAGGCGGCGGCGAGGCGCGCGGCGGCGGGTAGGTCGCGGGACTCCAGGAGCCGGAGGACAGCGGCCACGTCGTGCGGCGCGGCTGGGGACGGCGGCATCTTGTTTTCGGGTCATGAGATGACGGGAGCACGGCGCGCCGGCGGCGTTCGGAGCGGCGAGGAGTCACCAAGGCCAGACACTTTTTTTCTTCTTCTTTTGAGCAACAGACACTTTTTTTTTAACTGCGGTTCCATCTATTCTACCTGGCGAAGCCCAAGCAGTGAAATAGGCCCACAAAAGCCCAAGCAGTGAAATAGGCCCACAAAAGCCCAAGCAGTGCAAACAGGCCCATAAAAATCTAGGTTTTCTTCTGTTGTAGAGCAAGAGGCTATAAATAATCACCTGGCCCTGCTGCTTCTTACCTAGGGTTCCGACTTCCGCCACCATCCGCCGCCGCGGCCGTCGACGACGATGCTGATGCTTCGTCGTTGCATCCATCGCAGCTCTTGCTCTTCGTACTCTCGTCGCCCTCTTCTTTAGCTTGGGTATATATCGGTATTGTTTCTTTTGTTGTATTTATGCAATGGTTGATGGTTGATTTGGTCATAGGAGCGGTGATGAGCAATCTTGTGGACTAGAGTTTCTGATACTACCACGGTAGTATTTGACGACCAAACCCTTGGCTGTCTGAGCTCCCAATTCACAGTCTTCAACCTTTTCGCTGTTTATATATATACTAGATCGGTGGTCTTTATTTCCTGCTGCTGTGCCATGGTATAATGAGATTACGAGTAATGATGAACAACTGTGTTTCGGACTAGAGTTTCTGATGCTGCTACTTCGTTGGTGGTAGTTGAAGACCAAACCCTTGGCTGTCTGAACTCAAATCTCACAAACCAGCATATTTCTTTGTTTGTTACATTGTCGTCATTAGAAATATCTTTTGTTGCATGCGTCCATTACCAATTCCGGAGGATGAATTCGTTCTTCACGGTATAATGGCTCGGGCGCAACATGCTATTCTCTTGATGTGTGGTTATATCCTGATTGGTGGCGTTCTTATGCCAATCCGATCCTGGAAAGGCCACATATATTCATTCACATGTAAAATTTCTAGATATTGTTAGATTTTTTTGCGCATTTGTTTCGGGATCTAAATGATGTGCAACTTTGAAAGGGAAAGCGTTCAATCTTTGTGATTGTGCCGCACCATGACAGTTCTTTCATATTGAATAGGAAGATCTGATAGATCCATAAAACTTGTTTTTGTTTCTTTGCTCTGCTCTGTTTAGAGATGTGGATGATGATAACACAAGTAAAATACAGTTATCCCTGTCTGATTCCTCCAAAAGGGTGCTGATAACATTTATCTGACACATTTCCGTATTTAAAAACTTAATGTCTTGTTTTGCCTGCTCATTATATTTTCAATAATTGGAGTGAAGGCTTTGTTGTTGTTGTTGTGGAGTGAAAGTTTGACTGCTTTACTGTTGTCATCGATCTTGGCCTATGATGACATGATGGTTTCAGAAGAGGCAAAATTTTGTCTAACCTGTTGATATTTATCATGAACTAGGACGGTCTGAGGCCATTTGATGACCATGAATCTTTTGGGCAATTGGTGTCAAGTTGTTTCTTTGAACAATCATGGATGCTTTTTAAATGTTAGATTAGATTTATATTTTGACCAACAAAAGAGTGGCTGTGACGACTTGGAAATATTCAAGCTCAACAGACCGAATCACATGTCTGTCTCTATAGATGAGATTGATCTGTATGCCGATTATCCCGCTCAACCGGGCCATATTAATTCTTTTTTCGTCCTTGTTTATTTACACTTCAATTCCTTTTTTATGTCTTTATTTACACCATTGGGGTATGGTGTTGTGATGATGTGAAACAAGCTCCCTCTTCTGAAGGAATTGAGGACACTTGCTGGCAGAATCGAACCAATAAACCCTATTGCCACCACTGAGTAACTATTCTCCCCTTAAAACTTTGTTTTTGCTGTTGCTTGCTTTTCTGGGCCAACTCATTAGTTGATTGGAGAATTATAAGTTATAAAGCACTGTGCAGTTACTCCTTTGATGATTAGCTATACATCTGGAATTACCGTCAGATATACTTGTGACGACAATTGACTGGCTTTCTGAGGATTTATCTCACTTGTGTATATCCTTCCTGTTTTACCCAGCTTAGGTTGCTTGCTTGTGTATAAGTTACTATGAGGTTTGATAGCATACGCATTATAGTTATTTCATGACAATCTTTTTACTATCAATATGCATATGAAAATTTGTATCTAGTCCCTGTGAAGATCTCAAGACCTACCGATAGGAAGTGCCGTTTGACACTGTAACCAACAGCTGGATCTCTCACCTGCAGGTGTCCATCCAATCATAACCTTTGTGGTTTGATCTGTGATGGGGCTCACACCTGCAGAGTTGTTTGATTCATCTGTGGTGTGTGATTTAAATCGGGTCTCTGAGGGATTCTACATAACTATCTATGGCTGTTTTGTATGTTCTCGATTCTGTAGTTGAGTATTAACCTGTGATGCTTGTTTTATTTTTTATTCTTTGGCTTTTGTGGATTGTTAGTCAGAACAGTGTTTTCCCATCTTTTGATTTTGATTTGATCATTGTTGGCTGTGTTGGAGGATGATGATATGGTTTTGTCGCCCCAGTCTTAGGATCCGGACATCTGGACCTGTGCTGATTGACATGTTATCAATTCTGACTCCTTTGTCTAACTATGTTTTGCATGTTAAATTAGATTCTGTATGTGAGCTACTTGGGATGCTTTGATTTGTTCTAGACATGTTTTAGTTGCATTGCAAATGATGAAAAAATCAAGGCTTGTTTCTCTACATTCGCAGTTGCCGCCTAAGAGCTTTCGCCTTGCCAGGCTTGAGAGCTAGTGCTGCTAAATCCTTCCTTGGATGTCTGATGCAATGCCATACAGTTATTTCATATTCCCTGCTTTTATTTGTCCTTCTGCTTTATGTCATCCTTGTTTGTGAGGTTTTCCTGTTGGTTTCGTTTCTTTTGTTAGAGCTTCCCAATAGTTTTATGCGTTTATGGTTTCTTGTTGGTTTTGATTAAATTGTGTGCTGTGCAAGATCAGCTTCTTGTTTGGACTTTGAAACTGAAATCCGGTCCAGGCAATCGGCAATAAACCTGCCATCTTGCGTGATGCAATCCGAGCCAGCTTAAACTCACCTGGATCTGACACCCTGATTTTCTGGGCCCTTTCGGCTGGTACATGCCTTCTCTTCTGTTCAAAGAATCGTTTTCCTTCTGTTGTTTCATTTGGGAGAGGGATGTATCCGAGAAGTATTTTGATGGATGCATCGTCCTATTGTTGTTTATTTGGTTGTTAGTATTGTTATTTTTTACTATAACCTTGTCATACTCAAGATGAACTAACAGGCAACAACACAATGTGGCATTCGACAAGGGCGAGCTGGGTGGTCTCGACGCCTCGACTCCAATGTTGTTACTGTAGATGAAGCTGTGCACCGTGTTGTCCTCTCCTCTGTCGGGGTCAAGCACGACTGCCACCGCATGATCGGCCAGGCTCCGAATGCCATGGCGAGATCGTCGAGTTCAACCAGATGATGACGTGCAAGCAGGTTCTGCAAAGTTGAACAGTATTGGATGTGTGGAGGTTTAGGCTTTCTCCGGTCACTTTTTAGCAGTACGTGTAAATATGATATGAAATATGAAATATGTTATATTTGTCATGAGATTAATATATTTTACTTGTTTGGTGTCATAAACATTAATTTTAGAAATTTTTACAAAAATTCTTACTGTATTCTCTTTTGACCGAGGTAGTACTTGTTGTGTAGCTACCATGAATGAAATGTTTTTGTCGGTTCTGTTGATTCATGAATCACTACCAAACGTCTCACTGTTATTCGGTTCGCAAGTGTTGCCAAGGAGAATCTGGAACAGAAATGGCTGCTGGCCAAAAGATTTAAAAGCATTGCTGCTAAATGATTTCAGGAAGTGATTCTGGTAGCCCAATGATGGTAGCTATTTGCTCGCATCGCATCCCATCCTAAATATATTCACATGGTGTCAAATGTCCACACACACACACCTGCCTTTACTGTTATGAAACGGCGTCTGTTCCCAACAGACACTTTTCCATGGTGATCTCATCCCGTCCGTACGGACGGTTTAGGATTATGATTAGTAGTTAATTATATGCTTAGACATATCAGTTAATCCCATCACCAAAGGGCCTGTCCTTTGGTGAACGGTTGTAACACTTGAAGGCACCCCTTGAGATTGTATATAACCCCTTTTTACAGATCAATGAAAGATAGTTGTTTCTAAAATCTTGTTCATTCCATTTCACTTTACATCACGTCATCAGCACTTTGCTCGTAAACAGCAAAAGGAGAAAGACAACTGAACTTCCACGGTAAGCCATGACTAAGATTAACTTACCGTCTCACGTCGCTCGTGGCTTGTTCTTCGCCCTTCGTCGCGTCGGTGGAGTTCGCCGTGGCCACCATGGACAGCGTCGCAGCGTATTCGAGCGCCTTGGGCCTCGTGTTCGCCGCAGCGCTGCCAATGGAGAAGGCTATGGCCGCATCTTTGCCTCTGCAGTTTGCAGCATCAGGAAGGACGCTCGTCGTGGCTACCGCTGGAGCCCTGTTCGTCGTGACCGCCAGGCCCCGTCTCCACGCCTAAGCGCGGACGGTGCCGGCCCAAGCAACATTGTGCCTCCAGTCGTTGAAGCCCTGGCACCGCTTGCTGTTGAAGCTCCGGCGCCGCCCGTTGATGCAGTGGTGGCCACGTCCACCTATGTCCCAATGGAGCCGATGTCGCCTATGCCGGCACCTGCACCACCGAAGTATTGGTGTGACTTCTGCAAGGAATTCACATCGATCCCGCACACGATCGAGAACACCTACTTGCTGCCGACGCCCACACCACCATCTCCGACACCAATAGCGGCGAGGACCGGCATCTCGCCGTATTTCTTCCTCGACAGGGCCGGATCCTCGGCTTCGCCTCCGGCACGCGCGGGCTCCTCAGCTCCTCCTCCGGCGGCGACCCTGCCATCAGTTGCTCCTCCGCCCGCCACACGCGCGGAGGCAGCGGCCCGCATGAAGGAGAAGGCCCTTCCTGCGACGACTCCATCTCATGCAGAGGGCACCGCGACCACCCCACCAACGCTCCGGCGCCTCCTCGGACGCAGGGTGGCAGCGGTTGACCGGCGCCCAGGCCTCCGTCGCACCGACGCCTGGAACCCGCCAGACCTCGGCCTCCCGTCCGCGGAGGTCCTCAATATGGCGGTCGGCGGCAGCGGCTTCTACTCTCCCGACGAGGGGGAGTCCTCCTCCAACTGAATCCGGCGAGCAGCATGGGCACGGTGGTGAGCAGCGGTGGGGCAGTCAAAGAGGTGGCGGCGGCTTCCTGGTGGGCAGCGGCGTGGGCAGTTAGGGTTGAGACCCTGCTGCCTGCTCGATCTGGCTCTTTATGCCGTGAAGATGGGCCGTGATGATGGCCCAATGGCCTGCGCCCCGATCTCCCTCCCTGCTGTTTCATTGCTCGCTCGATGTGTGGGCCCAAAAATGAACGTGGATTCATTTCCAAATTCCTATGGCCGGCTGGATAATTACCTTTTTCTATTTTATTTATCTTTCAACATTAATTCGTAAAGACTCTGTTAGTCTCTTATAATTACGTGCTGTAAAATTAAGTAGTCTTATGTTTAGTCATTGACTTTCATATTTGTACCTGTGATGTTTTATATTATTGTAAAATATCAGTTTGTGATATTATTCAAAGTATTTGTCCCTTTATATATGGCAAATCCAATAAATAATATCCTTGTTATTACAACCATGATCTTGCCATTATTGATTTATTTCGCAATTGATCATTTTATTTAAGCCCCTTTACGCTTTTCAACTTTAAAGCACAACATGCTTAAATAATGGATGCGACATTTTATGTGTATTTTTTTCTCTAAAATTGTATAACGTGCATGTTCTATATTTGTTTTGTTGGCCATACATAAGGTAGCACCATAGTTGCTACTACGGGATCTACACTATACTTAGTGACTATCCTCAACGTGCGTACCCAACATCACAAATTATAACATTTGGTCTACATCTTTTCACAAAGATGACTACCATTAATTCGCATTCCTATTGGCCATACACAAGGTAGCACCATAGTTGCTACTGTGGGATCTACACTAAGTCTACAACTTAGTGACTATCCTCAACGTGCGTATCCAATTCGTTTGTGAATTAACTAAGGTCTACATCATTCTTGATGACTACCTTAAGACGCGTTCATACAACTTGCATAAATTACTTGGCATCTACTGTTAACACAGACTATGCCCAAATTTGAGGTCTACACCTTCATGGTGACTACCTCCATTATTTAATTATGCACATGAGATCTTTACACCATTAATAATACGAGATTTACCTAGTCTCTGTTTTGCATCCCATAATTACAACACACCACAACATTTTATTAACTTAAAATGTTTCGATGGTTTGTCTCGTGTAGGATCAATGACTGTCAAAGAGTTTGATTTACTTGCTCTAGACGGCCACAATTATCCCACATGGGCTGTGGACGTAAAAGTTAGTCTTGCGTCCCGTGGACTTTATCGAGCTGTGTTACCACCCGAAGAGGGCGTTGCACCACTTGATGATCAACATGTATACACGGCCCTATATCTCATTAGGAGCCATATTCATCCTGACCTTAAGGCTGAATACTTGTTGGAAGAGAACCCACGAAATTTATGGAATTCTCTTAAGCAACGCTATGAACAACAAAAGGCACTTGTTCTGCCCGCGGCCAACTATGAGTGGACGCAACTTCGCTTACAGGATTTCAAAACTGTGAGTGATTACAATCATGCTGTTCATAGGATTTGCTCCAAGTTGCAATTCTGCGAGAAAGAACCTACTGATGCGGATAAGATAGAAAAGACTTTGTCTACTATGCTTCCCTCTGAAAGGATTCTTCAACAACAATACCGTGAAAAGCGTTTTCAGGTTTATTCAGAGCTTATCCAAACTCTACTTGAGGCCGAAAAACATTCTGAACTTATGGTTTGGAATAATCAGCAGCGCCTCGTAGGGTCTGCTCCATTGCCTGAAGTACATGCATACACTCAGAATAAACCCAAATCTAATGATAGATCTGAAAAGAACTATCATCAAGGAAACTCCAAGAAGGGTAAAAACAAACGCAGACGCAATAAGAAATTCCAAAATCGTGTTTCCAACAAGGGTAACAACATTTCCAAACGCAGGGATGACAAACCTGTATGTCAAAAGTGTGGTTGTTATAGCCATATCACTAAGAAATGTCGTACCCCAAGTCATCTTGTTGATCTCTACTTAAAGTCTGTGGGTCGCGGACGAGTTGCACCAGGACAGAAGTATGAAGCCCACTTCAATCTTCGACCTGACACTACCAGGGAAGAGGCTGGTTGTTCGCAACAAGTTCTAATGGAACCAAGCAACAACAACATACGAGGAGGCGAGGATCTTGCTGATACAGGGAATATGATCGTGGAATACGCATCCAACGACATATTTGGAGACTTCCAATAGGCTCCCAATCCCTTAGATCCTAATGTCTTTATGTCCCAGTGATTGTAATAGTTAAAACAATTTATGTCCTATGTGTTGTAAATATTTAATAATGTCATCACTATTTAGTTTGGATATCCAATAAATGTATTGTACACATTTGATATTCAATAAATAAAGTATGTATTCTATATATCATCAAAGAGTTTCATATTGAATTCTTTGTTTATATATAGTTTCTACGGGGTCGATCCGATGGAAGAGGAATTATGCCTAGTGGACAGCGGTACCACTAATTCTATTCTTAGGGAAACAAAATATTTCCAAACTCTTACTAAAAGACAAGAAAATGTTTTGACAATCGCTGGGCGCGATGCTACGATTGTTGGCTCTGGTCGTGCCACTATCGTACTCCCTATGGGTACCCACATTACAATTGAGGATGCTTTATTGTATCCCGATTCAAAGCGTACCTTGTTAAGTTATAGAGATATCCGTCAAAATGGTTTTCACATCGAAACCAGTGATGACAATAATGAGGAAATTCTCCTTGTTACTAAAAATAACGGATATGGCAAAAGAATTGTTGAGAAAATTCCCTCTTTCTCGTTCGGATTGTACTACACATACATCAAACCCGTACCGCATGTTGCGTACAAGGTAATTTTCCAGAATGTTGACGCATTCAAAACTTGGCATGAACGCCTTGGCCATCCTGGTGTTGGGATGATGCGAAAAATTATCAGCAATTCGAATGGTCATGAGTTAAACACTACTAAATTCCCGAAATCTTCAGATTTTATGTGCACTTCATGTGCTACAGGGAAATTGATCGTACGACCGTCGCCCGTTAAGATCCAAAATGAGCCACTTAAATTTCTTGAACGCATTCAAGGAGATATTTGTGGCCCCATACAACCAATGTCTGGACCGTTCAGGTATTTCATGGTTCTAATAGATGCATCTACTAGATGGTCTCATGTGTGTCTTTTGTCCACACATAACCATGCATTTGCTAAAATTATTGCTCAAGTTATTAGACTTAGAGCACATAATCCTGAACATCAAATTCAATCCATTCGAATGGACAATGCTGCTGAATTTTCCTCAAAGGCTTTCAACGATTATTGTATGGCTTTAGGAATTCAAGTTCAGCACTCTGTCCCATATGTCCATACATAAAATGGTTTAGCAGAATCTCTTATTAAGAGAATTAAACTCATAGCAAGACCATTATTACAAAATTGCAATCTACCAACTTCATGTTGGGGTCATGCAGTCTTACACGCTGCTGATTTAATTCAATTGCGACCAACTGCATATCACGCTGTCTCCCCATTGCAATTAGTACGTGGGAATATGCCAAGTATTTCCCATCTGCGAAAATTTGGTTGCGCTGTATATGTACCAATCTCACTGCCTAAGCGTACCTCTATGGGTCCACATAGGAAACTTGGTATCTATGTGGGATATTAATCTCCATCGATTATCAAGTACCTCGAGCCTCTTACAGGGGACTTATTCACGGCCCGGTACGCTGATTGCATATTTAATGAGGACCATTTTCCGGCATTAGGGGGAGACTTCAAGTACCAAAACGAATGCCGGGAAATCAACTGGAATGCCCAAGGCATTTCCCCCTCAGATCCACGTACTCTAGAGTCTGAACAACAAGTTCAGAAAATCATAAACTTGCAACATATTGCAAATAACCTGCCAGAAGCATTTACTGATTATAGGGGTGTCACCAAATCCTCTTATCCTGCTCGCAATGCGCCCGAAAGAGTGGAGGTACCAATAAAAACCATTCAACTCCCACTTCCAAAGAAGAGGAGGAGAAGTACGGTCGCTACTAAGGATAACACTCCAAGTAAGCGTCCGAGGAAATCGAGGACTAAATCCTCTAAATCAGTAAATCCAAGTCAACCTCAAGTTGGTAGACACCTAATAGTGGATAAGAGTCCAACATCAGGACCAAGTCCGCAACCCAGATCAACGGTGCATCCAAATTCTGATCCTGGGACATTGGAACACCCTGACTCCATAGTTTTGGGAAATATTGAGTCAAATAATAGGGTAAAAGAAATTTCCATCAATTATATCGATTCTGGAGAATCATACGATCGTAAGACTACTGTTGTCGACATGTACTTCTCCGCAGCAATTGCAGAAATCTTTCTCAATGATCCAGATCCTAAGACCATGGCAGAGTGCAAAAAGCGCTCGGACTGGGCTCAATGGAAAGAAGCAATCCAAGCTGAGATAGTCTCGCTCATGAGAAGAGGGGTATTCACATCTGTAATACCTACGCCTTCCAAAGTCTTTCCTGTAGGCTTTAAATGGGTTTTCGTCCGGAAACGGAATGAAAACAATGAGGTGGTGAGATATAAAGCAAGGCTAGTAGCACAAGGGTTCACGCAGAGACCCGGCATTGATTACAATGAAACCTATTCTCCAGTAATGAGTGGAATTACTTTCCGATACTTAATATCATTGGCAGTTCAAAATCATCTATCTATGCAGTTGATGGATGTGGTAACAGCATATCTATATGGGTCACTAGATTCGAACATATATATGAAGGTTCCCGATGGAATCCAAATTCCGAATCCAAACGCAAATCGCAACATGTATTGTGTAAAACTACAAAAGTCATTATATGGCTTAAAGCAGTCGGGACGAATGTGGTACAACCGACTGAGTGAATTCCTTCTAAAGAAAGGATTCTCCAACAATGATGATTGCCCATGTGTTTTCATTAAGAAATCTCGAACGGGATTTTGTATTATATCCGTATATGTTGATGATTTAAATATCATTGGCAACCCAAAGGATATAGAAGAAGCACGCAAACATCTGAAGACGGAATTCGAGATGAAGGATTTGGGTAAGACCAAGTATTGCCTAGGCTTACAACTTGAGCACCGTCCTTCAGGGATTTTAGTGCATCAGTCAGCCTATATCCAGAAAATATTGGAGAAATTCAATATGGATAAATCATACTCTATTAAAACCCCGATGGTTGTTCGTACCTTAGAAATAGGGAAAGATCCATTTAGACCACGGGATATTGGGGAAAAGATATTGGGACCAGAAATCCCATATCTCAGTGTCATTGGCGCACTTATGTATCTTGCAAATTGCACCAGGCCTGATATCGCATTTGCAGTAAACTTACTAGCTAGGCATAGTGCGGACCCAACTCGCCGTCATTGGACGAGAGCGAAGTGTATCCTCAGATACCTTAATGGCACAAAGGATCTTGGTTTATTCTTCAAGAAAAATCATGATCCCAATATGATTGGTTATACAGATGCTGGTTACTTATCTGATCATCATAACGGAAAATCCCAAACAGGATTTGTATTCCTACATGGAGGTACAACAATTTCATGGAAGTCTTCTAAACAGACTCTGACAGCGACCTCTACAAATCATTCTGAGATTATTACCCTATACGAGGCATCACGAGAATGTATATGGCTTCGCAGAATGATTAATCACGTACAAAAGTCATGTGGTCTAGGTGCAATTGAATCACCTACAATTATCTATGAAGATAATTCTGCTTGTGTTACACAGATGCAAACGGGTTACATAAAGATCAATATCACTAAGCATATTGTTCCTAAATTGTTTTATCCCCATGAACTACAAGAAAGTGGGGAAATAAACATCTTGCAAATCAAGTCATGTGATAATCTCGCTGACCTATTTACTAAGTCCTTACCAAGTTCTGTGTTTCAAAAATTGGTACATGGAATTGGTATGCGCCGACTTCGAGATTTGCCAGAATCAGGGGGAGACATCCCCTAGATGTAGACCTGTACCAGCATTATACTCTTTTCTTTGACAAGTTTTACTCACGAGGTTTCTTGTTAAAGTTTTTAATGAGGTAATATTAACATAAGCATGTGTCATATTTCCTATTTTCCCCACCAGGATTTTTGTGGGAAATATCAAAGACACATATTGCCCTCATAACTCATTCATGGTTTTTCCCTGAAAAGGTTTTTCATGTGAGTTATCCAAGAGGCAATACCAATAATATGTCGTCATATTTTCTCCTAATTTTCCCACTGGGTTTTACGGGAGTTTTAGCGACATATCATTTTACATTGATCCTCATATTTTTTTCCTAAAAGGTTTTTGGAGGAGCAATTTATATGTCGTATCTCCAATATTTTTTTCCCCACTGGGGTTTTTAATGGGATATCAATGACATAGTGATTTATTTAATCACACTTACATATGCTTTTTTCTCCTTATTTTCCTATAAGGTTTAAAGGAGTTTTTATGGCATATCTATACATGCATATTCCTTAGATTTTTTCCACAGGGTTTTTCAAGGAATCCAAGCTTACAGCTGCATTGATCTCAAAGAGGATTCGATCAAGGGGGAGTGTTATGAAACGGCGTCTGTTCCCAACAGACACTTTTCCATGGTGATCTCATCCCGTCCGTACGGACGGTTTAGGATTATGATTAGCAGTTAATTATATGCTTAGACATATCAGTTAATCCCGTCACCAAAGGGCCTGTCCTTTGGTGAACGGTTGTAATACTTGAAGGCACCCCTTCAGATTGTATATAACCCCTTTTTACAGATCAATGAAAGATAGTTGTTCCCAAAATCTTGTTCATTCCATTTCACTTTACATCATTTACCATCCTAAATCATGCCCCGCATCTCGTCGACGTCCTCATCTCTCTCTCATTTTGACAATCTATATATACATGGTTGGTCCTATGCCACAGATTATGAACCCCATATATTTTTCGGTATACAAAAAAACATAATAGGTCTGATTTGATTGTCTGCTTAAACTCTTATGTAGGCTTGTATTAGACAATGCAGGTTTGTACTAGCCGATGAAATTCAAAAATAAAATATTCTCATTCCCGTACTTAGAAATATGAGATCTCAAATATTCTCATTCTCGTACTTCTAGAAATATGAGATCTCAATGAGCTACTTGGCCTCGCATGGACATAGAGCTAGGGTATGAGCATGACTCGTTAGGCATCAAATCAGCATGGCACGCCTGGCTTAGCGAGCCGTGTCGTGCCTGCCCACGTGCTGCACCTTAGGCACGAGCACGACCGTTTAAGGCTCATGTCGTGTCAAGCTAGCTCGTCAGCCCAATGAACCCAGCGTACTTAAAAAATGCAGGCACGAAAAAAAACAAGTCATGTTGCTTCAAAAATTGAATCCATTCTTCGGAGTTCACACGACCGCGCATAGCCATGTGGGAATGGAAATGGAATGGAGGGCGTTAGGGTTTAAGGCGTTAGAGAGTCTGGCTGGAGGATTACATATGGTGTGACGATGGTCGGGCCGGCATGCTAGGCTGAGGTTGCAGCCTAGGCACGATCCTTTCTGTTCGGGCTTGCACAGTCCCGACGGCCATCGAGCCGTGCCATTCCTAGGCTAGGCCAAAACCCCGTGCCTTGCATGGCCAGGGGCCTTTTGGTCGATTATAATCTCAACTAGAATACGGAGGTAACTAAATGCCACAAAATGTAAATAACCAAACATGATTTATTAACACACGGTTTGCCTGCGCATAACAACTAAACATCAAGACACTACATACACTTATGATGGTTTAGGTACATCATCACAAAATAGTTACTTTTTGTCAATCTTCCTCTTGATGTTTCGACCAAGCAACGTTACAAATCACGGTATCCTGGGTCCTACATCAAACTCTCGCTACTAGAATCTTAATTCACCTCCGTCCCAACCGCGGAACAGGAGCCCGCGCCCAATAATGCAGGCGAACTCCAATATGACACTCATGCTGTGCCAGTGACGCCGCCTGAGGGCGGAAACGAAGCTGAGCCGGCGTCGCCTTCGGCACTAATCGCCTCATTCGTCGATCGGATCACGGCGCCCATTCCTGAGCCGATTATAAAGACACCGCGTATACGTGTGCCACGTCGTCGCGTACAGCCGGAGACGCTTCGACGAAGCATCCGCCTGGCACCAAAGACCCAGAGCAGGCTACACAACCCCGAGCAGCAAGCTGAGAGGGTGCTTCTGAAGAAATTGGGGCTATGTACTGAGGCTGAGATTACCGATTCCGGCTCCTTCTCGTAGCTCAAATCAATCATAGATGACCCTATCGACAAGGAAACACAGGAGGCGTTCGATGCTCTGTTCCCTGAGGATGGTTACAATGGCCCAGCCTTGCTGGAGGCCAACGCCTGAGCTGCAGCCACCGTTGTCGCTAAAGTGTTCATCTATGAATGGTCAAAATGTGCTAATTTGGAACGTACGTGGCCTCAACGCACGTGCTCGTCGCAATGTCGTTTCCCAGGTTGTATCCCTGGAAAAGGTGTCGCTACTGAAGGCGCCTGCCCCGCCGAAAGTAAAATTTTTCTTCTGGCTAGCAATCCATGATGAGAGATTTGCTACTATGTCGGCATGGCTACTTCCAAGGATTCGGGACGAGTGTGATGCTTGTGTTGCAACGGGTTTTGCTAAGCTCGCTTCCCTGATTGCTGCCTGGTCGCAAAATTCTTTCATGTAATCGCCGTTGGTGTTCTCTGGTTTTCTTGTTTTCTCTGACTTTGCTCATTATCGTGTAGCAAGCCATGGCTTGCGTTCTGTACTTGTCTGCTACCCTCTTAATGAAATACGGGCTCGTTTGAGCGCGGTCGCGAAAAAAAAGAATCTTAATTCACCTTACCTCGAGGGCCAAAACTAAACCCTCAAGAAAATTGCTTTTTCCTTGCTGGTGCAAGTGTAAGCGAACCCCAGGTAAGCAATATTCTTCATCGAGGCAGTTTTTTATTGCAATCAACGCTTTGATATCATTTGTTCTTTGCACAGTTCAAGATTCTAGCTTGTACTTCTAGCTTTTGTTTATCTTTGCCTGTGTCCATTATTCTGTATGTGCATCGGTTTATGTTTTCATGTGATTTGCTCAAACAAAGCACATGTACACTGGCGTCTACGTTTTACAGCCGTATCTCTAGCACAAACACCCAAGTAGAGTATTATATTTCCTTTTACAAGCTGATACTCCTCCCCCCCCCCCCCCCCCCACCCCCCTTATAAGGTGACAATCAGCCTACAAGAAAAGTAACATGATTCGCTTCGTGTTTATAGAAGCATTCTGCTGTGGTTATGATTTCGTTGCTAGAAACATTAAGTACGAAATAAATTTCTAGAGTACCTAAATTTTGGGAGTAAAACGTAGTAGGACAAGTAAACAACAGGTCCCTGGAACATGCATAAGGGGCAACTACGTTTGGATTCAAGAAGCTGTAGATCACATTTGCCATACAAAGTTACATCGTACAATAATGACAGGATAGTTCTTACAATTTCGTCATCTCATGTAACCATACAGCATCACCTGGAAATGTTGGAAAAAGGGGGTGCTTGAAGCATCTCTGCCGCCCTCACTTTGACGTCGATGAGCGAGCAGTGATGGAAGAATGATACGTTGTGCTCCTTTGCTTACGATAAGAAGAATATACATCATCATATTGGCCCACCTCACTTGGATCAGCAGAAGCTCCAAGACCCAACCGTCCACTGGACCCTGGTTTACTGTCAACGCTACCATCAGCACGCATCCCTGTCTCAGGGTTTGTTACAAGCAGATTCGGTGGGGGAGGAATGCAAGCGCCCCCCTTTCGGGCAGGAAGTTCCCTCTCGTAGTCATCATAGTCGTCGGGCTCGCTTTGTCTCATTGGACCTTCTGATGGGTTTACCTCCCCAATATCGCTGAAGAACTTCGATACACGCTCAAGGATCTCAGACTCTGGGACAGTCGATGGAGGGATGGTTGTGGGGATGTCAAGCGGGCTTAAGGGAGAGTATGGCACTCCACTCCCTATTTGCATCTTCCGAACCATTCCAGGAATGAGGCCAGGGGGGAAGAGTGGATAAGGAGGTGGATTCGAATCATTTGTAGCAGCAGTGCTTTGAGGAGCCACAGAGGGAATTAACGATGGTTGCACTGGCAAAGATGCTGCAAAAGTAGTTTGACCTACAGGAGGATAAACACCAGCTGGAAGTTGGTTTGCAGGAAACTGTGCAGAGGGAACAGATTGGGTTGCACCAGAAACAGGATGGATTGCCTTATCCTTCTCTGGAGGCTCCGAGGACCATTTTGAGCGCAGTGGCACTGATCCTGCAAAAAGAATCTAGCAGTTTTAGGTTTTCTACTACCAAAAGGCAAAATGTCCATGAATTACATTTTAAAAAGCTTTTCCAAATAGACATTGTAACACCAGTGAATCAAACAATAGAATGATTTAACTGAGAGAAACGCAAGTAATCAGCCAGAGAATAAAGTTCTCTAATTGGATGATGGGCCAGATAGGTTTCCAGGAATGAATTCTAGAGAGTTATGAATCATTCTAAATAGTGGCTACAATAGCAGCTAGTGCAGTCCAGAGGTGCAGAAAATTTCAGGGATCAACATATCATGATCGCAGCTATGTGAGTTGATGAATCAAATGAAGAAAAACAGGAATCGGGTGAAAACTCACAGGTCACTCAAAGAATACAAAATAGCATCCTTATTTCAGAGCTAGCATCATCATCAGATAACAGAAAAAAAAGGTTGAAGTACCTAGATAGAATGGGAAATAGAAGTAGTAAAGGAAGCAGAGAAAGGAGATACCTGAAAAGGTCGATGGATCTGGTGAAACATGTCGTGGCACCAAAGGATAAGGCAAGCCACCTTTCATCTCTCTTTCAAAATTAGAGATTGTTTCCTGGTCGTAAACTTCCTTTGAACCCCAAAACTGCAGGATTTTCTCAATGCGGGTCTGGTTGTCATCTTTACTTTGTGAATTATTGTAAACCCTTGAAAGCATGGAACCCAGTACGGATTTAAAAGCAATAGCTTCATTGTCAAGGTCCCGAATATTAGTTCGTCTCTGTAAACTGTAGCATGTCAAATACATTCAGAAATCAGTGATGCATTAAATTAAACACACATAGTTATAAGTCATGTACACTTTGAAATTCTCAAAAGCTAGATTTGATCGGTCAAGGGTCATGCATTAGCGGCTTCTTGAGAACAGGTGTTAAATATCCTAACCAAACAGAATCCTTCGTGATCTGAACCATTCCAATCTACTTAGTTGGGTATTATTCAATATCATGAAACATCAGCCCATTTAAAACATATAGCAAAACTTCGTTTCAACTTGATACATGCATTTCTATTTTCTCACATGGCCCCCTCCTATTGCTGTGTCTAAATTTATACCATATTTTAGCACTTCCTTATGCTACTTGGAGACTAAGATCTGGTTACAGACAGAGTTGTTAATCTCATTCTGGTACAGGCCGGCACGGCCGGATTACCTCAGACCACCGTGTAGACTAGCACAACAGAGGTCACATCCAGTACTGGTCATGGTTCTGGCTGATTTTGGTTGTACCAGGCGAAATCTAGCATTCCGTGGATGCCGGTACCAATTGATAAAGGAGAGTCCAGTTGTCAAAGAACAGATTCTTCAAGTTCAGCTTGGGCGGGCACGCTACTATAGGAGCAACCGCCGTTGCTTCTCCCTCCCAGCAGCTATGGCGCGATAAAAAAAGGTTTGGGATGGAGAAGATGTCTGCTTCCTAGACATGGAGCGCCCCTGGAACCTCAACTCCATCTATGGCCAGCAGCTTGGGGCCATCCCGCCATGGCAGCGAAACAGCAAGGATAGGAGAAAGGATAAGGCAGAGAGACAATGAGAAATGCTTCTGTCTGGCTTTCACTGAGTGGAAGAAATAGGTAAGAGAAGGAAACAAATGTACACGTCTGTGTATGCCTTCCGAATATGCAGGTGCAGTGGCGGAGCCAGAACCAAAACATAGGGGGGGCCAATTTGCCAATTAAACCCATAAGTACATAGGTAGTAGAGAAATTAATCTTACTAGTTACTACTTATAATCAGGCCACAGTAAACAAAATACAGTTGATTGTGTGGTCTATCACTCAATCAGCCACTTACAGTATATGTAACCTATCGATTTTAGTCTAGCTAGAAGCAAAAAGGAGAAGAATAAGAATCAATAAGAAATCAAGCATACAAGTATGGCTGTAAGCATGTAGCCTGTACGTAGAGCAGCAAAGGGCAGATGCAGAGGTGTAGAAGACTGCTATGTGGGGGGACGGAGCTGACACTAGCTTCTGGTTGACGGCCGGCCGTCCAGGCCTCGCTGCACCGCCGGCTCGCCGGTCACTCGATGAGGCGCTGACTCAGTGACTCGCCGCTCGCGCGGATGCAGAAGGCAGACGGATATGACGGTCTCGCAGAGAATTGCGGCTTGCGAGTTCCGAGCGTTTGGGTGCTGCTGCCTGCTGACCTGTTGTGCTAGACGATTTGAGCTGGATTGAATATGGGCTCCTTCAAAAATTCACGGAGGCAAGGGGGGGCCATGGCCCTCTATGGCCCCAACGTGGCTCCGCCACTGTGCAGGTGGCAGTAGCTATCTTCCGAATAGGTAGTAAATATTTTTATGGGAAGAGCTGTGGGGCCAGTAATATAGGTACACGTTTGTGTAAACCTGACTGTAAGCAAGTAAATCCTAAGTTATGTGCAGCACAAAAAATATGCAAACATTGTTATATCTATCCATAATATTAAATAGGCTAATTTTTTGTCACTTCTAGAAACCTCCTTCATTAGTTTCCCCTCCTATTTCACTCCTATGTCTTTCCCATGCCTGGATAGGACTGTCTTCCGTCCGTCATTAACAAAGACAAGACACAAGCAATAAGTTGAGTATGGCCTTGCATGTTTGCCTACATGGAACAGCTGTCACACACACAAGGAAGGAACAGACTGCTACTATGGTATGACACATAGTTACAGAAACTCAAGGAATAGACTCCTATTATAGTACTCTTACCCTGTTAAAGAAACGGTTCATGCAAGGCAACGAAGGCATGATGAATTATATAGCTGGTCAAGCTGGCTAGGCCACATCATAGCAACGCCGTGATCTTGGTGGGGTCCCTCCCAGACATGACGTTTTTCGTATGAATCGCTCTCACTCACACACAATTATGTATTTAGTGTAAGATATATCTTCGTCTCAATACATTTTAGCGATTCCGCTGGGAACGATAGTTCTAGCTATTTTCAGTCCACCATATCTGCCCCTCATGTGTTCTACATATGGGTCTAAACATAGTGTTTCTGTTGTCCGTCATCTCCAATCGAGTCTCGCACTGATTTTCTCTGCTCACAATTGAACCATCATTCAACGCGGGAGCACAGTGCTTAGCCTACTCAGAACAGATGTGGCATGTGGGCCTGGGTGACCTGCTAGAGCTATATGCCTCCTAGGGGCTCGTTCAGACCCGCCGGCATATGGCTAATTGGCTATAGGGATTTTTTCTCTCAAGATGCTAAACACAGGTATATTTGCTAGTTGACAATAAATATATAAAAATATTTTAGCAAATAATTACTAATAAATATGAATGCATTTACAGTTTATTATACTCCAGAATGGTACACCATACACAGATATTGTCTGGTCCAAAACAATCTGTTTCAATGGGTAAAGCAGAATGGCATCCGGAATGGTACTGATAAGCTTGTTAGGGACCCTCCGAACAAAAGGATGTATGCATTTGGTACAACATAATATCGTTTAGAAAAGCACATCACAGCTTCACCAGGGTGCTACTTGCTATGTTTATAGCACTGCAGTTTCTAATGGACCAAAAAATGGTAACAACCTGGGGAGTACCACTTTCATCTGCATGTGAAAAGGGTCCTAAATTACTAAATATATGATCCCTCTTATCATTATGATGAAACAAAGTACCTGGATATTTTTCTATGTTTATCGATTTTATAAGCTGTCAAAAGACAAAAGTAGGTTTGTTTTTTTAAGGCCTTCTATTTGCCTAGAAGTAATTATCTTCCAATGTTGAAAAAAACATTGGAAGATTAGTAGTGTTTGAGATGAATTAGGGTGAACTAAGATTGCATCAAGTACTCCCAATTTGATGAGTGCTTATGAAGAGATAAATAGTGTGGATGCTGGAAATATAAATTAGTCACTCTACAAGCTGCTGCACTACAGCAATGAGATATGAAAACAATATATGCTGGTTAGATAACACTTCATGCACTGGTATGTCATTCAGCATGATAACTGAAGTATTCATCAAAAGGATCATGAGGACAATTTCTCAACAAAACTACAATTAAAAAATAAAAGGCATAACGTAAGCAGTTCTACTTTAATAAAAATAGGAAACAACTCGAGCCATACCTTTCAAAAAGAATATCGTTCACCAGGAAAATTATATGCAGCTGCCGCTCCGAATCCTCCAACACAAATACTCTCTCCTTAAGAGCTTCAGCCAGAGCCGGTGCAAATGGCAATCTTTGCATAAACCATGACTTTGCTCCCTTTATTGATTCCTTAGTGCCATTAAGATTGTTAAGCACGTCTTGCAGCTCAGCAGCAACATCTACTGGGAGCGGCCCAGACAGTCCCTTGAATGGTTGTGCTGCAGCTTCATAGTCCCCATGGCCGTGAGCAGCAGCAAACTGCTGGTGCTGATCATAGAATGGAGGGTACCCCGGCTGGTGAATCGGCGGCCCCCTCATCATAGGGCCCATAGGCGGCATCATATGCATCGAGCCCGGCGGGTAGGGCGCCGGCACCGGCGGGCGCGGCAAGAGCCAGAGCATGTACCTGTAGTAGGCGTGACCTTCCCCACCGAAGACGAAGGCGTAGTCCGGGTTGTCGTGCTGCTTGTCGCGGATCATGGCCTCGAAATCCGGCCCGTTCTTGGCGATGTACTCAACGAGCTTGTCGATGCGCTTCTGGAGCTCCGGATCAGCGGGGGGCGCGGCCGGAGGCGGCGGGGCGGATTCGAACGGCGGCGGGTGCATGTAAGGGTGGTGCGGCGGCGGGGAGGGCGTGGACAGGACGTGCGGCGGTGGCGGGTGTGCCGTGTACGGGGGAGGCGGCTGCTGGTGCGGCGGCAGGTGCGAGTAGGCCGGCGGCATGGGCCGCGCGTAGGGCCCGGGCGGGTACTGCGGGAGCGGCGCGCCGTAAGGGTGGGGCGGGTACTGAGGCGGCGGCGCCTGCGGGTGGTACCCGCCGTACTGCGGCGGCGGTGGCTGCTGCCCCTGCGCGTACGCCATGGCCGCGGCCGCATAGTCCTGGGGTTGCCGGTCCATGAGGGGCCCCGGCGAGAAGAAGGTTAGGGCTCCGAAAGCCGGCGACGGCGATGGCGGCGGCGGAGACGGGACAGGGGGAGAGAGTCCGCGAGGTGGTCACGCTGGCCTCGCAAAGGGCTAAAGGTCCCGATCCAGACTCCAATCGGCCCATCATGCAGTAGGATGGCGATTCGTTTTCGTGATCCACTCGGCCCACCAATCAATTGCAGATCTGGTTTGGAGTGGTTTTAAGGCGGCTTTATCTTTTTTTAATAATTATTATAAATAAATCTATATCTATACCTATACCTAATAATAAAGAGGCAAAATTTCAGGCTCTTTTTTTCGTCCATCTATTCTTTTTGTCTGTCTCCCTCTAACTGCCGAATGATAGAGGATTTTTTTTGTCCGGACTTATATATATAACCTGTGCTCATACAAGTTAGAATAGCTCGCGTCTAGACCAATATGGAGTAGGAATCTAATCTAAATATATTTATCAGATCCTGAGTACTCTAAATAGAACTTTTAATAATAGATAGATAAAGATAAGAGTTACATTCTTTATTTTGCACTGCTTTCTTTATTTACGTACGAGTTAGAATAGCTCGTGTTTAGACGAATACGGAGTAAAGAGACAAAATTTGTAGCGTGTTTTTTTTTGTCCATCTATCCCGACGTTGCTCTGTTCCAAGCTTACCGGCTGGCAAAAGGTCCAGGGTTTTTTTTACCGACCGGTTTCCGGTAACCGCCGGCCGGCGGTAGCGGTTTACCGGTCGGTTTACCGGTAAACCGGTCGGTAACCGGCCGAATTCAAATTTGAATTCAAATGTTCTTCGGTTCGGTTTCCGGTCGGTAAACCGGCCGGTTTGGAGCGGTAACCGGCCGGTTTGGCCGGTTTACCGCTCGGTTTGAGTTTGGAATTTTTTTTTCTTTTTTTTTTCAAACTTCTATACGTATAAATAAATACTAAACGAACTCGAATTTGAAAAATTTTTACACCATTGGCTTCTATAAATCATGAACTATTTTTAGGAATTTTTTCAGCATTTTTTGTTTTTTTCAAATTTTAAATTTGAATTTGGGGGCCTTAACGGGCCGGGACCGGGATTTTTTTTCTTTTTTTTCAAACTTCTATACGTATAAATAAATACTAAACGAACTCCAATTTGAAAAATTTTTACACCATTGGCTTCTATAAATCATGAACTATTTTTAGGAATTTTTTCAGCATTTTTTTTTCAAATTTTAAATTTGAATTTGGGGAAACCCTAACCGGGCCGGACCGGAACCGGACCGGCCCGGTTTGGGCGGTTACCGCGGTAAACCGCGGTAAACCGGCCGGTTTTTTTAACCCTGAAAAGGTCTCGTCTCGGTCACGTTATCATATTACGTCTCGGTCACCCGCGTCCTACCAAAAACAAAAAGAAAAAGGTGAAGAGTTTTGTTATGGATCCACATACGTTTTCTTTGCGTGCGCTTCGCCGGTTGCTAGCTGTAGGCCCTTACTGCGTGTGCCTGACAGGTGAAGCTGCAACAACACATGGCCTGTGTGTCACACTGTCATGTCCACAGTGGCAGCTAGCTTTGGGCAAAGCAGCTTGCTTGCGTTCAGCAATTCGGCGCTTGCACCAACAAATAGCAGAAATAATTTAGGGACATACAACAGCGTGCGGGGGCCATCATGTGTGTTTGACCAAGTACAAAATGTAATATTTGCTCATCAATTGTTTATTTGCACTTAGGAGCTCAAGTCCAGCATTAAGATAAAAAAAAGAGCTCAAGTCCAGCATTTGCATGGCGATGACATTGAACCCACGTATCTATACATAATCTTAAAGTAGCTACAAAGCATTCCTATTGCCGATCACTCTACATGCAGTCTTTATATAAGTTACAACAAACCAACAGCCCCCGTTCGTCGGATGGTTTCTGGGGCTGATAGTAATTTATTGTGAAAGAAAAACACTGCTGAATGGCTGACTAATTCTGGCTGATAAAATCAAGCGAACAGGCTGGTACGTATCCAGATATGAGAGTCTGATCCTCTATGACAAGCGTACGAGTTATATCAGTGTGTCCAGGTATAATGTGCAATCCAATCCCCAAGACAATTAAGATGCAATGCGTTTCCACAATTCATCATTCTCAAACCCGTATGCGGAGTCCGAACCAAAGACGGTCTGAAACTAAAGGCCAACTTCCATACAAACTAGCGAGCTTATGTGCGCATTCAATTCAATTTTATATTGGTATATACAACTCCATGCCTTCCATGCTCTCATTCACGAGATAGGCTTTAAGAGAGTCAAATTGGTTTAGGATTATGTTTCATCTGGTTGCTTCAGAGTTTGGTGTTAAATCGAAAGGGATCAGGTGATAGTTTCTCCTATACAGTTTCGTGGAGAGATGTGGGGTCTCACTCGGATTTGGACAAGGAATGAGAATTTTTTGGGAGCGTCTGCGTGGACGTTTGTGTACGTACATAAATTAAATTATAGCTTTTAAATTTAATACAAAGGATAAAACACAAATATATATAACAAATCTCTCATTTTCTACAAAAATTTGTTTGCTCCCGTTGCAACGTACGGGCATATTTTACTAGTCTATATCTATATTTATATATACCACCTAATAATAAAGAGGCAAAATTTCAGGCTCTTTTTTTCGTCCATTTATTTTTTTTGTCCGTCTTCCTCAGGTTCTTTTTTTCGTCCATTCATTTTTTTTTTGTCCGTCTTCCTCTGACTACTGAATAATGAAGAGTTTCTTTTGTCCGGACTTATATATATAACCTGTGCTCATACGAGTTAGAATAGTTCGCGTCTAGACCAATATGGAATAGGAATTCTAACCTAAATAGATTTCTCAGATCCTGAGTACTCTAAATAGAACTCTTAATAATAAATAGAAAATGATAAGAGTTATGTTCTTTATTTTGCACTGCTTTCTTTATTTATGTACGAGTTAGAATAGCTCACGTCTAGATGGATATGGAGTAAGAATCCTAATCTAAATAGTTTCCTCAGATCTGACGACAATGTTGTGCGTTTATTTTCCTTTGACAGGATATATACGGTAGATTATAGAGACCGGTTTATTTTTTAATGCTGGGAACTTTCTTTCCCCCAGAAAATGTTGGGAACTTCTATAATAGACCAGAGCCCGGCGTTTTTTTTATGGTGGAACGCCAAACAATATAATCAGGAAAATAGAAAAGAAAAAAAAGTACTATGGTTATGTCATCTTTTTTATCCACCTTACTTTTTTTTTTCTCTTTTGTCGTAACGTGTTCTTTTTTTTATTCTTGCAAGCATGTGTCGTCCGAGCATCCGTGAGAGCATTTTACGGGGCGTTCATACGTTACCCGTTCATCTAAGCGATTGTTTTTTCTCCTATAAATATAAAAAACAAAAAGACTAAATTCAACCGTCATGGACGTTTGAACCATTGATCCTTTCTTATATAAAATAGAGAAATATTTTCTATACGAGTTAGAGTACCGTGCCATACATGGTGTGAAGTCTGATTCCAAAATGAATCGAAATGGATGATACAATCTGTAGAGTATAAATCAAAAATAAATTGGAACAGTGGATGTAATTATTGGATAAATATCCAAGTCTTCAATGTACATACGAGTTAGAACAGTGCACATTTAGCAATAGTATGAGTTCTGATTCGAGACGAATCATACACATGATGAAGTTTTTATTGAACAAATTTCTTAGAAGTCGAAACAGACAAGAACTTAGACTGAACACAACAAAATAGAAACAGGAGAAGGAAACATGCAACAAAAAATGAACCGAAAGGCTAAATATTGGATAAATATCCAAGTCTCCAATGTACATACGAGTTAGAACAGTGCACATTTAGCAATAGTATGAGTTCTGATTCAAGACGAATCATACACATGATGAAGTTTTTATTGAACAAATTTCTTAGAAGTCGAAACAGACAAGAACTTAGACTGAACACAACAAAATAGAAACAGGAGAAGGAAACATGCAACAAAAAAGGAACCGAAAGGCTAAACACAGGCAAGGCATAGAGTTCGATGCAAAAACAAATTTAAATATACGATGCAATCTCAAATGCTATTCAAAATCCGATGCTCGATCATATATAAGAGTTAGAGCGTCACACGTTTGTTGGTTTTCAACCTACAAATCATCTAGATAAATTACATAGCAAGTTGCGTCTCCCATTGCCACACACGGGCACGTTTGCTAATAATTATAAAAGGTTTAAAATATCTCTCAGCTTTTAAAAATTTCGGAAAAAAACTCTAGAGATAGAATGAGGTATTAAAAATCCAAATAAAATATTAAGAGCTCATAAAACTATTTTCGAAACATCAAAAATAAGATTTAGATATAGGAAAATGAGAAATATCTGAAAGAACTAAAAAATTACAAAACATTATAATTGATGTATAAACATGTTTTAAAATTTTTTCAAGATAAAAATATTAGATGCAACCAACATGAATGCAATGTAAATTAATATTGAATGCATTCGGGCTAGTTGTGTATTGTGTTTTTGATTTGAAAACACATTTGCATATCAATTATATCATATTTGTTTGAGAATTTTCTAGATTTTATGGATAGTTTTCCATTTTCCTAAAGATATGTGTACTTTTTAAGCATCTAGGGATATTTTCACGAGCTCTAAATATTTTATTTGGATTTTTCATATCTCAATCTATATCTATACTTTTTTTGAAATTCTTACAAGTTTAGACATTTTTTGTGGTTTAGAAACCTTACCAAGTGTTTACTGATTTTTTTAACTAAAAGGACAAACTCATATTTAAAGCCACTCCAAACCAAGACAGGCAAGTAATTTGAATGGTGCTGAGAGTTCAGTGGGTAAGATATCTAGTTTTAAAGTTTAATGAGAAATACGATAGTTCGAGAAGATAGAATAGACTTTTTCTTGGTATAAGAATACTGCAAATGTGCCTACTGAAAGAATTTGGATTGTGATCGGTCGCAAGGAACTTGGTTCTCTAGAGTTCATGTAAATTCAAAAGGGCGTCTTCTTTACGTTCTTTATAAGAGCACACATTTTACATGCATGAAACCAACCAAGCATAAGATTTTTATATTATACACATGATTTTTAAGACGGTAAGACGCGACATGGTGATCCACCCATTTGAGTTGCCTAGGCAACACCTAGGTGATATAAAAGACAAGGCGATGCCATATGATATACAAAAACTCAAAGCAGCATCATGGAGGAGGAAGAAAAATGAAAATGAAAAAAAAGGACAAGGCACAAAAAAAAAGCCCCAGCCCAGCACCTAGCCCATATAACCTTCCTAGCATGTTGCATGACCGACATCGCTCCCTTCCTCACTGCTGGCATCGCCCAAATCCCCAATGCGAGAACTGCTGGCCTACTGCGGCCCCTTCTAGAGCATCCTCCAAGATCTCCAATCTCACAGAAAGTTGCTAGTGAAGAAAGTTGCAATTGTCGTTCCTCCTCTCTTCTCCCTTCCCTGCTCTCTCATTTTGCTGTTTTTTTTTAATCATGGCAACAAGGACACCCACAGGCTTTTTTAGCGTCTGGATATCTAGGCGAGCATACTGTTGATTTCCCACGACACAATGTTGATTTCCTAAGACAAGCATAACAATAACATAGTTAGCATTTAAATGTCATTCAAGTATAAAATGCTCAGAACGCCCTAAGGTTGCTAACATGAGTACATGGCACGGCAATGTGGAGATTCCATGTTGACAAGTCAAACTCGTAAACATTTTTTGTGCACTTTGAACATAACTCCACAACTTTATGAACCTCCAGTATCAGAATTCACAGACTTCGAAGACATTTGGTAAGTTTATTAAGGATCACGCATGCATTTCATGATAGGTAGATGAATCATGGATGCATGCTTTGTAACCTGAGGCTTGGCGGAATAGAATAGAGTAACACAACCAATCCAAAAGTCTACTCAAACTGGCTAAGAATAATACATAAAGCGAGTACAGATTAGTATCCTCTTCGAGCCTCAGGAAACACTAAAAAGAAAAATAATGTACTCATACGTTTGACAGCATCACAACTCAGTCTAAGCACATAAATAGCTACCAAATATACCAGCACCTATTACCCGATGCAAAAGGCATAAAAGTAGTTTTAGAAGCTGGCATCGATGTCGTCTGTTGAAATTGCTTCCTACAGCTCAAATCAAGATCAACCACTGACAGCATCCGCTCACTAATCAACATCAACTTCCTCATCGTCGCCCTTGTACTGAATGAAAAACAGAAGGCATAGTGTCAAGAGTTTATTTCAAGAACTGCACACAAAAGCTAATTTTCAAATCATATTCAAATGTCTTCCAAAAATGATAAATGAGCTGTTAGTATCCGGAACAGAAGGTGGCACTAACAAAACTTTAGAGCAATGGAGAAAAATCAAAATACATTTTTAAGTCAGTCAAACTAGAACATATATTCCATGATACACTAAAATGTTTTAAAAGATAAACTATAGGCTAGGAAGAGATGTAGACGACTTGAAATACCACAATAAGCCATCAGACCCTAGAAAAACACTGCAAACTTCTTGAAATGATCAAGGTGAAAAGTATTTTTACAACTTGTACATGACTAAGATTTGCCTCATGACATAATTGTTGTAAATAATAAGATGCGTATGCAATGAGTTGCTTGACCAAGGACATGCTAAAATTAGGCTCTTTCATGTTCTACATAATAGATAATAACAAAGAAAACTAATGGTATCATAACCCAGTTGCTGGATACTACTTGGTAACATGGGGCTACATATAGATAAAGTTATTATTGCTGAACAATTGAAATGTCGATCACCGTAACCATTACTGGTGCCACCTATATGGCTACATGAAGATTTAGTCCTATGTCTACGTTATTTTGTACAAAAACAGACATCTGTTCCTCCACAGTTATCGAATAATTCAGTAAGATTGCCCAGAGGATAGCATAGCCTAGAGGCTCGCCCAGGCAACCAAACACCTCTAGAGGGTGAGTGCAACATATCGATGTGTGGCTCTCCTGTTCGTCTCAACTCTTGTGCTGCCTTCCTGCTGGTTGGACCTCCACTATCCATGCTCCTCCCTTGCACTGCACCCTCCTCAGGACTGCCCCCTGAGCATGCTCCGGAATTGTGCCACTGCCAGCCTGCAGCTGAATATCGCTCGTCCTGATGCGTCGCCTAAGGACGCCGGCCGCTGCTCTGGAGTTGCACTGTGGCAGCCAGCTCCAGCGCTGGGGAGTGGGGAAAAATGCCAGAACAGGAAGCAACAGCACAGAATCAAGGTTGGGAAGGTGCATGCGGAGGTAGTATGGGAGGTGCGTACTAGCCGGCAGCTCACCTTCAAGGAGTTTGAGCTCTGCATTGGTCGCTCATCAATCGTGCACGAGCTAATGAAGCTGTTGACAACTGCCACATCCTCGTCCACCCCCACATCCAAGCCCCAGAGGAAGCCAAAGGAGGGTGGCTGCATGGCATCAGGCACTTGGCGGCCACTGTCATGTATGGGCGTGGCAGCACCAAGTAAGGGGAGAAGGAAGTTTAGCGCCTCAATTCTGCCACCTGGACATTGATGGCATTGGCTCGTGCAATGCTGGAAGGGTCCAGGTACGGCTGTACAGGAAGACGTGCAAGGGGCTCACTCAGTCAGGAGTTGGCTTCCCACATGGGCTCTGTGTGGTGCATCAACTCCAGCCTGGTTGGATCATACCTTGCAATGTCTGGAGAGGACCATGTGATCCATGTGTGGGAGGTGACAGAGGGAGGAAGAAAGTGTGAGTTGCTCAGGGAATGATTCACCAGAGAGAGCAACTGACTGTGGACAGTGGTCAGCCTCCAGATGTATTCTGAGTGAAGGGATAAGAGGCAACTGCATAATGGTCCACTAACATGCGCTGGGAAATAAAATGGAAAAGGAAAAGAAGGGAAACAGAGAAAATGGGATAGAAACACCTGAATAAAGATTGGGTGTCTCCGGTGTCAAATTTCGGAAGTCGCGAGAATTGAGTGTTATATCTTAGTGGAGCATGCATATTGAGAACCATATTCTGAAACCTCTCCTAAATTCTATGATACCAAACTCACAAAACTACAGAAATTTCCATGGAATTTGCAGAACTACAATAGCTGTACTGCTGTAGGTTAACATAGGGCATTAAAGAGAACGTCTAATAATAACATAATGAGGCGACAGATCATGACATACTTAGTAAATGATTATAAACAATTTTACTAAATGAGTTAATGCAAGAAAGACGTCTCACCCTATCCGCAAAAATATTGCTTGAAGAGACAATGTTTCCTACATCGTAGTCACCCTCCCTTAACTTCTTCACTGTAAATGATTCTGGTAGATCAGTTCCCTTGCTATCTTGGACATGTTCTAGAGCATCTTCAGGTCTATAGTTCTCTGATGTTGGGATCATATCATTGTCATTCTCTCTCTGTCTCTTTCCTGAAAAAGAACAGTTTGCACATGAAAAAAAATGTGGTAAAATGTGCACATATTCAAGATAATGATGCCCGTGTGAGAACACGAGATGTGTAAAGCATCAACAAGTAAGAGGGGAAAGTGGAGAATAGGTAATAATTATCTTGACAGACTTGATCAATATGGATAAACAATATCATTCCAGGATCAAATTTATGTCTACAAAGATTTCATGTAGGTTTACCAGTTTTTGCTTCTTCACTTGTTGGGAGGGAAATAGGTCTTTTTCTCAATGCTGAAACATGGTTTTGTCTTTGGTCACTTGGGCTCATTTCATTAGCATTATATGGATCTTCATTGGCAGTAATCCCGATGGAACCCTGCTCCTTGGTACAAGGCTTCAAAATATCTGAAGCAAGCAAATCTGCTAGCCTCTCAAAGCGAGCCTGAGACCTGCAGACCTCAAAATGGTGAACAGCTATGCAGTAATCATGTAAGGGCTAAAACTAGGAGTGCTATTATGTTTTATTTCAGACCATACACAAGTTCAGGTACATTTAATATATGGGGGAAAAGAAACATGCCTCTTTAAATCCTCCTGTGCTTTTATATAACGCCCATGTGCTTTGATTAGCTTTTTGGTTTTGGAGGTCATCCTAAATTGAAAAGGAGGCATTAGGGGGGAAAAACAAATACTTGGTGATCTTCTCTTATGCTGAAGAACCCACCAACTGATATGAAAAGAAGTATTTTCTAGAAATATAAGACCTTTGGCAATCTTCTTTCTCTTTGTTCAATTGCAATTCAAGATCTTCTACTCTGCTACAAAGTCTGCGCTCTTCATCAGTCTTCTTCTCCAATATCGCCTGCGATATAGTGAACCGGTGAAAAATTGTAATATCTATATATACAGCCAAGGTTGATTATGCTAATTTGATGATCAGAGCTGTTGCTTAGTCCTCACACAGTTCTACTTGGTCTTAATGGGTTAATTTAAATGTATTTTAACATAGATGAGAAATTCCACAGCAATAAAGTTTCATCACAATCATTACAGTTAAGGCAGAAAAATTCAAATCAAAGAGTAACTAAAAAAATCACAACCGTGATCAACTGATAAATAAAATGAACTGATGGAATCCATGCATTATCATTTCAATTCCTCCAGATATATTAACAACTCAACGTGATAAGCAATCAATATGTAAGACACGTCCTGAAAAATCATAACTAACCTCCAGCTTTGATTTATCTTCACGCAATGCTTCCATGTCCAGATGCATTTGTTTCAGCTGCAAGGAACATGTAAATAAATATATAAAAAGGTCGAGGAATATGGGGATAGATTCACTTGTATGTTATGATGACAATGAAATGGATAGCATAGTCCAAACTTACTTGTTCTTCGCGACCATTTTTCTCATCACTGCTTAAGTACCTTTCATCTTTTCCTCTGTCTTCATTATCAGAACTTCGAAAACTTATGGATGAATCGGTTTTTCCACCATCAGGACTTTTGCTATGTTTTCTCTCACTGAACAGTCCATAGAACATAAACATAAAGACAGGCAATTTCAGAAGCCATAAAATGTTGCAAAAAATAGCATGTATACAGGTCACATGTCTAACATAAGATCAAAATTTTCCTTGGTTAAACCAACACTGAAGACCCTACACTCCCACCCTGAAGTTATAAATGGATAATAATTACACTCCATGGTAGATTGTGGTTGAACAATAGAATAAAGGGTCTCATAAACCTCAAACTTAACATTGCAGCTCGCACAGATAAAAAATTAAAGGAAACCAATAAATTAGCAGGGATTAAGTCATGATGTCACATGAAGATAGACTCGCCTAATGGAATAAACAAATTTAAGTATATACAGAGTTAACTGAACACAACAAACTGAACAGCGGCCACATTCTGAAATGAATCCCTAAAAGTTGTTCCTACATACCTCTTCCTAATAGGTGATCTTGAACGACTAGATCCTGCACATCAAATTTCAGGGAGTAGTTAGAGGATAGAATGGACAATGGCAAATAATTTTTATTGACACAAGTGTGCACAGAAAAAGTGATTACCCCTATCTTCAGAACTTGGTCTCTTATCACGAAACGAACGACGCCTGATATCTCTTTCGGGGGAATACCTTGGTGAGTGTCTTCTCTCAGGCCTGAGTCTAAACTCATGATCTCTGTAATCCCTTCTCCCTACAAACCAGGAAGGTGGAAGATTTACCCAAAAAACATTATGCCATCAAAGAACAAAAGTTAGATGGAACTGCATAGATACAAGGCAACACAGAAACCCATTAAGCTTACCACAACCTTGAGCCATATGGTTATTCAATTAGCTACAAGAATTAGAGGGTCCACAATAACATCAATACACCATAGGCCATAAACACAGACGAGCCAATACAACTAATGAAAGAGTAGATGCCAATGCATGATTATACATCATGATTCACCACTTAGAATAGATCCAGTACTTGCAATACCAATCACCGGAAGTACATTTGGATGGAATCACCAAAATTAGCTATCATATTCCAATCATCATGACGTAAAATCTTCCAAAACTCCAATAGCACCAAAGAAATTTAATTTCACTTGACCAGATGTTATCCATATGACTGCCAAAAATCTTGTTCCAAGATGATGCTTGAAGAGCAGGTAACAATAAAGCCATGGATATAGCTTGGTGCAGCATATTCAAAGGGCGTGTTTCAGTTAGTTGCAAAAACTTCTAACAGCATTGTTAAAGCTCACTGACCATAGCATGAATCTCATCAAGATAAAATGTATGATATCTTCCATATTAAGTTCTTCTGAGGCAGGTTAAGCATTCAAGTATCATAAATGACCGATTGCCAACTGAAAAGAAGGCCAGGGTGGAAATAGGATGTGTCATCCTCTGGAAGCAGTAAATCTCAACAGATCTGCCCATGAGACATCTATTGTAAAACCAAAATAATAACCAGCAATGCCAAGATTATCTGCAATGAAATCAGGCTTGTTGATGATTTTTGTGTTCTGCAACAGCAAGCACTCAGTTCAAGTACCACTACACAGGAATCATAGTGTATATGCACCATAAGACGAGAAGATATAACACAAACTGAGAAAAGATTCAGGTGCCAAACCATCATACTGTTATGCAATTGAAGTGTAGAGTCTTCTCAACCACGATTAGAAACTATAAAGCCTCCCAGAATGGTCAGCTATTAACATTTGCACCCCCATTTGTACATCCTCAAAGGATGCACCTGCAAGTTGTTACCAGTATATAATTCTTGCAGTTGCAACTATCTTCCCTGTTTGCTAGCTCTGCTCCTGAGACCATATGATTCAGATCACATTGCTATCTGTCAGTGTTTGCTGCGCCACTAGCATTCAAACATTGGGCTTTGCCTCCAGTCATCAACAAATCATCCCAATAACTCGATGTAAACAGGCAGAAGATGCATCTCTTTGAAGAAGAGCGCACTAATGTCTCTTGATTTTGGGTACGGCAAACCCCAGAAGCAGACAGTAAGGCGATGCAAAGCCCTAAAACGACAAACTAAGCGCGGATCGAGAATGAGAGCGGGAGGGAGGGACGGACGGAGGGAGGCTCGCGTGGTGCATACCAGGTCGAGGGCGAGGCTGGAAGGAGGCGCGGGGGGGCGGCCTCCGGAGCTCAGCCTCGCCGTGGGCGAAACCGCAGTTGGGGCGGGGGCAGCCGCCCCTGCCCCTCCACAGCGCGCATAGCTTCGTCTTGTACGCCGGCCCGCGGAAGGGAGGAGGGCCCGACGCATCCGGGCTCCCGCCTCTGTCCCTCTCCCTCATCCCCTCCCGCATGGCTCCTGTGCGGCGGACGGCGACCCCGCGCTACAGTCGAGACGGCGGCCGAGAGGGTGAAGTGAACCGAAGACGACGAATGCCACGAGGAAGGGAAAAGGGAGGAGAACAGGGCAGGCCGGAAGGGCCTATAGGCGGCCCATGGGAGTTCTCGAGCCCAGCAAGCCGAGGGGAAGCTCAAGCCTTGGCGAGCTTCGGTGGAAGTGGAATCGAGCTCGAGCCAAGCCTTGGCGAGCGTCGGCTCGACGCTTGAACTCAGCTTTGCCGGTTTGCCCTAGACCCGTTGGCCGCCACGGAGGCTATAAAAAGAGCCAACCCGTGCTCCTCTTACCTACCTAGGGTTTCAAGAACCAGCCCGCCGCCGCCGCCGCCGCCGCCGCCCAAGCTTCGCTAGTCATCCTGGCTGTCCCCGACTCACCGTCTAAGCTTTCGTTTGTCGTCCGCGCTGCAATCTGCTTCTCCCTTTTCACTCGTAGTATCTTTGCCGGCGGAGTAGTTTTGCATCGTTTTGATTTGTACCGTACTGTTTTCCTCTCCTGTTCATACCCGGCGGGGGCACGAGTTTTCCGTGCTGCGCCGCCCACGCAAGGAGGGGATAGATCGACGCGTCAAGAAATCGTTTCAGTTGCCATGACTCCAGTAGGCAATATGATTGTTGCTTGACTACAGTTTTGTCTCCCGCTACTTCGCCTTTATTCTGTTTGTTTTATTTAAAAATCTCGCTCGCGATTTTAAGGTCTAACTCGGTTTATGCACGGTGCTAACCCCGGGCTTGTCGGATTTACTACTTGAAGAAGGAAGCCCCAATGCCTGTGCTAGATCCACCATATGCCATTCAGTGTTGCAGGCCCTGACGAATCTTGTGATTGGTCTGTGTCAAAGTAATGGATACAGATATTCGTAATACACCATTTCTTATTATGTTTGGTTTGCTCTTTCGTTTGATTGAATTGATGATTGATGGCAGTGATTTGACATTACCCGCGCTTCTGATCTAACCCGTGAAGCAAATGGAAAAAATAATGGTTGAATTTCTTAATATGAGCCATCTAGTAATCATTCAACTGTCTCTTGTTATTTTCTGCATTAGGTTATTTCGTTCATGTGATTGATTTGGCAGTGATGATACAACCTTCAGCTTACAACGCCAGTTCTGCTTCTGATAACTCATGACAGATAAAGCTGATTCATATCTGAGCCTTATCAGTGTCATGTTTTGACAAATCTATACTTAGGATCATGCATTTTTCTTGGTGCAAACCTTGCATCCCATTGGCCACTCATGAAGTCGTCCAATGTTTGGACGCTGCAATCGGCTTAAGTTCCTGCGTAGCTCCAACTTGGAGCTGCTGCACCCGCATGACAAGACTGGGCAGTATCCAAATGCATTTGCAGTTTAGTACTAGTATTGTAGTTTAGTTATTTCTCTCAAATAATTATACTGGGTAAATTGGAGCCGAGTTTAACTATCCTTGCACTAGTGCTTTCTGATTTGTGTTGAGGCTGAAAAACTCGGAGAGTGTGTGTTGTCATCAGCTTCGGCTCTGTACTGTGAGTTGGGAGTTAAATAACAGCACAAGATTGTTTACTTCTGTGGGTTTAAGCCACATATTTTGCCTTTTCGTTGCAACATAATTAGTTTTTCAGCCTTCGGAACAAGGAAGTTAGCTACTTATATGTCAAACTAATTCACCTGTCTGATGTACAACCTGTAGTTTTGGCTGCCTTTGCATGTAGCTCACGCCCTCCATTGACTAGTTGTATATATAACAGGACTGACCAAATTGATTTGAGCTTGTATAGAAACCACTGGAATTATTTGCTAGGTTGGCCTGGCTAGTGGCTACTACCTTTTGTACAGTTTTCAAGTCTCAATTAGATTTCCCCCCCCCCTCCCCTACATTTTCACGCTTTCACTATTCATTTATTTTATTACATTATATTATTATAATTATTATAAACTTATGATTATGCTGAAGAGTACATTGATCACAAATCTAACTGTATCAAATATTCAAATCTGTATTACAATAGTTAAAAACTGTTGGCCAAATTATTTGTCAAAGATTGTAAAGTTTGATTCTTGATATACATGTGTGACTTATAAACTAGACTGGATTGGTAGTTTATAACTAAATCTAAAGTCCAAAATGCATTCTATGCAGCATAATGATGCCTAGAAACCCTGAGGGCAGAGGTATTAAATAGCTTCAGGCACATCCCTTCAATCTCTTGTCCTTGCCTAGGATTCTAAGCATAAGCTGTGCAGCTGTGGCACGAAGCTGTAGCTCAGTGTCTTGTCCTGGTTCTGGTCTATTTCTCTTTGTTCCAGGCAGCATCATAGACTGGATTCGTGTCTTCTTTTCTGTGTGGTTACAATGGTTCATTTGAAATGAGAGTGGTGAAGAGCAACTTTTGTGGAGTAGAGTTTCAGATATTATCATGGTAGTATTTGACGATCAAACCTTTGGCTGTCTGAGCTCCTAAGTACCAGTTCTCAACCTTTTTATTATTAGTTTACATACATTGTTCTTTACTTCCTGCTCTGAGAAATTAGATTTTGAGTGGTGATGAGCAATTGTGTTTTGGACTAGAGTTTCTGATACTACTTGTGGTAGTTGAAGACCAAACCCTTGGCTGTCTGAACTCATCTAACAAGTGAGCAATATCTTTGTCATTTTAGATGTAGATTTTTTTCCTTTCTTCCATTAGATGCGTCCATTACCAATTCTGGAGGATGACTCTGTTCCTCTTTGTATAATGGCTCGGACGCGAAATGCTATTCTAGATAGTTGTGTGGTTATATCCTGATTGGTGGCGTTCTTTGTGTCAATCCAATCCTGGAAAGGCCACATATATTCCATCACATGCAAGGCTGATAAATTTTCCATGTGTTTTTGGGATATAAATAATGTGAAACTTTGAAAGTGAAAGCGCCTGATCTGTCCCTGAAACTTTTTTTTATTGTTCAAGTGGTCTAGTTAGGGGTGTGGATGACGATAACAAAGTAAAATACAGTTATCCCTGTCTTATTCCTTCCAAAGGGTGCTGAGAAAACTTATCTGACACAACTATGTATTTATAGTAGTTTGAAGTTTCTCCTTTCAGCTGCATTTTATTTTAAATCTGAACAAAAGTTGATTGCTTGATTTCTTTTTTGTTCGATCTTGGCCTTTGATGAGATGATTGTTGCAGAACAAGCAAACTTTTGCCTATTATCTGTTGATATCTCTCATGAACTAGTGTGGTGTGAGGCCATTTGTTCACTTGTGAGTAACTAATTTTAAATGTTGATTGATTTGATATCTTGATAAATGAATCTAAGAGTGATGGCAGTGACGACTTGGTAATATTCAAGCTCAACAGACCAAATCACATGTCAATCTCTTTAAATGAGATTAACCTGTATGCCGAATATCCCGCTGAACTGAGCCATCTGAATTATCTTCTTGTCCTCTGCTTTATTTTCTGAGCTGTTCGTATTGTATGTATATATGTATCATGTTAATCTTGCTTGTTTTGAGGTTTCTCTTCAACAATTATCACTGATATTGTGTCTTGAGAGGCAACAAATTAGAGTCTCTGATGTGCTTCTTTTCTGTAGCGCATTCAGTGCTGTACGTTGCCAATAGCGAACTTGGAATAAGTTATCATGCATTCACTGTCCTCTCAAACAGTGTGTGCATCCCGATGTCCAACATTCCTCACTTTGCTTGAATCCTTTGCAAAATTTCTTCTGCAGATATGTGTACGGCCTTTGGTTTTTCCACTGTTGGTTGGCCACAAGGTATTGTAGGATGACTGCTTTATTCTTGCCTTTGTTATAATACCAATAATTTCTCTAGTTTGATGTGACAAGTTTTTTTCTTTAGTTTGCTTTGCTGTTATTTTAGTTGTTAAAGTTCTGCTATCTAGACCCATTGAAGATCTTCAACACTCATAGATAGGAAGTGCCGTTTGACTCTAAATAGCAGCGGCCTCAACTGTAGATGTCCATTTCTACCCATAGCCTTTGTGGTTTTTTCTGGGATGGGGCTTACATGTGCAGCTGTTGATTCACCTGTGGGGGGTGACTTAAATAGGTTCATTGAGGGATTCTACATCATCTTGTTGATGTGTACTGTCCTGATGTTTTTATGGGCCTGATGCCACGTCTCCAGTAGCCATGGGCATTGACTGGTGATGCTATGATTAGGCCTATACAGAGTGGTCTCCATGTTTCACATGTTTATAGGAACCTGGGGACTGCATCTCAATCTGTCCACAGAGCCGGTATCTGTGATTACAGTTACTGTTCAATTTACACATTTTATTTGGTGGTTTGGTCATATATGGCCGTCATGATAATGATAAGGCTCCCAAGTGCTTTTGCCTTGCTAAGCTTGAGAGCTAGTGCTGTTAGATCCTTCCATGCAATTTTAATTTTTGAGCCGCCTGGTGGTTTGGTAAATTCGAAAAATATTCAGAATTTCTTGGAACAACACCTTCACACAGTTTGGTGATAGCTAGTAGTAGATGAAGGGATTTCAGACTATGGGTAGTACTAGCTTTCAGCAGTTTGGGCAACATCTTCATAAGACCATGATGGTCTGATAGTTATGTAGTTATGTATATGCTGTCCAAACTTCTGGAAGTTGGTGTCCATGTGACTGCTGCCCCATAGTGTGGAATCCTGGTTCTGTAAGCGCACCCCCATAGTATGGAATCCCGGTACTGAACTGAAAACTCACCTTGTGAAGGTGTAGGAATTCTGAATGGTTCTGGAAATATGGATCCTGTATAAATAGGTCAAGTATCCTGCAGTTGGTACCTATCTGGCTGTGGCTCAGAAGGCTGCGAAATATCATCAGCCTGCAGCATGTCGCTCTGTGCTCCTTCAATTTCCTCAGTCGGCTCTGTAAAACGAGTCAGCTCTCTTGTGAAGATCCTTAAGTGCCCTTGCCCAATATTGTCTTCTCTGCATTCCCCTACATGGTCCTGCTCTTTTTGCCCATTTTCTTGTGCTGTTTTGTTTGCGCTCTATGGAGTTCTTGAATGAGTGTTTTTTCAGGGCATGTTTGCTTTCTTGTCTCCTGACATTTTTCTCCATTGTTTCGTGTTATACAGAGTTCTTGAGTATGAATGATTCCTGAGGATCAGATGTTGGATCGCTGAATGTTATTTGAGGTCAAATCCAATTGTTGCTGATGTTCTCCAGAGTCCAGAGCTTTTTTCACTTCGTGAAAGCAGTTTGATGGAAATATAATTAGATGATCATACATTAGTTTCTTTAGTCAGATGCTACTTAGGATTAGATGACGTCATACCTTTGGAAGGGACATGACCTTCCCAAATACTAGTCATGAACTCGGCATCACTTGTTATCCATCAATATATCATTTATTCTTTCACTCTCTTTCCAATTACAATCAGTTTCAATACGTTGTCACTCCTAAGATGACATTAGAGAGAACGGGAGACATTAGACAAATACACGCATCTACATCACCGGTTTAAAGTATGTGTTCACTGTATTCATTGCTGCAAACGATCATTTTGTCATAGATCTCATTTGTTGATCTGTGCACCTGATGCTGTCTCATAGATTATCTCATTTTTTGATACCATTTCCTGTACCCCCTGTTCGGCTGAGCTTATCAGCACGGCTTATCAGTCGTGGAACAGTGTTTTTCTCTCACAGCAAATCAGCCACAGCCGGCTTATAAACCATAAAAACAGCCTGCCGAACAGGGTCGTAGATCTCATCTGCTGATACTAGATATTAGGATGAGGAACAGTTGGTTAGACTTATCATGGTACAATGTTTTTTCTCGCAACAAAACAATATCAGCCGTAGAAACCATTAGCCGAATAGAGCCACATGGATCATTTTCTATATTAGGATCAAGAACAGTTAGTTATGTTGTCAAAGGAATTCTTTGGATATTTAGTTAACAATAACTTTCAGAAGCGGGAACAGTTATGTCATCAAAGGAACATGTCACCATTCACTAGAAAACCAGGCACGGCTTTGCCGCGCCCTCCACACAGAGTGTGCCAGCCCGTGTATATTTAAAAGATGAAAAAAATGACATTAGAGGCACTATCGTTCTGGACATATTTACTTCCAAGAATTATCATGCTTAATTCTAAAGAAATGGTATTTGATTACAAGATGAAAAAAAGATGGCCATACAGTAAGGAAAATGGTTGTAATGAGAAGTCTGCATATTGGGATAGTGAAAATGTTTTGGCGGATTGAAGATAACTGGGATTTTGAAATTATTTTTTATCTGGCAGACAATCATTTCAGAACAATGAACAGAAATCCACGTCACATATGCATCCTGCATTTCTGCTAATATAATTCCAGCTTGCCCAAAAATCGACGTCACATATGCATCCTGCATTTCTGCTATTATAGTTCCAGCTTGCCATTCAGTCTTCCAATGAACCAATATGTAAAGGGAACACCGAACAGCATTAAATGGAATGAATTCAGATCCATAGTATGCATCTTCACTGACCAGCCAGGGAACAATGTTGAGGTAATTATTAGAACCCAACTCATTATATAGGTATGCATCTTCACTCAAATTGCATAAGATGCCTTATCTGTTGAAAATTTTAAACATCAAACTTATAAGGCTGGTGGTGGTAGTTTCAGGTTTTGAGCTGTCTATATGGATGTAAGAGATGGGCTCTGTGAAATAATCCATTGAAAATTTTTATTAAAGTAGGTCCAGGCCACTTGATTGTAGATGTGGCTAATAATTCAGGGACTTTCTAGGCTTGTAAACATGAATGATATAGTATAGCGAATATGCATTTGAACCTCCTGCATTATCTCCTTTGAGATAATTTTCTCCAGTTAGCTGTAAAGGGACACATAAAAATGATTTCCCACATGAAAATGTCCGGCTGCAAGCAGCGGCTTGCTGTGCGCCTACAGTAAGGAAACAGTTGAATATAAAGTGTAATGAGCACATAGGGATACCTTCAGCATCACATGGGGAAGCCTTCAGCAGCACAGCCCTTGCAGTCTGATAATGTATTTATCAAGAAGGAAGTTAGCAAGGGGTTGAGTCAAGAACACCTCCATTTGTTTTGACCTAGTCATGATAGACATATCAAACTTGTGCCTGAATTCAATCACTATTTACATGCTGCTTGAACTGAATAGAAAAGCAAATAGCCATTTAAGAACTGGAACATGGTATTCTCTTTGCACACCTAAGAAATTGTGACCAAGTTAGTCCAGGTCAGTGACCAAGCTATTAATATTTGCTAAATCATAAATAGCGAGTATCAAAGACATTTGACACACATTGGTAATTCTTCCCATAGGCCTTTTGTGATGCCACATTATGATGTAAACCTCATCATTGGCATAGGGTAATATTTGACCTGTGCTAATATATTTAGTTTCACACTGCCAAGAAGACTCAATTGAGTATGCATATAATGTATCGGGGTATTTTCTTTTTTATATATACATACAAAATTCATAGTTTTAAAATATTGTGAGTCCTAACTACGTTCGACCTATCTTGCAGGTATAGTGTACACCGTAGAAGGAAAGACCCACTCATCCATGCTCTCTTGATATAGCATTGTTTTTTGTTTCAAATAGATTTAGCAAATTGTTCACCTCCAGGTTGTCAGTACAGAGGCGGACCCCCTGCATTCGCTGCAGGCACCAACGAAGCATTGCGATGTTTCTGCATATCTTCAGATCCCCTTTACATTTCCATCAGCCTGATTCAAAGGGAAGGAACTGTAGTCACACTAGTGATTTGCGCGCGCCCATGCGCGCGAGTCACAGGCCGTGTTTTGTATTTGGGCAATGGAACATCACTGACAGATAGTAAACACGATAGGCATTTGCCTGCCCGTTATGGCTAACTGACAAAAATACAAACACAAAGCAAAACCAATATGCTTAAAGATTACAAACTTAACATATATTAACATATTCATAACATAGGTAATAAGAGCATCTCCAGGAGGATCTGATCTGTAAAATGAATCACCAAAACCCAGGATTTAGAGAATCTTTAAAAAGGATAACTCTTCAAAAAAAAAACTAAAGTAATACAATACCTTCTATTGCCCACAATGTATTTTTTTTCGTTGTTGCCCGCATTTGTTGCCCATCCAAAAAGCACCACGCCTGGCCCTTTCCTTCTGTCCAGGTTCTGGTCGCCCGTTTTTTGTCGACGGCCAGCAGGGACACCACAGCAGCCAAGCATCAGTCGGTCAGGATTTTACACAGCAGCTGGCCAGGGAGGCTCCTAGCCGGCCAGAAAATTCTTTGTCAATGCTTTCAGAAAATTCGGCCTGTGCACGCACATAAAAACAATTGTCAGGGGTATAGTCCACTGAGGATGTTCACATTATTTGTTGCCAAGAACTTGATTTAGTTTTTAGTTTATAGGTACAACTAAGGAGGGCCACATCATATCTCAGTGTAGGAACTAATGTATTTATCCAGTGACAACAAATTCTCTAATCGTTGACTATTACAACCAGTGATTCGTCAATTCATTACTTTCTCTTGACCACATAAAAAATAAGAAGAAAAAACCCTTCTACTTGCTAATGATATCTCATATAATACACCAACATGCCAACTGAATATGTACAACAAAAACACATAGTAGCTGCTATCTGACAAACTTTCAAGTACAATTAGGTTCATGGACAGGTCTCACCTATTCGCTATTCCACACTAAAAATGGTCACTCTCTTCTCCATTTTGATTATTCAATTGTTATCAAACAACAATGTTTCTCCTTTTTAACCAATCAGTTGCTTGAGAAATTTATAGTAGCACATAACAAAATTTTGTGATAATGAATGAAGGAGAAAAATGGTTTGAGACAAAGGTCATGAATACCTGATGGACTGGAGTACAATGCAAGTCCCTTCAGATGCACTAACTGAACAAAAAAACCTTCTTTGGTTGTGGTACCCAATCATGACCTTCTGCAAAGAAACTGTAACAGACAATTAAAGAAATCAAATTGGACAGATAGGATACTAAAGTGAATAGATAGTTGTCTATCTTTTGCCTAAGCAGTGTCACAGACACATGGAGTGCTAGAGTAGAAACCAAATATGACTAACCGCCAACAGATCCTGCTAAGCCAAATCAAAATCAAATCAAATCAAATTCAACAGATGGGATGCTAAAGTGAGTAGATAGTTGTCTAGCATTAGCCTAAGCAATATCACAAACACATGGTGTGCTTGAGTAGAAGCCAAATATGATTACCCACCAGCAGATTATGCTAAGACAAACCAAGATAATCGAATAAAAAAGGGAAGCTAAGAAAAGGGAGCAAAGAAAGAATGGAAATGAAAATACTTTGATATTGCAGTCATTATGCTATGGCAGCGAATCTGTGTTTGCTTCTGATCGATGCTCCTCCATCCCTTCCAGTACTATTGGTTTGATAATGACTGCTCAAGTGCTATTTTTATGCCAAAAGAAGGAATGGAGGCAGTCACAAGCCTTGAAGGCCTCGGGACCAAGGCACCCAGACAAACCTTAGATCCAGATGATGCAAACCTACGAGCACGAAGTATTATTGGTTTCTGTTACTCTTAGCCTTCTCTCTACAGATGCTAAAACAAATAAGGAAAAAGTTCATTGAATATTCAGATATCTTTTTCATAGACTTGCTGCCATTAGCTTCTTTTACGATAATGACCACACCGCCATTAAAAAAACTGCCAAGAAGTACGTTGCTTACAATTCTGAACCCTTTGAAACACCAAACAAAATAAAAATCAGAAGGAAAAGGACAGTGCTATAGCTGAGCATCATCATGTTTTAATTTCCAACTACCCTTGCAAAACAGCCATTACAACTTAAAAAACATGGAGCATGGCGATGTGTAAGGGATTAACAGGGTTGCTATTAAACGCAAATGTTTTTAATCCATTTTTAACAAATTAAGGGGAAGAAATTTATATTAGCCCAAAGACAGAGGTTTCTGAGGGGAAGAAATTTATAGTAGCCCAAAGATAGGTTTCTGATAATGGATGAAGGGGAAGAAATGGTTGAGATGAAGGCCATTGATATACCTGATAGACTGGATCTGCTACTTTCTTTAGATGCACAATTCTTCAGGTAGTCAGTATGGTAGCGAAGGTCAAGGCAGTGTATCTTTGGCAATGTTATCTGTCTATTTCAGCGCCTGTCATACTAAATCCTGATTTTGGTCCTACAAAAAAAATGAAAATGGCAAACTGTGAACTTAGCACTTTGTGTAGGACAGCTTAAAATATATGGAGCATGGCAATATATGAGGGATTTATTGGACTGCTATCAACACCAATGTTTTTCATCCGTTTTTAACAAATCAATTGCTCGAGAACTTTACAGTAGCCTAAAGAGAGAGGCTTCTGATAATGGATGAAGGAGACGTGGTTCAGATGAAGGTCATTAATATACCTGACAGACTGGACTTGCAAAGATAGTGTATCCTTGGGCAGCCACAGAGAGCCAGCAGCTAACAGAGTGCATATTTTGAAGGGTGTCACTTGCATTTGTAGATCTAGCCTCTACATTCCAAGAGGCATAAGCTCACTGCTTAGTAATATCTTTTATAGACTTAGCAAACAGACCTGCACAAAAATAAAAAGCAAATCAATTTGTGGAGCATATTCATAGGATGACACTAATCAATTTTTGGAAATGTATTATTGTTCTATCAAGCTGATTAACCTTTGTGACGACCTGCAGCAAGAAAAACCTAAAAATTAAAATTACCTGTTGCATACATCAGTGAGAACCTGCAGCAGGAAAAGTGCAACACAATATTAAAGGTATTAAACTAGATGGACAAGAAGCCAAAATGAATTAGGAACTGTCTAACCTTTGCCTAGGCATCTCTGAAATCAACATCCATCTACGCACGCATTCATAAAAAATTCGGAGCTCACCACAGCGGAACGGGAGCGCGGCATGACGAGGAAACACGGACTGCGTCGCAGAATCGCAGCCTGGTTGGCCCGGCCAGGGCACAGCGCGCGCAGCTAGCCAGCCCGGCGCGGCCGGTGGCCAGCAGCCAGGGCGGCGGCCCAGCCAGCCAGCCTGGCCAAGGCCAGGGCGCGGCGCAGCACGGTCAGCCCAGGCCGGCGGTGGCCAGAGGCGGGCATCCCAGCACGTGGCTAGCCCGGGGCGGCCAGTCCGCCCGGCGCGTGACGCAGAGTTGATGGAGCAGGGCACTACCTCGAGGGAGGAGAGGAGCAGGGGCGCGCCGGCGCTAGAGAAGGAGGTGCCGAGGGAGAAGCCGAGCGGCAGCCCGAGGGAGGAGTGGCGGAAGAAGACACCGGTGTGGGAGAGAGGAGCGGCGTGGGGAGGAGATAAGGTCGCCGGGTTGTGGCCTCCCGTGCCGCCGCGCCATAGGAGCTGGCATGCTCCGCCCGCCGCTCGGTCCTACACACGCAGCCGCGCGCGGCGTGCCGTGGAAGACGCCTCGACGGGACCGGGGCCCGGGGGGCGGCGCTCGGCGGGGGTGGGGGCGTGGGCGCGCGAGCGGTCTTGGGCGACGCTCGGGAGGGGCCGCGCTCGCCCGCAGCGCCACGCCGGGGGTCCGCTCGCCCCGCACCCGCGCCCACCGGTGGGGCTCGCCCTGCGCCGGTGTCCCGCCTCGCTGGGAGAGAGGGAGAGGGAGAGAGAGGAAAGAGAGGGCAGAGGCGGAGTGGCCGAGCGGGGCAGAGTGGGTGCGAGAGCTGAGAAAAGCAAGCTAGACGTGCAGACACCGACGGAGACCGTATGGGCGTTCGTCCCGCTGCAGCTGGGCTCCTGTACCTCCAACCAACGGCCGCTCGACAACGGCCACCTACGGCTAGTGATGAAAGCGGACGGAAACGAACGGAAAATCGTTCTACCGTTTTCATTTTCATATTTTTAAACGGAAACGGGAGCGGGAGCCGGACAGCCGGGAACGAAAACGGTAGCGGGATAAACGGTAATACGAAAACGGGTAAATACGGTCGGAAAATAGACGGAAACGAACGGTAAGCGGGAACTTACACCGGGATTACGTGCCGCATGAACTCTCACACATATATTAAAGTTAATAAACAATTCCTTTGAGTGAATAAATAAATAAGTTAAGACACCTCAGAAATCACGGACTAATCTGCTCATTAGCTTTGCTTACGGTTCGTACGTGTGCTGCTGATACTAGGCACGTCAGCGCCTGTACTGCTACCTGTGTGATGTACGCCTATACACAGTGCTGCATGCCACATGGGCCACGGCCACACACCAGCAATTAATACGTTTTTTTTTGAAACACAATAACACAGCATGGAAAAGAACACACTAGCAGTAGCAGGCTTCCTAAGGGTGCAGGATATGGAAGTCAGATGAATATAGATGGGCCGAACCAGGCCTCATGTTTACGAAGTAGGCCAACAGGTTATCCCGGATAAGCTGTAAACGGGATGAAAACGGGATTATCCCGGTCAAAAACGGTATTCCGTAAATATGGACGGAAAACCCTCATCCCGTTTTCGATCCCGGTCCCGGTGCATCCCGTCCCGTTTCCGGTCCCGTTTCCGTATTTTCCCGGGAAAACAAAAACGGTCGGGATAAAATGGTAAACGGTTGCGGACGGAACGGGATCCATCCCGTCCGTTTTCAACCTTGCCTACGGCCCTGAGCATTGCAACAGCTAGACGTGCAAACCGTATGGGCACTGACAGTGGCCTCGTTGTACTATAAACCAATCGGACGTAGACAACGGCCAAGGCCGTCAGCGAGGAGGCCCATTGCGCCAGCAGCCGATCCGGCCAGGGCCATCGCACCACCGCTGGATCCCAATCCAAGAGCCCTCAATCATTTTGATGACGTGTCCACGCTGAGGCCGCGCCGGCGCTTGGTGTTCTCTTGTCTTTAGATTACCTGGCGCTTGGCTGCATCTGTGACAATGGGCAGCCACGGCGTCTTCCCGAGCAGGGAGGCGTCCTTGCCGTTGACCAAGCAGACGTCTCCATGCTCTGGAAGATTTCGAACACAACCACACTGAAGGGCGCGAAGGACTGCGAGCAGGTCGGGGAAGATGGAACAGCACGTCGAGCGTGATGGCATGCATCGCATTGAAGAGAACGAAGCGAGAGAATGCCTGCTGGTTCTGCGCGACGGCGAAGTAGAATGTGAGGAAGAGGAGGAAGGGCATGAGCGGCAACGAGTGGAAGAGCCGGGCAGCGGGGGAAGCGAGCGGAGCAAAGTCGGAGACGGCGGTGAGCGGTGGGAGGATGGATGGCTCCAGAGAGAGGGGGGTTGTTGAGAGCAGGGGACGGCGGCGGACGGCAGGACGAAGGCACGGGCGGTGCGGCCGGCAGCAGGAGCGGCGGTGTCGGGATGAGGCCGGGTTCGAGACTATTCGCCAACATCCGTGTTTGAGACTTAACGGGTTGGAGACCCGCGACGTTCCAGATCGAACAGTCCATATCACAGCCCGACACGTGGCAATATAATACGCTAGATACGATGGTGCAGATTTCGTTAGTACGGAATAGAAGATAAGGGATGACTCTTTCAAAAATTTGTCTATTCAAAATAACTATATTCACGTGTCCAAGAGATTATGAATTATATTTCACTTTTAACAGTGAATATTGTTAAGATAGCTCATACTGTTGAGGGTGCCCTCTCAGTATGCAAAGTCAGGGCTTGTTTGACAGGGTTCCGGCTCCTCTCAAAACTTCCGACCCTGGCTCCTCTGAAGGAGTGACTTCTCTAAAGGAGCAGAAGCCCTTTTGAAAAACATTTGGTAAAATAGCTTCTCATGTGTTGGCTCTTCTTATGGTCGATATTAAAAAGGCTATTTTGCACCACATTTATGTGGAAGAGTTAGGCAAAAATGTGTCACGAGAATAAAGAAAAATGTTTCAAGCAAAAGAGAAATTTTCCACAGTTGTATTTCTAAATAAAAATATTAACTTTTTAGTAAAAAATCAAAATATAATCATGTTTGATCTTATTTTATTTCATTAATTGTAAATAACATTATGGTCAAAACAGACTTAGAAACGGATACATGGTTTAGAAGAAAATTGCTTTCAAAATTTTGAAAGCACACTGTTGAGCCGAAGCCAGAGCCGCTCGAGAAATCCTGCCAAACAAAACAACCTCTTAATGTTCACAAATCATGATCAATTATGCTACGGAGTAACTCTGTGAAGTGCAGTTCTAACTGAACTTCAAATCTTGTGTATAATTAAGTTACTGCCTTCTTTTAACTAGACTTTGATCATACCCAATCAACTCTGCTTCCTGCTATGATTTTTTTCTTCGTCCGAACTCAGGTCCACAAAACATACCATAAAAATATTCTTACAAAATAGTATGCACGGATTATGTTTTTATGTGATTATAGAACAAGCACCACTGGTATTGAGTAACTATTTTGAATTAATATTAGCATAGGCTGTTGGTATACATTAGCCCATATGTTATATGTATATTTTTTGAATTCAATCCAACTCATGGTAAGTGTCATGATCTTCACATATTAGCAGATAACCTCTAATATATTTTTGAAACAAGTCAGCTTCGTCAACCAATTTATGCAGAACGGTGGTACTACTTGGCAACGCCAACGATCATCAGTACTACTCCCTCCATCCCAAATTATAAGACGTTTGACTTTTTTATCCCAAGTTTGACCATTCATCTTATTCAAAAAATTTATGCAAATATAGTCAAATTTAAGTCATTCTTGAGGAACTTTTATTAATATACCAAGCCACGATAAAAGAATTGATATTTTGTACAAATTTTTGAATAAGACGAGTGGTCAAACTTAGTGTCAAAAAAGTCAAACGTCTTATAATTTGGGATGGAGGGAGTATAATTTTACTGTACTACTCCCTCCATCCCAAATTATAAGACGTTTGACTTTTTTTATCCCAAGTTTGACTATTCGTCTTATTCAAAAAATTTGTACAAACATAGTCAAATTTAAGTCATTCTTGAGGAATTTTTATTAATATACCAAGCCACGATAAAAGAATTGATATTTTGCACAAATTTTTGAATAAGACGAGTGGTCAAACTTGGTGTCAAAAAAGTCAAACGTCTTATAATTTGGGATGGAGGGAGTAATGAATACCCGATTTTTACCTTCGTTCACATCAAAACATAGATTGTATTCTAATTGTTTGTGCTTCGTGAAAACTCATGTAATATTGATGATTGGCTACAAACATAATGTTAAAAACATCACACTCAAAGCATCATTCTTTATCATAATATAACACGTAATCAAACTCGAATTATCATGTGCTGTTATTTTTCAACGGACGGGCATGATTAAGTTATTGAAAAAAAATACAAAAATAGGGATATACAGGTGGGGTATGGTCGCCATCTACCGTGTACCGATGCTGAATTTGAGCACTCTCAGAATTTTGGAAATTAATGGAAATAAGAAATAAACAAATAAGTGAAATCATGTGATGATGGATATATGCTACCGCTGTTCTGCATTCAGAGAAGTTTTTTCGCAGCCTGCTTTCGCTGCTGCATACCGTGTATCGTAACTTCCTGCTGTCGAGGACATTGAAAAATGCCGATGCTGAAACTCTCTCTCCTATTTTAGCACCGTGTCATCCGCCGTTGTTGAGTTGAAGAAAAAAGCTGGCACCCATGTTCCTTCCCCGTGCTTGGCAAATAAAAAAACATTTTTATCCGGCTGTTGGTCGAAACCTGCACCTGTGTCGCACGCACCTCCTGTGCTGTTCTGACGAGCACCGATGCCGACGCTGCAGGAGACTCGAGTCCTGGCATCGCAGGTACAAATTGGTTTTCAGCACCGCTGCCCCGGTGCCGACGCTGTGGACAGTTGGGCTGAACTGCATTCGTCGCTGGCCCGTGGGATCTGAACCTCGATCTGGATCCACCTGGCAAAGACTCCATCGAACTAGCTGTTGATGAGAAAACCATCCCCTATTCGTCTGAGCTTATCAGCACGGCTTATCAGTCGTGGAACAATATTTTTCTCTCACAGCAAATCAGCCACAGCCGGCTTATAAGAAAAAAAAACAGCCTGCCGTTCGATCTATTCTGCATTTCTACTCTCACCGACCACCAACCAAGGAGGCATGCCGCCGCCGCCGGAGCTGATGGAGGAGCTCGTGGAGGAGGTTCTCCTCCGCCTCCCGCCGGAGGACCCCGCGAGCCTCGTCCGCGCCGCCCTCGTCCGGAAGCTCTGGTGCCGCCTCGCCTGCGGCGCCGCGTTCCGCCGCAGGTTCCTCGAGTTCCACCGCAGCGCGCCCCCCTTTCTCGGAGCGCTCTACCGCAAGGACGTGGTCACAGACACAGACACCTCCCCCCTGCGTCGAATGCCGACGGTATACTTCGTCCCCACAACCTCCTTCCTCCCGGCGCGCGCTGCCGACGGCCGCGGCCAATACGGTTGGTGCGCCATCGATGCCCGCCACGGCCGCGTCCTGCTCTGGCGGAGCGCTCCTTCGAGTTATGGTCTGGCTGATCTCTCCGTCTGGGACCCCGTCACGGACGAGCAGCGAGACCTGCCCGAGTCGCCGTTGTACCTGCACGGGTACTATCGCAGGTGGAACGCCACCGCCGCCGCCGGCGGTGGCGACTGCGACCACCTCGACTGCCGCCAGGGACCTTTCCTGGTTGTCCTCATTGACATCAAGCCCCACAACATGTACTTGTCCATCTACTCATCTAATCTGAGGTTGCTGCGTGGAGCAACGTAACCGTTTGTGAGCGCCCCACCCCCAATTTCCTCAGTATCTTGAAGCCTGCGCCCAGCGTCCTCGTGGGGAGTGTGTTCTACTTCTTGGTTCATCTTAACGACGAGATCGTGGAATACCGAATAGGCGAATACGACATGGCCACACGGGGAGTATCTATGGTTCGCCTACCACACAGAGTCCGTCGTCTGACACGAAGCAGGCTTTGTTCTAACTAGACTCATTGATCTTCGCAAAAAGTCTATTTAACCCGCTAAACTATCAGTTAGTGTCTAGCCTACACCCCTAACTATAAAACCGTCTGTTTTACACCCTGAACTTTTCAAAACCGTTCAAATCACACCTTGGAGCGGTTTTGGATGACGGTTTTGCTACAGTAATAATGGTTTTTTGCTACAGTAACTGTGCTTTTGACTTTTTCTTTTTCTATTTATTTCCGCTGAATCTTTGAAAAATCATAAAATAGAAAATCTAATTTTGTTGGACTCCACATGAGTAGATCTACACAATGAATATATAATATAGTATGCTTTAGTATAAATTTTTTTTTCCTGTAGCTTTAAATTCGTTAGAAAATAAAATTTTGTCTGTAATTAATTGGAATAATTCATAGCTACAGCTTTTATGGTCCAATTGTGGTTAAATTTTTATAGTGAACTAATTATTGTATGTTTGAACTGTAGTAAAAATTTTATACTGATTGAATCATGTATAATTTAGTTATAGATTTATTTATATTTAACAAGCATAAACCTAAACATAAACCTAAATAAATCTATAACTAAGTTATATATGATCCAATGAGTATGAAATTTTTACTATCGTTCAAGCATATAATAATAACCCCATCATAAAAATTTCACCACAATTGGACCATAGAAGGTATAGCTATGAATTATTCCAATTAATTACAGACAAAATTTAATTTTCTAAATAATTTAAAGGTACAAAAAAAATTGTTATAAAGCATACTATATTATATATTCATTGTGTAGATCTACTTATGTGGAGTCCAACAAAATTAGATTTTTTATTTTATGATTTTTCTGTAATTTACTATGATTTTTCAAAGATTCAGTGGAAATAAATAGAAAAAGAAAAAGTCAAAACCGCCACTACTGTAGCAAAACCATGGTTAATGTAGCAACCGCTGTCCAAAACCGCTCCAGGGTGTACTTTGAACGGTTTTTAAAAGTTCAAGGTGTAAAACAGACGGTTTTATAGTTGGGGTGTAGGTTAGACACTACCTGATAGTTCAAGAGGTTAAGTAGACTTTTTCCTTGATCTTCGGAAGGTTCTTCCTTCAGGTGCACTCATCAAGAACTCAATTCAGGTGAATGGTTTCGCGGATGGTGGTGCCAGCCGAGTCCTGTTCATCAGGATGTCTGATGGGCTATACAGCATAGAGATAAATTCTAGCCAGGTCAGGAAGGTAGCCAACTACTGCTGCGGCGACAAGGATGTTGTTCCTTACATAAGCTTCTGCACTCCAACCTCCAGGGTCCAGGTACAGCAGTACAGCTTTGCTTGCTTATGAACATGTATTATGTTCCATACACTTAGGAACATGAGATATATGTGTATATGTGCTCCTACCTATTCTTTATGAAGTATGAACCATTGTTGAATTGTAAAGACAGGGTTCTGACAACTTATCTAAATCTAGGCTGATCAGTTAGGAAGGTATTGATGAGCAGGATGCCATGGAACCAAAAGAATTAATAACCTACACTAGCTTCTACACTCCAGAGAATTAATCTCTTCATGCTTATGCATAGCTGATGATCTCATGTGCCTGACAATGCCACTTAATAGCAGCATAGAAACAGGAATGAAGATATCTGTGCTAAACAGAGATGTTTCTAGTTTATATGGAGGTCTGAATCTGTAGTATGTTTGTAGTTTTGCTTTTAAGTATTTGCGTGTAGTGAGTTACCTTGGGTTGTTTAGTTAACTGCTGAGTAACAAATGTTCATGCAAACATTAATTTCTCAATTAGTTGATTCTCTCTCTTTTTTTAAATGTCTATGTTTCTGCAGCACTAGGATGTGCCTCCAGGGGTGAGAAACCTGGGCTGGTTCTGCAAATGCATCGAAGACGGAAGACTCAAGTTGTGGGCACACGGTCTTCAAAATTCAAATCAAATCTTAGAGTGACTACGCTTCCCCTTGTCTGAAATTACTGGTGCTCAAGAAAATGAGCATATTGAATTACTGTAATTTTCATATATATCGTTTTACGGCAGATATACTACGATAGTTTGGTCAAGTTCTGTGGCTGAAAATGGCTGTATTACTGCTAAACTTATTTACTGAATTGTTGATTTTTATATTTTTCTTTTACCATGGAAAATTTGTATTACCATAGTGGAAAGAAAGTGCATAGAAATATGGTTCTTGCCAGCTCTAGTCTGTGTCATATGACTTATATCACCACTTAGGTTATCAGATTGATTCTACAACTCTGTTAACTAATTGATGAGTTAACTAGTTGATTCTTCAACTTTGTTAAGTAGAATATAAGATTTTACAAACAGTCATATGATTTTAAGATTTTACGATTCTAGTAGTTATCATTCGACATAATCCTACCATTCAAGTTTTGATGCGATTTCAAGTATCGACTTCATTTGGTTTGAGGCCATTGTTGCTGAAGACACCAAGAACAAATTGCTAGCTCCTGATTCATGTTGGTTTGATTCAATGATCTGCAAGATGTAAGTCCGAGCCGGAAAACTATTTTCACCATTGTACCTTTGTCCTGCTTTTGAAACCAGAAAGTTCATGCGGAGACGTGCTCTCGTGCTCTGAAAACAGAAAATACCGATATTCACACACATACAACCGCACAAACATGAATCCAAGGATCTGGCTCATCGATGCAATGAAACACAAACACCCATGCACCACTTACTAGCGTTGCTGATAACATAACAGATGCTATGCCGCAGCTCACTGGTGGTTACATCCAGGCCATAACAAGCTGTACGAGGCTCACAAGTCCATGTAGAAACGTAACTGTCACAGCTCAGGATACGGGAATGGTCGTTAGCCCATTACATCAGGAAGAACGGCGAGGCGAAACGGGAGGCCAAGTTGCTTCTGCCCATGTTGAAGCCCCGGAGGCGCTCCAGATTCATCACGTCCGAGTGGTCAACAAAGAGATTTACCTACATTTGCAGACCGATACATGTCAAAACTTTGGGATCAAATGAACAGTGAGAAACAATGGTAGCAGCCTTCCTCAGCTTGAGTTTTTTCAGAGAGAAGAGGAGTCAGTACCCTTGGGCCATATTGTCTGACAAACCATTCTGAGGTGTTGGGGTTGGAAGCTTCAAACATGGTTTTATCAAGCCCGAGCCGGCCTACAATCTTGGCGACGATGTCTGTCCTCAGAGATTCAGCACGCTGGCAAACATCATCAGCGTCGATCATGATCATATCTGCACCTGCTTCCAAGCATCTCTCTGCCCTCCTAATCAGCAGGTCAACATCTTCAACTCTTTCTGCAAGAGTGGACACCAAACACACGTGTTCTGAATAAAAAAAAGGAATTTGATTCGCCATACTATAGCTTAGAAAAAAGATACAGGCGTAGCATAATCTGCACGGCTGTGAACTATGATAACAGAAGACAATAGTGGCAAAAACAGCTAAATTATGAATGTTGAATGAAAAAAACGCAACACTGCTCTATCCTTACTGCCGCAATGTAAACCTGAACTAATCTTATCTTTGAACCGTGTACTACTATGTATTTCAAACATCTGGCCTAGAGGGCCATTGAAATCAATATAATCTCAGGTGGGGATCCTCTCCCCCCGTCGACTTATCAAAAAAAAAAAAAAAAACGCAACACAAGCAGTCAGTTAAAGGAACCGTCTAACTGACCATTGTCCATTATCAGGGCCGTACCTATGATTTGGAGGACCCTGAACAAAACGTGGGATGTGGTCCTAAAATTCAAGAAGTAAACTGAGATTCTTTCACAACATATAAGAGCACCCCTTTGAGTTTTGAGCCACAACTTCTAATCTTTGCTTCTTCTTATGCTTTTCATGGCCGGAATCATACCTCCTATTTCTAGGAGACATGATGAAGATCAATGAAATATTAATAAACAAATCTCCTCTCCAGTCCCTTGAATATAATGGGATTTTTAGATTATCTAATTGGTTAATCTCCTATCCAATGGTAGGCGTTGACGCGCAGCGGATGACCACAGGCCTTACTTTGGGCCAATACTCCAATTTATAAACTAGTGATTGCAGGCCTAGTGGCATCTTTTTTTCTATTCAAGGATTAATTATTGCTAATTACTACTTAGTGCAAATGTGGAGGCCCTGCAACTTTGGAGGCCCCGAACAGTTGCCCCACTTGCTCCTGTTAATGTACGGGGCTGCCAGTATAAGAGCTGTTGCTTTGTGCAAACATTATTCAGTACTCAGTATGATAGGAGGTAATAACTAGGGTCATACCAATCACAATGTGTATAATAGATGTTGAAAAGACACCCCTGTTTGGTTTACCTGAGGTCTTCTCCTTGACTGGAGCTATGTACGCCGCAAAGGCCCTATCACGAGATGCTGGAATATCAGAACTGTCAAACTTCACTGAAAACATTGGCTTTGCCCTCAAACCACTACTCTTGATGAGGCGGACTAGTCTCAACAGAGCTTCTTCAGGGAGGTTGAGAGATCCAGCATTCAGCTCAATTGTGTCAAACCCTAAGGCCTTGCATTCCTGAAGTGGAATACTCATGTCATGTGCTACTCGGAAGTGATTTCACACATTGTTTTCAAACTGACAAAATTACATAACCATAACAGACGCGCATACCTCTACATATTGCTTGAAAGAAGAGGGTCCTTGACGCAGCAAATGCTCTGCCCAATCACCTGTGCTCACATAAATGTCATGCTTGTGTGCTAGATCAGTGATCTCTCTAACCAACTCCCTTCCCATCAAACTATGGCATCCTCCAGAAAACTTCAAACCATCAACAAATGGACTAACAGAATCCAATATTTCCTGAAATAATAAAAAGAAAATGTTTGGCTTGAGTGTCAGAAATGGTCAGGATAGTGAAAAAAGAGGGAAATATACAGCAGTCATTTAAGTACAACCACCCAGTGCCTGCAAAAACCAGTAAATAGCTATTGATATTCGTTCCTATGGTGAACTGTACTTTACTCATTTTCATTACTGTCTATGTCCAAGCCCCCCGGGGGGTCTTAAAAAACAGCTGGGTTCCTTGCTAAAATCAAAATCCAAGGGAGTAATCTACACTTCATTGTGCCTCGATCACATAACAGCCTAGATGCTGGATAAATATAAAAATACCAGTACAATTAGCATGAATCGGCTATTTCGGTTCGAAAATTTGGCAACGCCCACGACGATCACATTCTGAAACTACTCATATGGTTTCAATCCAAGCACTAGTGTGAATCTATTATAGAGACTATTAACCATCAAACGCGGCTTTCACTAAAACAAACACGCCGTATTCGCATTCCACGGAAACTGAATCGCACTCCCAACTAGAATACCCCCAATCCAGGCATCGAGCTCGGCACAACACAACACCAAACGAATCAGAGCAGAACACACGCAGCGCCCCCCAAACAGGGGTGTCAGGCTGGCAGCTGTGAGCCGGCGGCGAACCTGGAGCGCCTGGTTTGCGGGGCGGAAGGAGTAGAAGGGGCTCCGCATCTCCGTCACACCGTACCGCCGCGGCTTCTCCGGCCGGTCATCCTCCTCGTTGCCGTAGCCCCGCAGCGACAGAGCGACCACCTCCACCTCCTCTCGCCACCCCCTCATCGTCGCCGTCGCCGTCCACTCTCTCTCTCGGTTGCGCTCTGCGCCTCTGCCGCTCGCTCTCTCTCTCTCTCTCTCTCACTCTCGCTGTGGTGGTCGGACCAAACGAATCGCTCGAGGAAAGCACGGGAGGAAGACGGTGGAAGCTCGCAGCTGTTTCTAGAGACGAGCGCTGGGCCACGGCGATGACGTGTCGTGGGGACCGCCGAAACCGAGCAGGTGTCTGCGTCTCGACTCCTTTTATCCAGTCTGAACCGGGCTTTTTTGGGCCTAGACCGTTATCACAATTCACAAGTCCTGTTTCGTGGGCTCTGGTTTGGTCTCTACTACGTGCTTCCCTGCTCCTACAACCCGGCACATTTTTGGTGTAAAATCCCAGCCCATTATATAGGGTTAGTGTTCACGGATCACGGGCACATGACATGAGCCCTTGCTCCGTTTGTATGTCCAACGATGGATGATTGAAACCGAGTGAAATTTCACTCTCGGGTCCTGTAAGTGTCTGTTTGGCAGCGCTCAATATTTTCAAGTCAAACAGGTGTAGCCACACAAATTCTGCTCTAGAAAAAATGTGGAGCTGTGAGTACTTAAAAGATTTTTTCTACCGTGGAGTTTGTGGAACAGTATTTATGGAATTGTCCTAAGCAATCCCTTTGGTCTTGACTCTAAGGGGGCTCGCTTTGGGCAGGTTCACTTACTAATTACGTACAAAGGGGTTAGGACTCAGAAGATTTTTTAGGATGATTCTTTCTTTGTTGAAATGGAAAAGGAACTCATCTTTTTTCGATTGGCAACATTCTAATCAACCTTAAACTATATGTATTATGGTAGATTAGGTGAAAAACTAATTATCTTTTCATTCTAATTCAATCCAATACATGTGGATTGGAGTAGATTAAAGTGCAACCAAGCACTGGTTTTACTCTAATCCAACCTAATACATACTCCCTCCGTTCTAAATTATAAGTCATTTTAACTTTTTTGGTTAATCCATTTTGCTATGTATCTAGATATATTATTATATCTAGATGCATAGCAAAATGGATGTACCAAAAAAATCAAAGCGACTTATAATTTGGAACGAAGGGAGTATAGATTACGGGTACGTACCCGACGGGTAGTGTCCACCCGTACCCGTACCCGCACCCGCAAAATTTTACCCGTCGGGTTACCCGTACCCGCATGCGGGTAAAAAAATCATTCCATACCCGTACCCGCCGGGTAATTCTCACCCGACGGGTAACCCGTACCCGATAGCATACCCGAAAATTACCTAAAAATATCAAATAGTCACATGCAAAAATAAATTATTCTAAGCTTCCAACAAGTTACAAACATGTTAACAAACATTATTAGCATTATTATAACAAAGGCAATCTGCTAGAAATATAGTGGATGTCTCAATAGGCCAAATTTATGATTTATATGCGCTAAAATAACTGAGGTTGGCTAGTTATTTTTGCGGGTATGTCTTACCCGCGGGTATACGGGTATGGGTAGTATACACCCGCACCCGTACCCGCATACCCGATGGGTATAAGATTTTGCCCAATAACATACCCACGGGTAGAAAATTCATCCCATACCCGCCTCTTTATCGGGTAATACCCGTCGGGTACTCGGGTTTCGGGTACCCGTTGCCATCTCTACTCGCAGCTGTTTCTAGAGACGAGCGCTGGGCCACGGCGATGACGTGTCGTGGGGACCGCCGAAACCGAGCAGGTGTCTGCGTCTCGACTCCTTTTATCCAGTCTGAACCGGGCTTTTTTGGGCCTAGACCGTTATCACAATTCACAAGTCCTGTTTCGTGGGCTCTGGTTTGGTCTCTACTACGTGCTTCCCTGCTCCTACAACCCGGCACATTTTTGGTGTAAAATCCCAGCCCATTATATAGGGTTAGTGTTCACGGATCACGGGCACATGACATGAGCCCTTGCTCCGTTTGTATGTCCAACGATGGATGATTGAAACCGAGTGAAATTTCACTCTCGGGTCCTGTAAGTGTCTGTTTGGCAGCGCTCAATATTTTCAAGTCAAACAGGTGTAGCCACACAAATTCTGCTCTAGAAAAAATGTGGAGCTGTGAGTACTTAAAAGATTTTTTCTACCGTGGAGTTTGTGGAACAGTATTTATGGAATTGTCCTAAGCAATCCCTTTGGTCTTGACTCTAAGGGGGCTCGCTTTGGGCAGGTTCACTTACTAATTACGTACAAAGGGGTTAGGACTCAGAAGATTTTTTAGGATGATTCTTTCTTTGTTGAAATGGAAAAGGAACTCATCTTTTTTCGATTGGCAACATTCTAATCAACCTTAAACTATATGTATTATGGTAGATTAGGTGAAAAACTAATTATCTTTTCATTCTAATTCAATCCAATACATGTGGATTGGAGTAGATTAAAGTGCAACCAAGCACTGGTTTTACTCTAATCCAACCTAATACATACTCCCTCCGTTCTAAATTATAAGTCATTTTAACTTTTTTGGTTAATCCATTTTGCTATGTATCTAGATATATTATTATATCTAGATGCATAGCAAAATGGATGTACCAAAAAAATCAAAGCGACTTATAATTTGGAACGAAGGGAGTATAGATTACAGTGCAACCAAACAAATCCTTAGACAAGTTTGGCCCACCTCAAGCCCCTGGCTTCAATAGATCTAGCTTGGATAAAGATAACGAAGCCCAAAAGAAATAAATCGGTCCTAAAACTATTAACCCGATTGTTTTTTATACAAAAATGAGTGGTTGCCCTAGCCCATGATTTGTCGACTCAGTCCTTTAGAGGTGCTCATAGGGGTACAGTTTGCGTACGTGTGTTCAAGGGTGAGTGTGCGTGTGTGTTGTGGGCGTCCGCTTTGTACTGTGTAATTCTAAAAAAAATAGGTTGAACCTTTGCCCATGGGCAGGTTTGGGCATGTAATTTAACTAGACTTTCTGTGTCATCTAGAAAATAATCAGTTATATTTCTTATTTGTTTGCAATTGCTATTGCAACATCTTGAGTGCTTGGCATGAAAGATTCAGATTTCAGACATATACCTTATCGCCTTATGACCTCGATGATAGTAGGTTGTTCATCAAGGACTTCTATGTACAAGCTATGATGGCATTCCTATTATATCATTCAAAGGGCTTTTGTAAAAAAAACAATCATGTTGGATGCAAAAGTTAATGTCACTGCTTTTATGTTGATTATCGGTAATAAAGGTGTTCCCGAGTGCTAGCGCATCATTAAGCAATGGATACTAGTCCGTCGACATTAACCTGTATAGAAACAGAGTGGCACACGGTAAGGAAGCTACAAAACCCTAGAGGAGACATGAGGAGTCTAATAATGCTCTAGTTCTTTGCTTGCGCCATTAAATTCGTCTAACATCGCTTGTGTCATACTCCCTCTGTCCCACAATGTTTGTCATTCTGGCACAACTTTTAAGCGTCTAGGTTCATAGGGAAGTCCATGCATCTGGACCATGTGGGCGCCCAGGTTCAGACAACGTTTAATGCACCTTGTTCAATGCTACAACGACCAACATATCGGGATAGAGGGAGTATATTCTTTTTTTCGCAGCTAGCGTAAACATGTTTTCATTAAGAGGGTAGCAAACACAAGTCTACAAAAAAGCAACCCAAGGCTTACCAGAGAAGAGAGAACACAGGAGAAAAATAAAGGAAGCGGACATTCAAAGCGACTATTTGACAAAAATAGGAACCGGCTTCCGTTATACATCGAAAATAGGCAACTATTATAACTTACGTTAAATCCCGTTATGACAGGTATTATAAATGTGTAAAATAGGAACCGATTTTCATTATGAAAAATATCAGAAAATAATAATAGGAACCAACTTCCGTTACAACTGTTGAAAAGAAACAACATAGAAAAGTGCTTTTGTCACGACATATATTGAAACCGACAACCAAAGTGAACTTTTGTCGTGAAATACATATAAGAAGTAGAGAAAAATAGAAACAATCCATTACGACGTATGTTGAAAATGAACAACAAATGAACCAACTTCCGTTATGATGTTACTGTTGTTATGACATACTACTCTGTCCCTTTTTGTTTGTCGCCCGGGAAACGTGTCTGTGAGGGAAACACGGTTTTTTAGAGACAAACATTTAAGGACGGAGGGAGTATATTGAAACTGACACCCAAAGCGAACCTTTGTCGTGAAATATATATCAGAAGTAGACAGAAAATAGAAACCACCTTTCGTTATGTCGTATGTTGAAAATGAACAACATATGAACCGACTTCCATTATGACACTACCGATAGGGACCGACTTTTGTTAGGGTTACCAATTTTGGTATGGTTTGTGTTCATTGCAAACTTAACCTGCTATTGGTTGTCACTAGATTTTTTTTCACCCCAAATTTGCCTTAAGAAGTGTATATAGCTATAATAACGAGAGCTGTCATTATTTCAGGTATTTGAATTTTCAGGTAACAATCTTAGACAATCAACTAGTATAATTAAAAAAGACAACTCACAAGAAATAATTTAGATTTTCTCTATAGTCAAACAATTATAAAATTACATGTAATATCTAAACAACAATAAAAGATTACATGTTATCTTTATAGTCACGTGCCAGCAAGGAAGCATGAGCCACAATAGTTTTTTATCAAAAAAAAGAAAAAAAGAAAAACCACAACAGTCAACGGGTTTGGTGGAGACTGGAGACTGGAGAGTGTACAGCGGAAGCATCATGTCACTCATTCCTGTGCTCAACGGTATATCCTAGGATACGCGGTCGTCAGCTGACAAAGCGACAGAGCAGGATATCTTCTTACTGCTACAGTAACCTCATTTCAGGCTATGTTTAGTTCTAAAAATTTTTTCAAGATTTTCCGTCACATCGAATGTTTGACACATGCATAGAACATTAAAATGTAAACGAAAAAAAACTAATTAAACAGTTTGGTAAAATACTACGAGACGAATCTTTTGAGCCTAATTAGTCCATGATTGACACTAATTGACAAATACAAACGAAAGTGCTACAGTAGCTAAAGAAAAAAAATCGCGCACTAAACACACCCTCATGAATTCCAGGCCGCAGTCCACTCTCTGTTTTTATTTTTATTTCTACTAGATAGAGCAGGCCGTTTGGCGGCGACCTGTTCGACCGCAGGCGGCGCACGCTCCATGCTTGTCATGGAAGGCAAATTCCAGCGGCGGCGACGCTCCATCGCTCCCCCTCCTCCGCACTCGTTTACTCATGTCAGTTACCATTATTGCCGCTGGCTGCATGTGCCGGTGGTGGTGCAGCGACTGCAACGACCTTCCATGGTTGGGCTTGGCCTCCTCAGGTTCTTCGATCTCGTCTCATGATCTTTCTGGTGAATCTTTGGCAAATTCATTTTAGACCATTTATTGTGCTCAGATTCGATTTGCAATCTCGCATTGAATGCATCCTATGTGTTTTGGCCGATAAATAGCGATGCCTCTCAGCAGCAGCAGCAGCAGCAATTCGGCCATCCACCGAGGTGAAGGTGTTCCCGGATCGTGTAGGCGGAGGAGATCGATCGAAGGAGATGGCCATTCTGTGGTGGACGGCGCTCAAGAGGTCCCTGAGCTGCAAGTCGCAGGGCTCCTGCGACGTGATCAAGCGGGACGACGACTCCCGCGGCGGCAGCGCCAGGGAATTCAACCACAAGAAGTCGTTCGTGCTGCAGCCGTCGTCGTCGCTGCCGAGGTCGGGGTGCTCGCGCTCCATCTCCAACCTGCGGGACGTGATCCACAGCGCCAGGTTCCAGGCGCCACCGGCGGCCGTGCGCGGCAAGTGCGACAGCCCGATGTCGGTGGAGAGCTGCGGCGTCCTCAACGCGGTGACGCACGACGTGCTGCTCGCCACCGGGTCCGGGCGCGACCTCCGGGACAGCGCCGGCGCCGCTCCGGGGCTCGCCGCCTGGGACATCGGCGCGGTGCCGCCGTTCGCGCACAGCCCGCTCCTGATGCGGTCCGCCACCGGCGCCCGTCTCTCCCAGAGGAAGTCACCGCTCCGCCTCGGCGCAGGCGCCTTCGGCGACGCCGGGTCGCCCCTTCCCGCCTGGGCCTCCTGCGGCGAGGTTGCCGTCCGGTGCAACCGCTGCGGCGGCCTCTTCCCCAACGACAACGCCCTGGAATCGCATCACCTCGTCTACCACGCTGGTAAGCGCCACCATCCTGCATACTTCTCTGATCAGGAAGGAATTCAGAGTCGTCGTGCTGCATTTCATGTCTGATGATGGCTACGGTTCTCGCGTGCAGTCACCGAGGTGGAAGACGGCGAGACGGCGAGCAAGGTGGTGGAGCTCATATACAGTGTCGGGTGGCCGAATCCCGAGGCCGCGCTGGACCGCATCGAGCGAGTCGTCAAGGTCCACAGCATGGAGAGGCGGGTGGACCGGTTCAAGGAATACATGGAGGAGGTGAAAGGCAGGGCGGCGAAGCTGCCCAACAACAAGAAGCACCCCCGCTGCGTCGCCGACGGCAACGAGCTGCTCCAGTTCCACGGCACCACCGTCTCCTGCTCCCTCGGCGCCGGCGGCTCGCACAGCGTCTGCACTTCGAGCCTGTGCAACGTCTGCCGCATCATCCGCCACGGCTTCTCCAGAAACGGCGGCGTCGGCGTGTTCACCACGTCCACGAGCAAGCACGCGCTGGATTGCCTGCAGGAGACCGGCGGCGGCGGCACTGGCGAGGACGGGCCGGACGGTGGCGTGAAGCACGCGCTGTTCGTGTGCAGGGTGATCGCGGGGAGGATCCACCGCCCGCTGGAGAAGCTGAGGCAGGACGTCGCCGTGGAGCCGGGGTTCGACTCGGTTGCCGGCCAGGTCGGCGACGATTCGAGCATCGAGGAGCTGTACCTGCTCAACCCGAGTGCTCTTCTCCCGTGCTTCGTGGTCATATGTAAAGCTTAGATCTTGCGGCTTGGTATAGCGATCATATCATGGAGACATAGCAAAAGATTTAGAACCATCATAGTATATTTTATTTGATATGATTGTCGATTTAAAGTAGTTACAGTTTAGTTCATTAGATGAAGGAGATCATGTTTGTCCGTGGTTTGCACAAACAAGGAACATCAGACATGTTCTCTCTTTGTTATTTGTATAAGCTATTTCAATAGCGGTTTAAAAGCGCGGGAAGTTCCTACAAATCGAAAAGCATAAAAGAACTCTAACATACAAACAAAAGACATGTTATCTTTGTTCTTTGTAGAAATTTCAATATTGGCTTAAAAGCGCGGGAAGTTCCTACAAATCGAAAACCACAAGAGAACCCTATCATACAAACAAAAAGGACATGTTCTCTTTGCTCTTTTTAGTAATTTCAATATCAGCATAAAAGTGCGGGAAGCTTCGACAAATCAAAAACTAGAAAAGAACCCTAACATAAAACAAAAATGGACATGCTCTCTTTGCTCCTTTTAGCAATTTCAATATCGGCTTAAAAGCGCGGGAAGTTCCTACAAGTCGAAACCCACAAAAGAACCCTAACATACAAACAAAAAAGGCAAGTTCTCTTTACTCTTTTTAGCAATTTCAAGATCGGTTTAAAAGCGCGGGAAGCTCCTACAAATCGAAAACGACAAAAGAACCATAACATACAAACAAAAAAGACATGTTCTCTTTGCTTTTTTTAGCAATTTCATTATCGGCTTAAAAGCGCGGGAAGTTCCTACAAATCGAAAAGCACAAAAGAATCTTAATATTAAATGAATGGTTTCCCGTGAAATTCATGTGCTTTAAGATATACACAAACAAAAAAATTATGTTTTATTTATTTTCTCAGATGTTTCCTCAATAGTTTAAAATGCGAGAGTTTCCATACATTAAAAATGTCGGATAAAACTCTAATCTAACATCAAATGAATGGTTTCCCACCAATTTCAAGAATTTCAGACAAACAAATACATCTTTTCTTTATTTTTTACTCCCCCATTCCAAATTACAAGTCGCTTTGACTGTTTTGGTACATCAATTTTGCTATGTATCTATAGATATAACAATGTATCTACATAGATAGGAAAATGGATGAAAAAAAAATCAAAGTAACTTAAAATTTAGAACGGAGGGAGTGATATTTTTCTAACGGTTTAAAATGTGGGAAGTTCGCACCGTATTTTTTCTGAACGGTTTCCTGCAAAATTTTCCACACTTCAAACATACTCGTGTTCTTAAATTTGACAATAGCGAGCCAACACACACAAAAACATAAGAGCCGTTAGGCCCAGGTAGCATGCCATGCTTGAGCCCAAGCCCAACCATCCATGCGGCCCTGCCTGGGCGCCTGGCTGGCTCCTCCAGTGCTATCCTATCACTGCTGAAAGCCTGAAGGCTGAAACCAACTAGGAGCTCTGTCCCATTCAGGTCTCAGGATGCTCCAGGAATCCATGGGCAAGGCACTGTGCGACACTGTCCTTCACCACGTCCTCGACGCCATGCCGGAACCTGAACCCCAGATCCAGCAGCCTCCTGGACGAAACCACCGGCGAGCACGAGGCGTCGTCGTCGAAGTCTCTGCTCAGCCTGCGCCACGAGAGGGTCGCCATTGCCGATGGTCAGAGACGACGCACACAGCAGCCGATCAGAAAACGCACCTGATTGAAGAAAATGAAACCACTCGTGCCTGTCGCCGGGCCTGAACGGAGGGTAGCGCGAGGCGAGGAGCCGCGCGAGGTGCGCCGCCGCGTACCCGCCCGCGGCGCACAGGTACCGCCCCTCGGCGCGCGGCGCCTCCATGAGGAAGACGTGCGCGTCGCACGCGTCCTGGACGTGCGCCAGCGGCACGCACCCGAACCTGGCGTGCACCGAGGCCAGCACCGCGTAGAGCTTCGGATCACCTGCGGAGTGCGGACGGCGCCGCGTCAGGTAAAGATCAGACAGAGCGTCAAGAACAGCGCAACCTGTGACTGTGACTGTGATGGATCGAAAGACCTGTGTCGGTTTACCTGTGATGGGTGACAGCAGGAGCTGGATGCTCGTCGGGACGCTTGGCGTGAGGAACGGCCCGGCGACGGTGGGCAGGACGAGGGACACGAGGTGGACGCCGTTCTCCCGCGCGAACCTGAACGCCGCCTCCTCAGTCAGTCGCTTGGACAGGATGTAAATCTGCCACAGGTCAGAGGAATGGAGTTCAGACAGAGCAGTTGTGTGCTGCGTGAAGCGAGGGGTGCACGCACGCACCCAGCCGACGGGCTTGGTGCGCCAGACGTCGTCGAGCGGTCTGAGGCAGGACTCGTCGAGGACGGCCTTCCGCCGCCCCTCCGGGTCCGCCGCCGTCAACGTGCTGACGGAGGACGTGAAGACGACCCGGCGCACGGTCCCCGCGCGGACGCAGGACCACAGCACGTTGATGGTTCCCCTCGTCGCCGGCTCCAGCACGCTTGACCTCACGTGTTCCTCTGCAACATCACGGGAGGTTAATTCAATCCGACAAGTGTTAAGAAAAACAATAATGCTCTCGTTTTTTTAGGAACAATAATGCTCCCGTGAGGACGTCCGTCTGAGCGCATCCGTCTGAACGCCCTGCTCTCGGGCTCGTGTAGTGATCGGGCCCAATAGACATACTCCACTCCACTGTTAGTATGGTTTCTCCAAAAAGAAAAAAACAAAACCGGCGACATTTTCTTTCACCACCGCCGCGCGCATGCGATCGTTCTCCCACCGCTTGATGCATGTGACCACCGCGAGCTCCTCCATCGTGCCACACGCATGTGACCGCCGCGGGAGCCTCCATCGCGAGGTCCGCTCGCCACGTCCTTCTCTAGCGTGGCGGCACCGCAACCAGCCCCATCTCGCTCTGCTCCGCGCCCCGCGTCCCTTCTGTTGCTCCTGCCGCCAGCCCTGCCTGCTCCTGCTCCACTGTCGCTGCTCCTGCACCTGCTTTGCATTGCTCCGCGCGCCCGCCTCGCTGCAACTGCCGCTGCTCCGACGCCCGTCCCGCTGCTCCCGCCCCGCCCGACGACGCCGATAGCCGCTGCTAGCGCAAAGAGAAGCACAAGGCCCTGCGCGCGGAAGCCTTCTAGCCTCGCTTCCTGCTATGCTGCAGCACCCCAATGCAGACGATGGAGGAAGCCGCACTAGGATACGATGCATGTTGCAAGCGCACATTTCAAACGTTTATGATGTTTTAGAGGTATGTTGCAATTGTTCCATACAGATGTTGCAAAACTAGATCGGGATGTTACACATGTTGCAAGCGTCTGTCCAATATTTCATCTGTTTTTTAGACGTATGTTGCAAATATGTTTATTTTGGATGTTGCATATGTGTTCACACATGTGTTGCAAGTGCTGTACCTGGATGTTGCGTAAGTTTTTTGCAAGTATTTTAGACGCATGTTTCAAATATTTGTTTATCTTTTTTTTTGTATGTTGTAAGTGTTGCATCTGAATGTTTTAAAAGTAGATCGGGTGTTTCATATGGGATGAAGCGGGAAGGGATGCGAGGGGTCCCCCAGGCGCACGATGCGGTGACATTCCGATGGCATGGCCCCCCTGGGTGCAGGGACGAAGCCAGGAAATAATCAAGGGGGCTGAAGGTCATCTTCTACCTCTAGCAGCCCCTCTTACACCTTCATCCATGGCTAACAAATCAAGGGGGGGCTCCATGTGTTCGGCAGCAGTAGGGGGGCTTGAGCCCAGGTTGCTCCCCTGCTAGCTACGTCCCTGCGTGGGTGCACGAGACGCAGGCGCAGGTGAGCGACGTCCGGAAGGTGTGGGCCCACGTGTGGGCGCACGAAAACAGATTGCCGCCGCGGGCTTCCGGACGCGGGTATCCGTCCGGACATCCGAGCGCTAATGGTGCCGTAAGAAAAAGTAACGTTATACGTGGTACATTTCATATTTTATTTTATTTTATTGCCATTCGAATTGGCCCGTGACCTGTTTACCTATTAATTTTGTGATTTTCTTGATAAATCAATTGGACAATTTAACTCGTTTAGCAAGAAATTCCTAATACCTAGACTCCACTAAAACAAATTTGTGCTCTCATCATTTAGTGACTCATGGTTGGACAAACTCGGGGAATTGCCCCCCTTTGTCGTCTTTCGCCAACCGACGTCCATCTTTCCTACGATTGTCGTTTCATTAGACCGTTTTTCTATGATTGTCGTTTCACTAGACGATTGTGGAAGAACATCGTGACATGGCTTAACATCACCAACCTTTTTCCAAGCACTTGGGAGTTGGGACCATGACGAGAATATCCCACATTGGTGGAGTAACATGCCTCGTGTTCATTGTGCGATGAAACAAGGATATCTGATTATTTGTCAACTCATGGTTTGACAAACTCAGAGAATTGCCCCCTTTGTCATCTTCTGCCAGAGACTCTTGTTTTCGACTTAAATATAGCATGTCACTTCATCCTAGCTTGATCTTTGTGACTACCTCAATGGCCAAAGCATTTTTCTTCTAGAAAGTTCTTGCGTTCTGTTCTTTTCATAACTCCCATGAAACCAGGATGGTCAAGGATCTCCAACTTTTGGTTGGTGCATTTGACCTAGAGCCAATGTGTGTTATATCATTTTTCGACCATTGTAGTTTTAACAAGATGAGATCATAACATCTTTTTGTGATGTGGGATTGTGCAAAGATATCTAAAGCTGTTTCATCTTGAGTCCTATAGCTATGTGGGAATGTGCAATTCAGTGTACCTTGAGCCATGCTTACTTTGGCATGAAGCATGGAAGTATTTGGCAAGTCTATCAGGAGATCAAGACATACGAGGTCGAGGAGTGGCAGGATCACTTGACCTTATCTCCTGGCTCCTGCTCGTTTTCCACAAGATCTCGACGTATGATTGAGACCCACATGCAAGTGACCGATGACTTATAGTAGAAGACTCACTAGCATACTTGATCAAAGGATGGAATGCTTTGTCTATCCACATATAGGAATTATTAATGTGGGGCTCAATTGACCCAGGGTTTTCCATTGTCCAAATTCTCTGCCCTTTTTACCATAGCGTATTCGGGGTAAAAATAGGGAGTCCCACGGTCAAATTTTGGAATCCATCCAGCACAACTCGATGAAAATTACGAAGGAACCACACAAGATGCGACCGATTCTTGTATACTCTTTTTATACATGTTCATCCGGTTTCAATGCAGCTTATATGCCGATGACGTGATCCTGTTCATCCGGCCCTCGGTGCAGGATGCAGTGGCAGTCAAGGAGATCCTAGCAATCTTTGGAGAGGCCACGGGTCTTCAAACCAACCTTGCCAAATACTCTGTCACGCCCATCTATGGGGCTGACCATGTGCTGGACGAGATCGTGAACATCCTCGGCTGCCATGTCCAGCACTTTCCCATCCGCTACCTAGGCCTGCCTCTCAGTACAAAAAAAAATCCCAAAGCCACAAGTCCAATCCCTGGTGGAGTCCGTGGCGCACATTGCCACCATGTCACGGTTCACTCATGGCGCGAAGTGGTCGGCTCGTGTGGATCAAATCGGTCCTCATGGCGGTGCCCATCTACTCCATGATGGCTGACAGCCTTCCACCGTGGGCAAGGAAGGAGATTGATGCAATATGCCGAAAATTCTTCTGGGTCAGCAAGGACGAATTGGTGCGCGGCCGATGCATGGTCGCCTGGGAGACTGCATGCAGGCCTAAGGAGTTGGGCGGGCTGGGGATTGTGGACCTCAAACTCGCAGGTTACGCTCTCCAGGCACGATGGCTATGGCTTCAAAAAACGGACAGCCAATGTGCATGGAGCCAGCTACCGGGTGTACGCATTCTTCCGTGCCTCCACCTTCACGATCGTCGGGGACGGGAGAAAGGCGTTATTCTGGGAGGACCGCTGGATTGATGGCGAGGCGCCGAGAGACATTGCGCCGAACCTATTCTTGATGGTGCCAGCTAGGACAAGGGCTCAAATGTCCGTCCTCCAAGGACTCACCGACAGGAACTGGACGCGCAGCTTCTCAGGGGGGCTCAACACGACAACAGCAGCGGAGTATCTCGACCTTTGGAATGCCACAGCCCAGTTTCAGCTTCATGACCGGCCAGACCAGACGATATGGCAATGGACTCCCGATGGGTCTTATTCTGCCAAGTCCGCCTACACCATGATGCACACCGGAGCCATTCATTTCCGCGGCCACTCCCTGATCTAGAAGACCTGGGCGCCCATGAAGGTCAAGATCTTCCTTTGGCTAGCATTTAAAAGGCGCCACTGGACAAACGACCGGCGGGCTAGATATGGGCTCGTGGCAAGAGAGGAGTGCTATCTGTGCGATCAGGCGCCTGAAACTATTGACCATCTCCTGACATGCTGCCCGTACTCAAGGGAGGTTTGGTTCTTCATGTGTAGTGCCTTGGGACGCCCGCTACCGCCAGCCTCAACGACCGTGCGGTCATGGTGGATGCGAATGCGGGCCGGACTACAAACCAGCCAGAGGAAGGGCCTTGACTCACTCTTCGCGTTGGTGTCCTGGCAGCTGTGGAAGGAACGCAACGCCCGCTGTTTTAGGGAATCCGCATCTCCGGTTGCCGAGTTACTGCAGGTCATCAAGGCTCAGGCGGAACTGTGGGTGCAGACCGGGGCGAAACACTTATGGAGTATTGCGTCGGGAGGGTAGGCCACTACCTGCCGAGTTCATGGGAGTTGTTGTAACAATGTAACGATTCTTGTCCCGGTTTCGGCCATTCTTTGTACTTGCATATTGCTTACTCCTTTCTTAATGCAATGATATGCACTCTCGTGCATATTCGATAAAAAAATACATGTTCACTTTTTTTGGCATCTATGCTTCACATGCATGCTGGTTGATAACTTAAGTTCATATCACAAAATGGATAAATAAATAAATATTATAAAGTATGGAGTATTGTGTCAAAATTTGAATAATCGAGAAATAACACTGATAAGCCATTTTGAGTTACTTGTAAATTATAAGGCAAAATTCATTGATTGCACTTTTAACACTTTGTCTTTTATTAAAACCACTAGCACATGAAAGGCATGGATTGGTGGACTAGCTAGTACATCTAGTAACCATTTGAATAAGTCATTTTGTTTTTTCTAGATGTGTAGCTTTTACTAAATATGTAAACATAAATATAAAAAATATTATACTTAGGTGCGTAACAAAAGCTATAAACCAAAAAAATATCAAAATGACTTGCAATTTAGAGCTGAGGGAGTACCTTTCATTCAAAATTATGAGTTCTTCATAAGTATTTTAAATAATTAATATACGTAGCTTATATGTTTTGAAACGACGCAACTTAAAAATTTATTGATGTTTGCAGTTTTTAAGATTTATTTATTCATCAAATCTTGTTCTAAAGTCTAAACACAACTTTTTTATGTCCGGCGGGTCGAGGGAGTATAATTTCATTAGCCGTAACCCGTCGGTGTATGACTCGGGCATTTGTGTGGATCACGCAGAACGGAGGGAGAGTGAGGTAGCTAGCTAGCTGTCGACAACTTTACATGTATGTACATCTATCTATCACGGCAAGTTCACAAAAACTCACCAAGGTTGTCGTGATGGGCGGGTGATACGTGGAGCTCCATGGAGGCCGCGACGTGGAAGAGCGCCACGCATCCCGTGACGGCGGCGTCGAAGCTCCCTTCCTCGCCCATGTCCGCCCGGAACACCCTGAGCCGGTCCCTCTCCCTCCCTTCCACGGCGCCGAGCACCTGCCAGGCCTTGCCTGCCACGCACCATGACACCACCGGCACCTCGGCCATGGTCAGCTACGTATACTCAGCTAGCTCAGGCTCAGCAGTCAGCACACCTCGCTAGCAACATCAGGTTGCTAGGTAGATAGCAAGGAAGGACCCCGTGACGGTGGCGTAGTACATGCATACCTGTGTCTCTGGCGGTGGCGTGGACGCGGTAGCCTCGCCGCAGCAGCGTGCGGACGAGCCAGGAGCCGACGTAGCCCGTGGACCCCGTCACGCAGACCACCGGCGGCGGAGGGGCGCCGCCACTCCCCGCGGTGTGCTCCTCCTCCTCCGGCGAGCCGCCACCGACGCTGCCCATCGGTCCCTCTTTCGGCCGTTCGCTGCGCGCGCTGATCTCTTCGCGCGGTGAACAATAATGGCCCTACTAGCTGATGCCTGGAGCAAGTAGGAAGTGGAGGCGCCGGCGGTCGTCTATAAATGGCGAAACCTGTGTGCGAGTTTTCTCCTTGTACTCCGATCCGTCCTCTGTGCAAAAGTTTACGTGTATGTTGGGGGCACACAGCTGATAGGCAGGCTGTTACCATGCCATTTTCGATTGATGCGAACAGGGACCATGTACGTACCTACGTACGTGTCCTGGGATACGGATCGATCAGATCCATCCATTTATATTTATTATATGCCGAGATCGCTGGAAGTCTCCAGGCTCACGGGATGCAACAACCACATGTTTGGTTATCTGTGCCGACGTTTGGGTCTGGCTCACGTGGTGAAAAAAACGTCCTTCAGCCAGGCTCTACAGATACGGGAAATCGAGCGTTTCCCAGCAGCCAGGCTCGCTTGGTACACGAGGTGCATGCGGAGAGGCTATGCGCGGCAAAAAAGTCATCGGCTCGGCATCAGACCAGGCAACCAAACAACGTTTGTCTACAGCCTGTTTCGATTGACACAATCAACCAAACGCAGGGACCTTGCATGCGTTCGGCCTGGCCGTAGAGAGCCTGGTTCCCTGCTGCAAGCCTGGCTCCGGTGGGCAGTGAACCAAACACGCCCCTAAGTGACCAGAACACTCGGAGAAGTGCTGAAACCAGACGGAGATGGCTTCTCTGAGCGCTGGCACAAGGAAATCCTCCGTCGGCGACGTTTATTCGGGAAAAGGTGGGAGTCACCGAGTGCTCTGCTTTGTTTACTAGGAGATATGCAAATCCCCTGTTCCTTGTCTGTTACTCGGTGTGGGGAATACAATCACTCGGAAAAGAGATGCTAACGGACAGATGCCAACGGCAAGGAGATGCTAACGGCTGCATTTACCGAGTGTCTTTGTTCACTTTAGCACTCATTTACCGAGTGTATTTGTTCACTTTAGCACTTAGTATTTTTTTTGTTCACTAGCACTCGGAGATCACATTCACCGATATTTTTTAATATTATTTTTTCTAGCCTTCCAAAAGCATAAAAGACGATATGAGAAACTCAAATCCAGAATATCATTTGCACAGAATGTTTTCACAGTATTTTCGATCTGAGAAACTCAAATATCATTTGCACGGTACTTTTGATGCCTTAATCAAATGGGCATAGTACATAAGTCAAATGTATATAGTATATCAGGATGACATCAACTTGTCCTAGAGTAAGTTGCGTCAGAATACTAATAACATGAAAAAAAACTGTCATAACCAACTATAGAAAAGATCTGAGGTATCTCAATTATTAAGACCAGATTATTTTCTCCTGTTCCACATGGAAAAGAATGCATTAATCACACTAAAACAGATCTGGAGTATTCTTCACAACTGTATTCAGTATTATGCACAACTAGAAATTCAATATCTTCACAACTGGGTATAATATTCTTCAGATTTTGACCTACTCTTCAGCTTTGATGTGGACTGAAAAACATGTTAAGAAATGATAAGATGCCATGGTATATATATTTTTTTGGGTAAACATTACATCAAGTTTGTACTACCATACCTAGTTTGATAAGTGAACTGGACTGGGCGAGGAGGTAGATTCAGATGTAGCTGTTGTTGAATGGCCTACATAAAGATAGAAAAATAATCACTACAACAGGTGTAATGACATTAAAAACTCATTAGCAGTGTATGAACCTCCTAGTTAGATGAAACTAGTAGAATTATTTTGTCCAACCAAGTTTGAGGCATCTGAACTACCAGAAAAAATGTTAAATCAGTGCCTAATTACAGCTATAAAATTCAAGTCATGTGCTAGGATTTAGCTGCAAGTTACACAATCTCGTCATCAAGTATTCAAAGAACAAGATACTGACCGAGATGACATTGTCGAAGTAGGCACGTTCTTCTTTGTGTTCTTTCTGTTCCTGCATCCTGGCCTCATGTTCCTTTAGCCTCGTTGTGCGCTCCTCCTGCAGCTGTTGCTCCCACGCATTACACTCTAACTGCAGCTCACGCTCTCTGGACTTATGCTCCAATTGTAGTTCCTGCTCCCATGATTCCCACATCTTTTGCATCTCACTCTGAATTTGCTCTATACTTGTACTTTCAGTATCTAGTCGTAGTTGTTTTGATGGACCTGAACCATTCAGAGAATCATCTGTAGATGACCGCATCTCAGACATAAGTGCTGTTGTGCTGATCATGCCATTGCAAATAAGGTAGCGACCATGTCTCTTTCCTTTACCAGCCTTGTACACAACCTCTCCATCAATGGCAGCATTTTGCCAATCATAGTCCTCACCATGTTTCTCCTTGATAGCCTTAGAGTATGCTGCCTGTACAAAATGAATGTGACAAGTAAATTCAGGTGAAACAACCAACACGATGCAACTGGATGGCCGGGAACATTGGATTGCATTGGTGTAGCTTTGATAATATCAGTAGTATTTCCTATTTGGTACAAGCATCTCTGATTTCCTATTCCGGTCTTCTCTGAAAATGAGCTATCTTTCAATTTCTACTTGTAAGCAGTGACTCAAATAATATAGCTGCAATTTCAACACTTGCATAGGGTTCTAAGAAGACCCAATTTCACAAATCAAAATAATCCTCACCCATGCAGGGCAGGTAGAATAACAGAGCAGCAGATACGAAATGCCCCAAACATAGCTCTAGACCTTCTCTTTTATTAAAAAAACAGAAATGCTACAAGACAAAAGACTCCAGAACCATACAATGTGCAAATGTATTAGTGGTTTTATATGCCACAAACATACTGCATTACAGAAAAAATAGCATCAGGTTAATTCAGAGAGAATTAAGCCAGACAGAGTGCATTGAACATCACCATGCTGCTTGCGTTGCATGTAGTCAAAAGCATCATACAACTAGTTCACGCCTAAAGAAACTTACAATGCTATATGCAGTACGCTGGTTACGATAGGTTCCATGCTGCTCATCCATTCTACCCATAGCATAGGCCTCAATTTCAGACACCAGTCTTTGCTCCCTCTTCTCCTGTATGAATAAATCAAGATAAAATAGAGTAAGAAATGGGTACACTCCCATGTGATATCCAATGTGCCTTTTCTAGAGGTTCATATATATAATAACAATGTGTCCGGGTCCTTCCTTATTGGCAACATCTATGACAACATCTTACCAAAATCTTTCGATAACGTACTAGGGAAGCACTTCCCTGACGATGCGCTTCACGTTCCATCTTATCTTTGCATGCTCTCCCTGTACGTGAATGACTTTTCCAGTCTTTGGAACACCATATCTCTGCTTGCTTCCTCCATGCCTCTGGGACCTTCTGGAACCACCAGGGCTTCCTCTGCATGGAGCATAACAAGAGAGTTAATTTTCAATCTGTAAGAATAAATCCGATTAGTCAAGATTGTAGGTCAGACTTACGCACATATACTGCTCCAATGTGTGATACTCCTACATGCCTCAGATCTTGATATAGAAACTTTAAGAACCTTTCTGTGATAACTAGTGATAGACCAAATTCGTGCTTCATAGATAGTTTGTAGGATGAGATTTTTTTATCACTGCGAACCACTCTTTTAGCTTCTACCTCTTGAAAGGATCAAGATGCCCAAGAGGGAGGGGGTGAATTGGGCTTCTCTAAAAATTAATTGCAAGAATTAAATCCTATAAGCCGGAATTCACCCCTAGTGCCTACTTGTGTTCCTAGAGAGTCTACCGATAAAAAGTTTTGCACCCTAGTTTCCAATCCTAGTCTAGCATGGCAATTCTAGGAATGTAAAACAAGCAATGAAAGTAAATACGAGAAAGTAATTGCTTGAAAGTAAAGGGGCAAGGAACACGGCGATGTTTTTCCGAGGTATCGGAGAGTCGCCACTCCCCACTAGTCCTCGTTGGAGCACCCGCGCAAGGGTGTCGCTCCCCCTTGATCCGCGCAAGGATCAAGTGCTCTCTACGGGTTGATTCTTCGACACTCCGTCGCGGCGAATCACCCAAAACCGCTCACAACTTGAGTTGGGTCATCCACAAGCTCCGCCGGATGATCACCAAACTCCCAATCACCACCAAGCCGTCTAGGTGATGGCGATCACCAAGAGTAACAAGCTAGAACTCTCACTTGACCACAACGAGCCCAAATGAGGAGATGGATGCACACTTGCTACTCTCTAATCACTAGTGAGGAAACTCAAACTTTGATTCTCAAATCTCTATCCTCACTAGAGCTCTTGCACTCCCTTGCACTCTAAAGGGTTTTCTCAGAGGTTGGAATGAGCAAGAGACCTCTAAAAGAGGTGGATGGGTTGTATTTATACACCCCTCAAAGAAAACGAACCGTTACTTTCTGACACGGGCTGACCGGACGCGCCGGTCGCCCGTAACGGTCAAAACATGATTTTGAACTGAACCACCGGACGCGCCGGCCAGGGGTGACCGGACGCGTCCGATCGTGCAAGGGTGCTTACTGTACTCGCACCGGACGCGAGGCCGCGTCCGATGGCTGATGACCGGACGCGTCCGGTCCTCTCTGGACCTTACTGGACTGTGACCGGACGCGCCGATCACAGCCAGGTCGCGTCCGACGGGCGTTCTCCCCAGGTGACACGTGTCGGTCGCTGACCACCGCGTCCGGTCCTCGCGAGGACCGCGTCCGGTGATCAGGGCCGAACCCTAGCCGCGGTAACGTACATACCGGACGCGTCCGGTGCTCCCGAAGACCGCGTCCGGTCACTAGAAAACAGCCCGAAACTTTCCGAAACGCGTCGCAACTTCAACCAAGTTGCTTCCAACTGAACTTTGAGCTATTCTAGGGTTGCCTAGCGCCAAGTTTAACAAGTGTGCACCACACCTAAACATAGGACTCGCCTAGGTCAAGCTACCCATTCATGCCCCCCTTTATAGTACGGCCAAAAGAGAAAAACGAAGATCCTAACGACTATTCCGAATGTGTCTCAACACTCGACATCCGGAACTAACCGTCCTTAATCTTGACGTCACTCTTTTGAAAACCGAAACGATTTCCATCAAGGGACACGAATACCATAGTGCTCAAAGCAGTTATCGCCTCCATGACCTAACTTACCAATGTTTCTGCAAAACACACGTTAGTCATGGTAATAAAGTGTTGTCATTAATTGCCGAAACCAAACCTTGGGGCCTAGATGCTTTCAATCTCCCCCTTTTTGGTGATTGATGACAACACTAAGTTTCAAAGGATTAGAGTGAAGGTTTTTCGAGCATGCTTGGTTCACATAAGCAAAAGACAATAAGCATAAAAGGTTAGGAATTGCTTATGTGCTCCAAACCAAAAGAGTGTACTTCATAAGATAAGACAAAAAGGCGTTAGTACACATAAAGATATAGCTCATAAGTAATCGGAGTAAGGCACGGAAGCACAACCTTAGAGCTATAGCTAAAACGGTGACATATATTAATCACTGAGACGGATAACACATTAAGACTCAAAGTTTACGACTCGACGACAATGTCACATGAATGCAATGCTGAAAAGTAAACATGATATGCATGAAAGTAGCACACAAAGAACGAAAACCCACTAAAACCCACTAACAAACTCCTCCTGAAACTACTCTCTCTCCCCCTTTGGCATCAAGCGCCAAAAAACTAATCTAATCTGACGGGGGGACAGACGGAGTCGTGTCGGGTGCCGAGGTGCGCGGAGTAATCACGAAGTGAAGCGAATCGCCCTCGGAGTCTGAGCTATCTGGCTGACCCTCTAAAGAAGCACGTGGCTGCGAAGCGGTCTGGGTCTGAGCAGGAACAGGCACTGACTGTGTAGCAACAAGTGGATCTGTCTGAGTAACCTGAGCCTGAAGTGCGCCAGTAGCTGGGGGATCTGTCGAGGCAACTGAAGAAGGGATGGTCTCTGTAGTCCTGGTCCCTGTCACTGGAGGTACGACTGCCTCGGGAGCTGACAACCCTGACGAAGTGTAAAACGTAGTAGTGTGCGAGGGTGTCGGCTGACCAGTCAACTCGCTGTAGGTGGCACTGAAATCACCAATAGGTGTGCCTGTCAGAAGGTGCGGGCGAGGCTGGTCTGACGGTGTAAACCCCGTATGTATAGGAGTGAAGCTCGGGGACTGAAAAGACTGGGGAACCTGCTGCTGTGGAGATGTAAACTGGAAGCTCGGCTGTCCCTGACTCGACGGACCACTGGAATGCAAAGCCGGAGCCATGACAGATGCAGGCGGAGGAACCCCAACTGTGATAAGGTGGCGCAGGAGATCCATGTACTGCTGCTGACTCTGTCGCTGCATCTCAACCTGTTGCCTCTGGATCTCAAGCTGCTGCCTCTGAAACTCGTCCTGGCGAGCCTGAATCTGTGCAAGTGCTGCAGCTGTATCCTGTGCCTGTCGCTGTATCTGCTGCTGTTGCTGCTCCTGAGCCTGGGTCAACCTCTCAAGAATAGCCACCATGGCTGGGTCTGAGCGGGAGGCTGAGCCAGATCCACCGGCCTCGTGGTCGTGAGATCGAGGAGACCGGTACCTGGGGATAGGCTGGTAGTCCTCATCTGTGCTGTCTGAAGTGACATCCTCAGGTATGTCAGCAGTCTGAGTCTCAAGGTCTGCGAGCTCTGCCTCGGCAAGCTCGTCAACTCTGGCGTCCTGCTCAGCTGCTGTCTCAGGAATGTCTGGGCGCTCACGCTGTCCTGGCGCTGGGGCCTGATCTCTAGTAACAGAGGCCCAAAGCTGTCTGATATCATAATCAGGGAAAGCTGTAGTAGTGTTAGCTATCTCCGCCCTGATCTCTGGTGGCATCTGGATAGCAGATCTGATGATAAAACAAATCCAGTGGGCATAGGGAAGCTGACGGTTACCCTTGAAGCCCTCAGCAATGGTGTCCTCCATCTCACTGAGGATAAGATCCTAGATATCAAACTGTCGCTGTGAAAGGAGGTGGTGAACAACCCAAAGCTGCATCCTCGTCAGTCCCTCTCTGTAGCCGAGTCTAGGAAGTAAAGTGCGTCTGAGAATAGCATCCAAGACCCTGGCAAGTGGCGTCAGACTAGCAGGCGTACGACGTGACCCTTCGCCAAAAGGATCGCGAAAGCAGGGTCGAACCAGGTCGGTAGGTGGCACTGAACCGCCGTGAGGGCGTCTGGGAGGTGGAGTCTGTCCATAGCATAACTGATGGATCCTAGTGTCAGAAGCTGGCAGTCTGAGGATCTCTCGGGCTCTGGAGCTGTAGAGTCTGTGATCGCGGCCTCTGAATGCAAAGTGAATAAACTCATGGGCAGGATCAATCCACAGTGAAGCATAGAACTCCCTGACCCATGTGCCGCAGTATGCACCTGTCCGTCCAAGAAGATCTGATAAGCCAGGCATATAGGACAGGTGCGGACGGAGCTGCTCTCCCACAACATCAACCAATGCCTCAAGTCGACATACCCTCTGAGGTCTGAATGCAATACCACTGTCAACTAGGGCCCTGTAGAAGTCCTCCTGAAGTGGGGTATAGAAACCCTCTGAAGCTCTGGAATCTCTGACAGGTGGAAACCATCGGCTGACCTCCACAAACCTCAAACTCTGCACCTGACGTGCTGAAGCACCCCTCAGGTCTAAGTGCTCGACCGGGGGTGACCCTCTAACTCTGGGAGGAGGTCGTGCTCCACGACGCTGGCCCTCTGGCCTAGGTGTCACCTGAGTACGAGCACGTGTGGAGCGGCGACGTGGTGGAGACTGAGCTGCCTGCTCCTCTGTATCCTCAGTGGCCTGTGGAGCCTCAGTAGCCTGGGTAGACTCAGTAGCCTGTGTAGCCTCTGTCTGCTCTGTGGGTGGATCTACTGACATCTGCTCGGAAGGTCCAGTAGCCTCGGTACCCTCAGTGGCCTCAGTGCCGAGCTGTCGACCTTCAAGGTGAAAGCGACGCTCGCCTATGTGTATGCCACTGCGTCTGCCACCTCTCTCTGCCTGCTCTGCAGCGTCTGCCACGGCCTGAGCAACCTCTGCCTCTGAAAGTGTCTTCCTCTTCTTCCTGGCTGCAATCTTGATGCGCTTACCACGCACAATCTCATCACGGCGGGGAGGACTGTTGTCCCCGTCACCAGGAGCACCACCGGCGTTCTTGCAACGCACCATGCTGATCGACTGCTTGAAAACCTCTGTGAGATGATGAACTGACACTCGAGAGGCTTGGACTCAATCCGTATCCGCAGGCTTGGCCTCGGATTTAGCGAACAGATCTGACCCTGACACACCGACTGACTCGCTGCACGTATGGAATAGAAAGGTATACTATAAGCACGTATATAACTAAAGATACGAAACCCTAGATAGCAAGCATGTGAGATACGAAGAGAAAAACGTGACGCGAAGCTACCTCAGATCGGCGAGACGACGGTGAGAGGAAGCGGTGACCTAGGTCGCGAGAACCCCCGAGATCGACGATCGAGCTCTGAAACGACCGAGCGAGATAGGCAATGAATGAAATTGGTCAAGGTTAGCCCTAACGACGAAAAGGAATTGACGTGAACGAAAAGACGAACGTGTCGATACCTGAAGAGTTAGGGTTTCGATCAAACCCTAGGTTAGGGTTTGGGTGAAAACCCTAGAAGGCTCGGGCACGGGGATTGAAGAGCTAGGGCACGAGGTGGGGTGCAGGGAGGTGAGCTGCGGCGCTGGAGAAAAACACGATGGTGAACAGCTCGCCGGCGGCGAGGTTGACGCGCGGGTGCGGCTGATTTCGGCGGCGCGGACAGGGGCGCGCGGCAGCGGACAGGACTGTGCGCGAGCAGGGGGCGAGCGGGGCGCAGCGCGGCAGGGAGGGCGAGCGGGCGAGCAGGTGCGGCGTAGCGCGGTGGGGCTCGCCGGCGGTGAGAAATTCGGTGAAACGGCGAGAAATTCGTGCGGCGGATGCGTTCGGGTGAGAAATAGATTGAAAAACGGAGGGTTATATGAGGGGCTCAGATCCGCTCGACACGCTATCACCGGACGCGGTGGTCATTATGACCGGACGCGGTGGTGCAGCGTCCGGTCACACTCCAGTAAGCGCCTGGAGTGACCGGACGCGTCCGGTGTGGACTGACCGGACGCGGTCAGAGTCCGGTCGCTGGGAGCTCGGGAATTCATCGCGGAGCACCGGACGCGGTGGTGGTAGCCGGGACCGGACGCGGTGGTCGCAGAGGCGCGTCCGGTGCAGCGTCTGATGCCTAGGTCTGGAATTGGTCTTCTGGATGACCGGACGCGCTGGTGGACGCCGGGACCGGACGCGGTGGTGAAGCATCGCTGCGTCTGGTGCAGCGTCGGTCCAGCGTCCGGTCGCTGTTCTTCGCCATTCTTCGTTCCGAACTTCGACGCGACTTCTCCCAATCAAGTTCCAATTCAAAGAGACACAAATAAACACTAATTGGAACCTGATATGAGTGACCTCACTCAAACCCTCAAATTTTTCAAAATATTTTGCCTTAGGCTAGTATTATTTTTAGGAAAATAGGCAATAAACACCCGAGGAGCAACGTATGGCCATGCAATAGAATTTTTGGACCTTTAGGAGCGTCAAATGCTCTCTCTATCCATGGACGAACACAGAGGTTGCTCAAAGCTAAACCGAAAAGAAACGACAAACAAACAACCGTGCATATGCAATGCAATACAAGAAAGTAAAGCTAGGTTGCTTGTCAAGTTTGATCCACGGTTAGGCTTCTTCACTCCTCCAAAGGAGGGTTATCGTAACCGTGTTAGCCAAGCCCTAAATGCATTGCGATAAAATAAACGTGACATATGATACAATGCAATGCAAGGGACAACACGCGCTCATTTTTTAAAATTACTTGAATCAAGCACATTAAGTTCACTTCTTAGCCTACAAAAGGTAGCCTCATCCAAAGGTTTAGTGAAGATATCCGCTAATTGATTTTTACTTCGTACACCTTCTAGTGATATGTCATTTTTAGCAACGTGATCTCTTAGAAAGTGATGGCGGATATCAATGTGCTTGGTGCGAGAGTGTTGTACCGGATTGTTAGCAATTTTAACGGCACTTTCATTGTCACATAAAAGTGGCACCTTCTCAAGAACAACTCCATAGTCTAGGAGGGTTTGTTTCATATATAAGATTTGTGCACAACAAGCCCCCGCGGCAATGTATTCCGCCTCGGCGGTGGACAAAGCCACACTATTTTGCTTTTTAGATGACCAAGATACTAAGGATCTCCCAAGCAAATGGCACCCTCCGGACGTGCTTTTTCTATCAATTTTGCAACCGGCATAATCCGAATCGGAATAGCCAACTAGTTGGAATCTAGCTCCTTTGGGATACCATAGACCAATGCTTGGGGTGTGCTTAAGATATCTTAGGATTCTTTTTACGGCACTTAAGTGAGGTTCTTTAGGGCACGCTTGAAAGCGAGCACACATGCACACACTAAACATGATATCGGGCCTAGATGCGGTAAGGTACAACAAGCTACCAATCATAGAACGGTAGAGAGTTTGATCAACCGGTTTACCTCCCTCATCTAGGTCGAGATGTCCATTTGATGGCATTGGGGTCTTGATTGGCTTGCATTCTTCCATCTTGAATCTTTTGAGAAGATCCTTGGTATACTTTTCTTGAGAGATGAAAATCCCTTCTCTCATTTGCTTAACTTAAAAACCAAGGAAGAATGTGAGCTCACCAATCATTGACATCTCGAACTCCTTCGACATCAATTCACCAAATTCCTTGCAATAATCTTCATTTGTTGACCCGAAGATGATATCATTAACATATACTTGACAAATGAAGATCTCCCCATTAAGTTTCTTGGTGAATAGTGTGGTGTCGACCTTCCCGATGGTGAAGCCCTTCTCAATGAGGAGGTCCCGGAGGCGCTCATACCACGCTCTAGGGGCTTGCTTGAGCCCATATAGCGCCTTGGACAACCTATAAACATGATTAGGATATCTAGGGTCTTCAAACCCGGGAGGTTGATTGACATAGACTAGTTCATTTATAAAGCCATTTAAGAATGCACTTTTCACATCCATTTGATATAATTTCATATCATGATGTGATGCATATGCAAGGAGGATACGAATGGCTTCAAGTCTTGCAACGGGTGCAAAGGTCTCTCCAAAATCAAGGCCTTCAACTTGAGAGAACCCCTTTGCAACTAGTCTTGCCTTGTTCCTCACTACTATGCCTTGGTCATCTTGCTTGTTTCGGAACACCCACTTGGTTCCAATGACTCTTGCACCTTTAGGATGCTCTTCAAGTGTCCATACTTGGTTGCGGGTGAAGTTGTTCAATTCTTCATGCATGGCATTCACCCAATCCGGATCTTGAAGAGCTTCTTCTACATTTTTTTTTGAAACTAAAACGGGGGGGAGAGCTTCCCCACCTTCTTCATTCCAAAACGAAAATCACACCAGTTGCCTGGAGTGAGTTACAGCTGTAGAATTACAGTTGAGTAGGAAAATACGCCAGCCATCAAGGCTGTTTACAAGTTCAGGGGCAAGGCGCTTCCGCCAGGTTACAAGGTCATCACAGACCCGAGACAACACTGCTCTATGGTGAGAGACATCGTTCCGGAAGACTTCACCATTTCTGCTATCCCACAGCCTCCAGAGTATGGTCAGAAGAACGAAATGCCAAACCGAAGCATCTAGGCCTTGGGGGATGATGGCGTCCCAGATATCATCATCGGACAGTACGGCGACATGGTTGAGCGCAGTCACACTCCATAGCTGCAAGCTACTTGGACACCTGAAGAAGACATGGTGCCGGTCCTCAACTGACCCGGCGCATCGCTGGCACTGATCATTGTCCACAACATGTTTCGCATGGAGATTGACTCTCGTACTTAAGCGATCTTTGAAAAACAGCCAGGCGAAGACCTTTACTTTGTTGGGCAGCCGTGTCCCCCATATACACCGGCCATGGGGGTCAGTGGGATCACCAGACGTATCAAGCGCTGCATAGGCATCTCGAGCGGTGTACGGCTTCCCATTCAGCTTGAGCAGTCTTGTATCTGTACCATCACCAAGGTTGATTCCCTGCAAGCAAGATATTAGGCTGTCTAGCTGGTCGCTAGCAGCATTAGTGAGCCGAGGCCTAAGTCGCAAATCAAACCTTTCTTGAAAAACACATTGCACCGATACATTAGGCCTAGTGGTGTGGGTGAACAAAGCAGCATGGGTGGAGCAGAGAGGTCCGTCTGGGAGCCAGTGATCGAACCAAAAAGAAGTAGATGCACCACTGCTGACGTTGACATAGGTAATAGAACGATAAGTGTTAAGCTCGTCAGTAATGATTTTCCAAAGATAGCTATGGGATCCCGCAGAGGGGGTGTCGAAGGAGGCAGCATCCCGAAGCAGCCAGTCCTTCCAGCTGGCTGGTTCGTTGGAGAAAAGCTTATTGATAAACTTCATGAGCAAGCAACGGTTTTGTAACTCTAAGTCTTTAACACCGAGCCCCCCATTGTTCTTGCTGGCCTGAACATTGTCCCATGCGACGAGGCATTTAGAGCCATGGCACACATCATCGCCGGTCCAGAAGAAAGCACGACGGCGGCGGTCAATGGCCTTGATAACAGTTTTCGGTACATTGATAGCAGACATGTAGTGGAGGGGGAGTGAGCTAAGCACAGCAGTGCACAGAGTGAGACGCCCAGCTCTATTAAGAAGGGAGGCGCGCCATCCTGAAAGGTACTTGTCACAGGAGGAGATTAGGGGGAGGCAGTCGTTCACATAAACTTTGTGAGGTGATAGAGGAAGACCAAGATAGGTCTGGGGGAAGGAGGAAACAGTGGTGCCAAAGGTAGCAGCAAGATCAGCAGCAGTGTTATCAGTAATAGCAATTGGGAGGAAGGTAGTTTTGTGGTAGTTAATAGAGAGGCCGGTAGCACGTTCAAACAGCTGAAGGATTTTTTTAGTGGCTAAGATGGCATCAGGAGAGCAACTGATGAAAATCAGGGTGTCGTCAGCATACTGAAGAACCGGGCACGGTTGGTCCATAGTGATCGGGTGGCGAATGGAGGCAGCGAGGGGGTGGTGATGCAGCAAGCGACGGAGGACGTCAGCAACGATGATAAATAGATAGGGAGACAGCGGGCCGCCCTGCCTCAAACCCTTACGACAGTTGATCCATCTCCCAGAGACCCCATTGAGCAGCACAGCAGTTTTACCAGTCTGTAGCAGTTCAGCAACCCAGGTGCACCATTTGTCAGAGAATCCACGACATCGCAGGATGTGGTCCAGGCTGTCCCAAGCCACACAGTCGAACGCTTTATGGAAATCTAATTTCAAAACAATAGTGGGAGCGCTTCGTTGATGGCAGCAATTGAGCAGTTCAGCCGCATATACAAAACTATCAGAGATACATCTGCCCAACACAAAGCCTGATTGGTCTGCCCCGATCAGAGAAGGAATGTGAGGTTGAAGGCGGTTGGTGAGAACCTTGGAGATGCCCTTGACAGTGGAGTTTTGGAGGGCAATAGGCCGGAAGTCCTCGGGCTTCCGAGCGTCTTCTTTCTTTGGGAGGAGCACAAGGAATGATCGATTCAGCCGCTCCATATCAGCAGAATGGGAATGGAAAGCACCAAAAAGCGAGAACAAGTCTGGTGAAGTGGTAGCCCACATAGTTTTGAAGAATAAAGGACCAAACCCGTCCGGCCCCGGGCTGGCGTTCGAGTGCATATGTCCGTAGGCAAGGTGAATTTCATCTGGGTCAAAAACAGCATCCAGGTGACCGAGGGCCAGGGCACCCTCTGGGTAAAGATCTTCTAGATGAAAGTCCCAACTAGTTGCACTCGGTGATCCAAGGAGGTTCAGATAGAAGGCGTGAAGGACAGCTGCCTTTTGATCGTGGTTGTGTAGCTCGCACCCGTCGTGCTCAATGATTTGGATCTTGTTTCCGCGGTGTCGTTGGTTAGCACACGCGTGGAAGAAGCGAGTATTTTCATCCCCTTCAATAGCAGCCCTGACTTTGCTTCTTTGTTTCCACATTAGTAGCTTCGCGCGTGTCACCCTGCTGAGGACGCTGACAACGACGGTTCGAAGATTAGCTTCAGGAGGGGCAAGTGGACGTATTTCTTCTATGTGATCCATCAAGTTAATTACAATTTTGCAGTCTGTTTCTTGTTGAGTCAGGCTGGGGCGATTCTTCCTCCAGTTCTTGAGAGCATAGCGAGTTTTTTTTAGTTTGGCGGTGATTATGGCTGCGGGTTCACTGTTGTCAGTCTGACAATTCCAAGCAGAGGCAGCTTTGTCACGGAAGCCAGCATTTTGGACCCAGTAGTTTTCAAAGCGGAAGAGCTTGGACTTAGGGATGGATGTAGAGATATCGATCTTCAGGGGCACATGGTCAGATGTGCGTCTGGTGAGGGAAGAAAGGATAGTGGAAGGTAAAATCTCATCCCAAGCAAGGTTGATGAAGACACGGTCTAGCCTTTCCAAAGTAGGGGTAGCACGTCGGTTAGACCAGGTATAGCGTCGGTCCAGCAAAGGGAGCTCGATCAGACAGAGATCGTTAATGCAGTCACTGAAGGATTCAGCCTCAGAGATACGGAAATTGTTGTTGTTCTTCTCGTAGGAGTACCGAATCATGTTAAAATCGCCAGCAAGCATCCAAGGGGTATTAGGAGGGGGAGAGAGGGATTTAAGTTCATTGAGGAAATCAGGGCGACGATCGGGCATAGTGGGAGCATAGATGTTGGTGATGTACAAAGAAAGATTAGTAAGGGTTGACTGCAGGTGGACTGAGAAGGAATGAGGGGAAGAATGAGTGCCAAGGCAAGAAAAATTATTGGAGGACCAGGCAGTAAGGATACCACCTGAGGTACCATCGGCAGGGACATGATCATAGGAGTCAAGGCGACGGGGAAGGAAGGTGCGGAGTTTGGAATGCGTTATATTAGCAAGCTTCGTTTCCTGGAGAAGAACAATTGTAGGATTAGCAGACAGAAGTTCAGCAAGGACGTCTCCGCATTTAACGCAATCACCCAAGCCTCTTACATTCCAACAGGAGATCAAAAAGGTCCTATTCATAGGGTCAGTGCCGTCACACCCTTAACGCTCGCCTGCTCCTCATCTGTGGCACCACATGCAGCGGCTATCTCGACTAGAGTACTATCTTCACTGGAAGGAGAGGTAGGATCAGATAGGAGTTTAGAACGGGCTAGAGCAGCGCAAAGGCGGCGAGAAGCACCCGAGTAGTCAAACTTGGCTGTTTGGACACGGGCTGCCTTGGCAGCCGGGAGTTCGAAATTTGGCTCCTCCTTAGCCATGAGCCTGGTGCTGCGACGTAGTTTGTGTGCACTGTCCACCTCGCGCTTGCGCCTTGCACGTCGCTTACGAGCCAGGCTCTCATGCTCCATAGTGTCATCCTCCTTGTCTTTGTCCTTAAAAGTTGCAGCCTCCAAATCAATATTGCATTGAAGATCAGGCACGCCGCCCATTCCGTACCAAGGAAGAGAAAGGAATGGCTCAACCGAGGCAGAGGAAGTAGGAGTGGCATTGGTACTGGCATTATTGGCAGCACACCTTGTGATGACAGGACGAGAGTTAGGAGAGGTGGTTTTGCACTGGAAACTCTTATGACCAGACCCAAAGCAACAGACACATTTTACAGGGTCACGGCAGTCATGGACATGGTGATCGGAGGCTAAGCACTTGAAGCATCTCTTGGCTGTCCGTGTACTGCCATTAGAGAAAAATATGGGAAGGCTAGCACTTTTCTTCAACGGAGAGTTCCTTGCAGTCGTCTTTTTGCTGGATCCCATCGGGCTAGCAGTGGTGGCCTCAATGCCCATGGGTTCAGGGTGCTGTTGGGCCTGTCCAACAATAACCGATTCAAATTTTGGTAATGTGGTGGCCGTCGTAGACGAAGAATTAGGTGGCTTGACTTTGCTAAGAGCCGTGGCCTCATCACCATGGATGTTGAAGATCACACCATCGAGTGCAAACACACCGATTATGATAAGCAGGGCTCTCACCATCTCGGAGGCCACGGCGGCAGAGTAAGTGAAGGGTTCCCCGGGAGAAACACAGAATGATTCGGGCAAGGCACAAAAGTGGAAGTTCAGAGTGGAGGCGACGAACTCAGGTGAGGAAGGAGGTCCCTTGGTCGATTGGGAAATCCAGATCACAGAAGAGGATAGAGCAGCAGGAGCAAGAGGCCTAACAACCGGACAAAGGAAGTTTTTCAAGACAAAGGTTTGAAATCGCGTACCCGGCCGAGCAGACATGTCTCCCGTGACTGCAACGAGTGCCTTGGCACGGCGAGCGCGAGGACGCCCATGGCGAGTGTCGTTGCCACCAGCAGCTGCGACCTTCTCCATAGCTCGCGGGATTTGGTTCGCCTTTCCGCCTGGAACTTCTGTTGAACACCTTCCATGCAGAGCTCTGACCTTCTGCTCGTGGGAGCCTGTGGGTCGGGCAGGCCTCACTGTCGCCGGCGGTGAGTTTTGTGAGTACTCGTCATCGGCAGTCAGCTCCTCCGCGAGGATTGTGGAGGTCCTGCACCACTGCTTGTTGCCGTCTCCTCCAGGCCGACATATCGTCGAACAGGTTCCGTGCACCACGGACCGCTGTGACTTCTCCTGGGCACCGGGCTGCAGATGGCCGCCGCAGTGGCCTGTTGCGTGCGCGGCGCGGGCATCCTCCGGAGGTGGAACCCCGGCGCCGGTGGCCGAGCGAAGACCTGCCGCCTTCGCCTGAGGACGTGGCGGGGTGGTGGGGTACGGTGGGGAGTGGCTGCCGGGCAGCAGGAGGGACGGGTGGAGGGAGCCGAAGCAGAGGACGCGGACGGGGGCTTGAGGATGGAGCAGCGCTGGGTGGGGGTGCGCCGCCGGGCCGTTCTGGTGGCTGGTCGCCGGCGGCCGGGGTTGGTGGTGGTGGTGAATGGGTGGGGGGCCGGGGGGAGGGGGAGCGCGTGCCATCCTCCTGATTCACAACCTTCGATTCATTCCTTCTACATTTTTAGGTTCAACACAAGAGACAAAGGAGTGATGTTCAACGAAAGAAGCTAGCTTTTGAGATCGAGTCATTACTCCCTTAGTAGGACTCCCTATGATGAGTTCTTGTGGATGAGCTTGAAGTAGAGGTGAATTTCTTCTATCAACCACTTGAGGAGGTGGATGTGGAGCATCAACATCTTGAGCTTGTGCATCGGCTTGTTCATGAGAGACATAAGTATCTTCATTTTCAACTCTCTCATTCTTGTCATCATCTTGAGGCACTCGCGATGAAGATGGTGGATCAATGATTTGCACATCGTCTTCATCATCTTTTGGCTTGATGTCTCCCACGGGCATGTTCTTCATGGCCTCCCTCAAGGGTTCATCACCTACATCATCACAATTCTCAATTGCTCCTTGGGAGCCGTTAGATTCATCAAATTCCACATCATATGTTTCTTCAACCAAACCGGTGGCATGGTTAAATACTCTATATGCTTTGGACTTTGATGAGTAACCAACAAGAAAACCAATATCACAACGTCTTTGAAACTTCCCTAGGTGTTGACGCTTCTTGTAGATGTAGCATTTGCAACCAAACACCCGGAAGAATGAGACGTCCGGCTTCTTCCCATTAAGCAACTCATAGGGGGTCTTGCCAAGAAACTTTTGGAGGAAGAGGCGATTTGAAGCATAGCATGCGGTGTTGATTGCCTGTAAGGTCCTAGATGGCTAGAGGGGGGTGAATAGCCTATTAAAAATTCTACAAGTACCACTAAGCAAACTTGTTAGAATAACAAACGGCGTAAAGCGAGTTTTGCAAAGCCAAAGGTTGTGATGCAAGCCTCCTATCCACAAGTCTAGTAGATTATGATCTCTAGTTCACACAAGAGCTAAGTCACTAAAGAAACACTAGTGAACAAGCTAAAAACACTACTAGCAAAGCTACTACTAGAGCTACACAAGATAATCTAGTGAAAGTAAAAGCAAGTGAGAGGATTGTGATTATTATACCGACGGTGAAGTGAAGATGTTGCCAATCACCAAGATGATATACAAAAAATCAATATTGACAACAACACAAAATGAAGACCAATCACCGGGAGATAAGAGACACAATATTTGTTCACCCGGTGTTCACTTGTGCACCGACAAGCTACGTCACCGGTTGTGTCGACCAACACCTAGATGGTTCCCCGGTGTGACCCTCAAGTCACTTGCCCCTCAAGGCACGCCCCGCAAGGCACCGCAAGACACCACTCTCAAGTGAGGTAACTCAATGACACGCGGATTCCACTAGAGTTGCTTTTGGCGTCCCGCCGAGGAAAGCACAAGAACCTCTCACAAACAACCGGAGGTGGCCAAGAACAATCACCTTCTCTTGCCAACGCCTCCAACAATCTCCAAGCCGGCTAGGAGCGGTACTCTCCAAGAGTAACAAGAAATCCACCGGCTAAACCACCCACAAGTGCCACTAGATGCCCTCAAGCTATGCAATGCACTTTGGGATCACTCAATCTCACTTTTGATTTGCAATCAAGCAAGGGAGATGAGTGGGAGGAGTTGTTCTAGCTCAAAGGATGCACAAGTATGTTAGAAAAGCCAAGAGAGCTCCCCAAGGGCCGGCCAACAAGTATTTATAAGCATCCCATCCAAATAGAGCCGTTACAACTCCACTCACGATTTTCGCGGGACCACCGGACGCGCCGGACGTAACTGACCGGACGCGCTTCACCGCGTCCGGTGCCTCTGCGACGTCCACGTGTCCTCTGAATTCAAATTCGTCCGTTAGATCCTCCAACGGTCACTGTGCGCCAACGGTCAAACGAGCGACCGGACGCGCTACTGCGAACCACCGGACGCGCCGGTGCGCACAGTACCCGCTCGCGCGAAGACATCACCGGACGCGCTCCTCTCAACCACCGGACGCCACAGTACCCACGTCCGGTGGGAGTCCAGTAAGCTCCCTGGACCACCGGACGCGTCCGATGGTGTGTGACCGGACGCGCTCCGCGTCCGACGTCCTCAGATCCCTCAGGGCGCATGATCGGACGCGCCGATCCCGTGGGTCACCGGACGCGCCGGTGTCAAACCCTAGCTCACCCGCCTGACGCCCGCGCTGCACTGACCGGACGCGCTGGTCCACAGTGACCGCGTCCGGTGCAGCGTCCGGTGTAGCTCTGTGACCGCGTTCGCCTCCGTTTCTTTTCCGACTTCCGGCGCAATGGAAAATAAGCATTTCATTTCCCCGAAATCGCCTGAATCCCGCGCTCGCACGCTCGGCGGGAGGGAGAGAGGAACCCAAACCTCTCTTTACCCGCAAACCACAGCGTGACCAATGCCACCTTTGCAAATGTGCCAACACCATCAAGTGTACATCTCCATGTGCTTGTGTGTTAGCTTTTTCTCAATCATTTTCAAAGGTTTTCCAGTTAGCTCACTAGGCCCTACATGCAATGCACTTCATGAATTCACCTAGTGGCACCCATGCGTCGAATAACCGATAAGACTTCCCCTCTTAATAGTTCGGCTATCGATCCTAAACCACTCACACCCTCTATGGTGTCTTGAGTGTAAAACAAAATGGCCCTATGGTTATACCTTTGCCTTGAGCCCATTTTGTTTCTCCAACTGATATGTTCCACTTCATATCATCACATGACCGTCTCGATCCATCGACCTTGATTTCACTTGCTCTTCACCGTTGTATTTGTCCGTCGGCGCCAAGTCTTGCTCAAGCTTCACCATCGCATGGTCCTTCGCTTCAAAGCCTTGACTTGCCCTTCACCTTCACAACCGGTCCATCGAGCTAAGCTTCATCTTGGTCTTCACCATCTTGGTCATATGAGTCAATGTCATGTCTCATATTCAATGACCACCTTTATCTAAATCATCCACTTAGATACAAAGGTTAGTCCTGGGTTTCATCAATTAGCCAAAACCAAACTAGGGACTTTCAATCTCCCCCTTTTTGGTAATTGATGACAACCCTCACAAAGATGATTTTGATAATAAAAGTTTTGAACTTGTCATACTTGTCCAATCATTTTGCTCATAAGTAAAGTTTGGACAATTATCACAAGCTCGGTTTTGGTAGCATTAGCTCCCCCTACATATGTGCATAGAGTTTGGATTGAAAGCTTTGCACATATGCATGGATAGAAGTGTTGGGAGAGTAATTCTACCAAAATAATGCTAAGGTGTAAGAAATGGACCTTTGAAGCGTGATACCAATCGGAGTTGCCTTTTACACCATCCTTAGCATCATGAAGTAACTAGACAACCATCAAAACTCAAGAACCCCGTGAGATCAACATTATATGTAAAGGTTCTTGGACCACTTGTAAAAACTTTAGGCAAGTCTAGATACCACAGTAAAAACTATTCCTATGCATGCTAGTAGATCATTTCATCATCCAAGTTCTATACTAGCATTGCACCACACAAGCATGTATATTGAATCTAAATACATGTGCAATGAGCAAGTCATATGAGAATGCACAAACAAATGCAACAACTTTGTTTATAAGCTTGCTCCCCCTACTTGTGTGCATCAAAAATTTTATTTACCCCTTTATCATGTTGAATCATCTTTTTCTCTCCCCCTTTGTCAACAACTTACCCAAAAATGGGATCAAATTGTGGAGAGAAGAAAAATGTTCGGTGGAGTAGGTTAAAATTCAACAATTTTGGTTCAACCTAGAACACTTGCCAAAGATATTTAATTCGATTTGAACCAAAGATAAGCTTCTTCACACTTCATAAAAAGGGTTATCTTGCCTATGTTGAATTAAACACTTATAGCAAATCTTCTAGATTCAACACTAGGTTTGCAAGCTCACAAACATGTCATATGCCACCACTAGATCAAAACAAACATAGAGGCAATAGTGGTAACATATATCCATCAAATTCATTTGATTTATCATGAATGCTCATGCATACCACTTAATATGTCTACATGCTCTAGCAAGTCCTTAGCATAGGATGCATGACATGTCAATCAACTTTACCTTGCAATGTCGAAGGAGAGGCATGTCAATAAGTGGGTGGGGTGCATTCAACTCATGTTTGAGAAATCAAGAATGTTCAATTCATTCCTTAGCTTGCAAAACCTCTTTTCATCAAGTGGCTTAGTGAGAATATCGGCAAGTTGATCATCGGTGCCAACACTTTCAATGGCAATATCTCCCTTTTGTTGATGATCTCTAATGAAATGATGTCTTATGTCAATATGCTTTGTTCTTCCATGTTGAACCGGGTTTTGTATCATCTTGATTGCACTCTCATTATCACATAGCAATGGCACATTCTTGAAGTTGAGGCCATAATCCTTCAAAGTTGATTTCATCCATAGCAATTGTGCACAACAACTCCCCGCACTCACATATTCGGCTTCGGCGGTAGAGATTGCCACACTATTTTGTTTCTTTGAGGACCATGACACAAGTGATCTTCCAAGTAATTGACATGTGCCACTTGTGCTCTTTCTATTGATCTTGCAACCCCCATAGTCGGAGTCCGAATATCCAATCAATTCAAACTTTGACCCCTTGGGATACCATAGTCCAACATCTCTTGTTTGCTTTAAGTACCTCAATATTCTCTTTGCGGCCGTGAGATGACTCTCTCTAGGTGAGGCTTGATATCTAGCACACATGCAAACACTAAACATGACATCCGGCCTTGATGCGGTGACATAGAGTAGACTTCCAATCAAAGACCGATATTCCTTTTGATTCACCATATTGCCATCAAGATCACTATCCAAATTGCCATTTGTACCCATTGGAGTTGAAATTGGCTTTGCATCTTGCATTCCAAATTTCTTCAACATGTCCCTTATGTATTTCCCTTGACTCACAAATGTCCCATTCTTCAATTGCTTGACTTGGAGACCAAGGAAGTAGCTAAGTTCACCAATCATAGACATTTCAAACTCTTTGGCCATCATAGCACCAAATTCTTCACAATAAGCTTGATTGGTTGATCCAAAGATGATGTCATCAACATATATTTGCACTATGAATAGATCATTCCCAATCTTCTTGGTGAATAGAGTTGTATCAACCTTGCCCATCTTGAATCCCTTGGAGAGAAGGAAATCCCTTAGCCTCTCATACCATGCTCTAGGTGCTTGCTTTAAGCCATATAAAGCCTTCTTCAACTTGTACACATGGTTGGGTTTCTTGTCATCTTCAAATCCGGGCGGTTGCTCAACGAAGACTAACTCATTGATAATCCCATTGAGAAATGCACTTTTGACATCCATTTGATATAGTTTGATGTTGTGTGCACAAGCATAAGCCAATAGTATCCTTATTGCCTCCAATCTTGCCACGGGAGCATATGTTTCATCATAGTCAAGACCCTCAACTTGAGTGTAACCTTGAGCAACTAGTCTTGCTTTGTTTCTCACTACAATGCCATCTTGATCTTGCTTGTTTTTGAACACCCACTTGGTTCCAATCACATTGTAGTCATTTGGCCTTTCTACCAACTCCCAAACATCATTTTTTGTGAAATTATTAAGCTCTTCTTGCATAGCCATGATCCAATCGGCATCCCTCAAAGCTTCTTCTATCTTCTTTGGTTCTATGGTTGACACAAATGATGCATGCTCACAAAACATAGCCAATCTTGATCTTGTTTGCACACCACTTCTAATATCACCAATAACACTATCAATGGGGTGATCTCTTGCAATATGTTGTGGTTGGAGTACTTGCATTTGATTGCTTGAGCTTGGTTGATCACTAGATGTATCTTGAGGAGAAGAGCTAGCACCTTGATCTTGCACTTGAGAGTCACTAACTAGCTTGAATGGTGAATTGAGCACTTGATTTTTATCATCATCTTGAATATCAATTACTTGCTTTGCTCTAATGTCTCCAATGTCCATGTTCTTCATTGCTTCCACTAATAGAGTTCCACCAATATCATCTAGATTTTCTTCTTCATCTTGTGACCCATTGGTTTCATCAAATTGCACATCATGGACTTCTTCTAGAATGCCACTTGAATTGTTCCAAACTCTATAAGCTTTGCTTGTAGTTGAATAACCAAGTAGGAATCCCTCATCACATCTCTTGTCAAACTTTCCCAATCTAGTGCCTTTCTTCAAGATATAGCATTTGCAACCAAAAACCCTAAAATAAGAAATATTGGGCTTTCTTCCATGAAGTAGCTCATATGGGGTCTTCTCTAGCAATGGATGACAATATAGTCTATTGATGTAGTAGCAAGCGGTATTGATTGCTTCATCCCAAAATGATTGACTCACATTGTACTCATGAAGCATTGATCTAGCCATATCAAGCAATGTTCTATTCTTCCTCTCAACTAGACCATTTGATTGTGGAGTGTACTTGGCCGAGAATTGATGTCCAATACCATAATGATCACAAAGTTCTTCAATTCTTGTATTCTTGAACTCACTTCCATTGTCACTTCTCACTTTCTTGATTCTAATCTCAAACTCATTGTGAACTCTAGTGAGAAATGTCTTGAAGGTGTCAAACACTTCACTTTTGTCACTAAGAAAGAATACCCATGTGAATCTTGTAAAGTCATCCACTATGACAAAGCCATACTTGTTGCCGCCTATGCTTGTATATGTTGTTGGTCCAAATAGATCTATGTGCATCAACTCAAATGCTTTGCATGTGCTCATTGTACTCTTCTTTGGATGTGAGCTTCCAACTTGCTTCCCGGCTTGACATGCACTACAAAGCTTATTCTTCTCAAATTCAACATCTTTCAAACCATTGACAAGATTGTGAGTTGTAAGCTTCTTCAATTGTTTCATGCCAACATGACCAAGCCTTCTATGCCAAAGCCAACCCATGCTTGATTTGGAGACTAAGCAAGTTGTCAAAGAAGTTTCTCTAGCATTGAAGTCAACTAGGTAGAGATTCTCATATCTAAAGCCCTTGAATGCCACATTTGAACCATCCACACTAATAACTTCCACATCATCAACCCCAAAGATGCATTTGTAGCCTAAATCACATATTTGTGCCACGGATAGAAGATTGAAATCCAAGCTTTCAACTAGCAACACATTGGAGATACTCATGTCATTTGATATTGCAATCTTTCCCAAGCCAATAACCTTGCCTTTCTTGTTATTGCCAAATGTGATAGAATCAACACCACTATCATTGTCATTGATTGAGTCAAACATTCTTGATGTACCGGTCATGTGTTGAGTGCACCCACTATCAATAATCCAATGCCTTCCTCCGGCTTTGTAATTGACCTACAAGCAAATCAATGAAGTTTAGGTATCCACTTTTGTTTGGGTCCTTGTAGGTTAGTAACTAAGCTCTTTGGTACCCAAATAGCCTTCTTCTTTGGGCCCACAATTGGTGTACCAACAAACTTAGCTTGCACACCCTTCACACCCTTGGTAAGCACATAGCAAGAATCAAAAGGTATAGCATTAACAAGGTTCTTGCTTTGGTTCTTTTTATTGCAATTATGCTCTAGGTGCCCAACTTGCTTGCATCTATTGCAAAACCGACCATTGCCCTTCACAAAGCTAGGCTTTGGAGTTGCAAAGGCCGACTTGCCTTTCTTGGGGGTGTAGCCCAATCCCTCTTTGTTAAGTGAGAACCTTTGGCTACCCAAGCACTTAAGCAAGCGGGCCTCACCACCATAGGCCTTGCCTAGGGCGTGAGTGAGCTCATCCACCTCTCTCTTGAGAGTCTCATTCTCAACCATTAGTGAGGCATCACAAGTGAAACCATCACTAGTAGTGGAGGTAGAGTTAGTGGTGGTGGATGAAGAGCTACAAAAAGGGTTAGCATTTGACATGATGATAGGTTCATTAAAGGATTCATCAATTATATCACATGTAACACCTATATCACATGATACAACAACCTCCTTCTTTGCTTGTTGCTCAAGTAGCAATGAGTGAGCTTTTTCAAGCTTGGAATGAGCCTTATCAAGATCCTCATGGTCTTCCACTAGACTCTCATGAGTGGTCTTAAGCTCACTAAGGACTTTCTCAAGTATTGCTACTTTCATTGAAAGCTTCTTACACTCTTTGTCCTTGGCAATGGCTATGTCTCTAGTTTGTTGCATCAAGTCATATAGTTGTTCTTTAGTTGGTTCATCATCATCATTTTCATTATCATTATCATTATCACTATCATGAGCATATTCCATTTCACTTTCATCATCACTCTCATCATATAATACCTTAGCTTCTTTAGCCATGAAGCATGAAGAGGATGAATCAAATAGTGATGGCTTCTTGTTGATAGCAATGGAAGCAAAAGCCTTGTTGGATGATTCTTCTTCTTCTTCTTCATTATCTTCACTTTCCCAAGTGATCACATAGGCACCATTTTTGCCTTTCTTGAATGTCATCTTGGTCTCTCTCTTCTTCTTCTCAAACTTGTCCTTTTTGTTCTTCTTCTTATCATAAGGACATTCCGCTTGAAGGTGCTCGGTGCTATCACAATTGAAGCACTTTCTTTGTTGCTCATTTCTTTTGAAGTTGTCATTTCTCCTTTTAAAGCCTCTTCTCTTGATGAACATGTGACCCATCTTCTTGACTACAAGAGCAAGTGCCTCATCATCAATTTCAAATTCCCCATCTTCATTGTTGTCTTCTTCTTCTTCAATGATGGTAGCTTTGCCCTTAGAGGAGGTGGCTTTGAATGCCACGGTCTTCTTCCTCTTCTCATCTTCCACCTTCTCCTTGTCATCAACATCTTGATCATATTTGTCATAGGTCAAGACTTCACCAAGCAAATCATTAGGCTTCATTGCTTCAAGCCCATCTCTTTGCAACATCATGATCAACATCTTGAATCTTCTAGGTAAGCTCAATAAGAACTTGTGACAAAAATCTTGATCTTGAGTCTTGTGCCCTAAGCTCTTGAGATCATTGACTATCACTTGCAATCTATGAAACATTTCAATGATTGTTTCATCATCCTTTTTCTTGAAGTTCTCAAACTCACTCTTGAGCCCATATAGCTTGGCACTCTTCACAACCTTAGTGCCCTCATATGTTTCACTCAACCTTGTCCATACTTCATTTGCCAAATCTAAATCCTTGATGCCCTCAAATACTTTTGTGTCAATACCATTGTAAAGTGTATTGAGAGCCATTCTATTGCATGTTCTATTTGCTCTATCTTCATCGGTGAGATGATCGGGATCAATGATAGCAAAATCATTCTCGGTGACTTGTAATACTCTCTCATGAATAGAACCAAGGTACATTATCATTTTTCTCTTCCAATGAGCAAAAGAACTAACACCATCAAAGAACGGTGGCTTGCCCCCAACATGATTGAACACAATTTGAGCCATTTTTCACACCGAAGGATGTTAAGCCTTGATTAAAACGGTGACCACGGCTCCGATACCACTTGTAAGGTCCTAGATGGCTAGAGGGGGGTGAATAGCCTATTAAAAATTCTACAAGTACCACTAAGCAAACTTGTTAGAATAACAAACGGCGTAAAGCGAGTTTTGCAAAGCCAAAGGTTGTGATGCAAGCCTCCTATCCACAAGTCTAGTAGATTATGATCTCTAGTTCACACAAGAGCTAAGTCACTAAAGAAACACTAGTGAACAAGCTAAAAACACTACTAGCAAAGCTACTACTAGAGCTACACAAGATAATCTAGTGAAAGTAAAAGCAAGTGAGAGGATTGTGATTATTATACCGACGGTGAAGTGAAGATGTTGCCAATCACCAAGATGATATACAAAAAATCAATATTGACAACAACACAAAATGAAGACCAATCACCGGGAGATAAGAGACACAATATTTGTTCACCCGGTGTTCACTTGTGCACCGACAAGCTACGTCACCGGTTGTGTCGACCAACACCTAGATGGTTCCCCGGTGTGACCCTCAAGTCACTTGCCCCTCAAGGCACGCCCCGCAAGGCACCGCAAGACACCACTCTCAAGTGAGGTAACTCAATGACACGCGGATTCCACTAGAGTTGCTTTTGGCGTCCCGCCGAGGAAAGCACAAGAACCTCTCACAAACAACCGGAGGTGGCCAAGAACAATCACCTTCTCTTGCCAACGCCTCCAACAATCTCCAAGCCGGCTAGGAGCGGTACTCTCCAAGAGTAACAAGAAATCCACCGGCTAAACCACCCACAAGTGCCACTAGATGCCCTCAAGCTATGCAATGCACTTTGGGATCACTCAATCTCACTTTTGATTTGCAATCAAGCAAGGGAGATGAGTGGGAGGAGTTGTTCTAGCTCAAAGGATGCACAAGTATGTTAGAAAAGCCAAGAGAGCTCCCCAAGGGCCGGCCAACAAGTATTTATAAGCATCCCATCCAAATAGAGCCGTTACAACTCCACTCACGATTTTCGCGGGACCACCGGACGCGCCGGACGTAACTGACCGGACGCGCTTCACCGCGTCCGGTGCCTCTGCGACGTCCACGTGTCCTCTGAATTCAAATTCGTCCGTTAGATCCTCCAACGGTCACTGTGCGCCAACGGTCAAACGAGCGACCGGACGCGCTACTGCGAACCACCGGACGCGCCGGTGCGCACAGTACCCGCTCGCGCGAAGACATCACCGGACGCGCTCCTCTCAACCACCGGACGCCACAGTACCCACGTCCGGTGGGAGTCCAGTAAGCTCCCTGGACCACCGGACGCGTCCGATGGTGTGTGACCGGACGCGCTCCGCGTCCGACGTCCTCAGATCCCTCAGGGCGCATGATCGGACGCGCCGATCCCGTGGGTCACCGGACGCGCCGGTGTCAAACCCTAGCTCACCCGCCTGACGCCCGCGCTGCACTGACCGGACGCGCTGGTCCACAGTGACCGCGTCCGGTGCAGCGTCCGGTGCAGCTCTGTGACCGCGTTCGCCTCCGTTTCTTTTCCGACTTCCGGCGCAATGGAAAATAGGCATTTCATTTCCCCGAAATCGCCTGAATCCCGCGCTCGCACGCTCGGCGGGAGGGAGAGAGGAACCCAAACCTCTCTTTACCCGCAAACCACAGCGTGACCAATGCCACCTTTGCAAATGTGCCAACACCATCAAGTGTACATCTCCATGTGCTTGTGTGTTAGCTTTTTCTCAATCATTTTCAAAGGTTTTCCAGTTAGCTCACTAGGCCCTACATGCAATGCACTTCATGAATTCACCTAGTGGCACCCATGCGTCGAATAACCGATAAGACTTCCCCTCTTAATAGTTCGGCTATCGATCCTAAACCACTCACACCCTCTATGGTGTCTTGAGTGTAAAACAAAATGGCCCTATGGTTATACCTTTGCCTTGAGCCCATTTTGTTTCTCCAACTGATATGTTCCACTTCATATCATCACATGACCGTCTCGATCCATCGACCTTGATTTCACTTGCTCTTCACCGTTGTATTTGTCCGTCGGCGCCAAGTCTTGCTCAAGCTTCACCATCGCATGGTCCTTCGCTTCAAAGCCTTGACTTGCCCTTCACCTTCACAACCGGTCCATCGAGCCAAGCTTCATCTTGGTCTTCACCATCTTGGTCATATGAGTCAATGTCATGTCTCATATTCAATGACCACCTTTATCTAAATCATCCACTTAGATACAAAGGTTAGTCCTGGGTTTCATCAATTAGCCAAAACCAAACTAGGGACTTTCATTGCCTCGGCCCAAAACTTTTCCGGAGTGTTGTACTCATCTAACATTGTTCTTGCGAGGGTGATCAAAGTTCGGTTCTTTCTCTCAACTACACCATTTTGTTGAGGAGTGTAGGTTGAAGAAACCTCATGCTTGATTCCAATTTCATCACAATAAGCTTCAATGTTGGTGTTGTCAAACTCTTTGCCATTGTCACTTCTAATCTTCTTTATCTTGACTTTGAATTCATTTTGAGCTCTCTTTGCAAACTTCTTGAAGCAATTTGCCACTTCGGATTTGTCATGAAGGAAGAAAGTCCATGTATATCTTGAGTAGTCATCCACTATCACAAGACAATAGAGATTACCACCCAAGCTCTTGTATGTTGTAGGCCCAGACAAATCCATGTGTAGAAGTTCTAGCACTCTTGAGGTTGACATGAAAGCCTTGGTTGGATGAGTGTTTGCAACTTGTTTGCCCGCTTGACATGCACTACAAGGTTTGTCCTTTTCAAACTTTACGTCCTTCAATCCTCTCACTAACTCTTTCTTCAATAGCTTGTTGAGAGTGTTCATTCCTACATGAGCAAGCCTCCTATGCCAAAGCCAACCAAGTGAGGTCTTGGTGAACAAACATGTCATCAAATTTGCATCTTCGGAGGTGAAGTCAACAAGATAAAGATTGTTGTATCTAAAGCCTTTGAATATCACTTGCTTGTCATCTATCTTTGAAACTTCAACTTCATTTGGTGTGAACAAGCATTGGAAGCCAAGGTCACAAAGTTACCCAACGGATAACAAGTTGAAACTCAATGAAGCAACATAGAGCACATTTGAGAGTGAGTGATCATTTGATATTGCAATCTTGCCTATACCCTTGACTTTGCTCTTTGAATTATCCCCAAATGTGATCTTCTCTTGACATATCCCATTCTCTTCAATGGAGGTGAACATACGAGGATCACCGGTCATATGTTGAGTGCAACCACTATCAATAACCCAATGAGATCCACCGGTCTTGTAGTTCACCTACACACAAGAGATCAAGCTTTTTGTTTAGGGACCCAAACTTGAGAGGGGCCCTTGACTTTCTCAACTAGTGACTTGGCAACCCATATTTTCTTTGGCCTATTCTTGTTTGGGGGACCCAAAAACATGACTTTCATCTTTCCATTTGAATCTTTTCTTAGCATGTAATGAGCATTGAAGGCAAAGGGTCTAGCATGCTTGGGCAAGGGTTGTGGTGGTGGAGTTTTGCATTCATGAGCAAAGTGACCTTCTTGACCACACTCAACACATCTCTTTGGCTTGGGCTTTGACTTGCTTTGTTGTTGAGCTTTTGCCTTCTTCTCTTGATTTGCCAAGTACCCAATACCACTTCTATCCATCTTCATTACGGTGTTCATGAGGAGCTCACTTTGCAAATATTGGCCTCTTGTGAACTTGCTTAGGCCGGTCTTGAGATGCTCTTTTTCTTGCTTGAGCTTCTTGTTCTCTTCAATGAGTGACTCATTTGTTGTTTGCTTCTCAAGAGCCACCAAACCTTTGAGCTTCTTGTTCTCATTTGCAAGCTTCTCATTCTCACACTTGATCTTGGCATAATCATCATGGTTGCATGACTCAACCACACTCCTGCCTTTGCTACTAGAACCTTGCTCAATGCTTTCAATGATCAAGTCATCACATGATGTAGCTATATCACACTTAACAACATGGTTAGTAGCATCATGTGTCTCAAGAGCAAGTTCATTAGCAACCACAAGACTATCATAGTCAATTTTTAATGTGGTGTATTTGTCTTTTAGAGAGCTATGTCTAGTGATGAGCTCATCATGCTTCTTCTCAAGTTTATCATGTTGATCTTTAAGCTCTTTATTAGAGGTTTTGAGCTCTTTAAGAGTAGAAGACATAATTTCATTTTGATCTCTAAGCTCACCACTAATCTTTTGAGCATTTTCAAGCTTAGATGAGAGTGATTCATTTTCATTTTGAAGATCATCATTTTCACTTCTAGTCCTTCTTATGATTTTAGTGTATTTGTTTAGCAATTTTACAAGTTCATCATAAGATGGTGCATCAAATTCATCATCACTATCACTATCATCATCATCATCACTATCATGGTTTTGTACCTTTCGTTCACCCTTGGCCATAAGGCATAGGTGAGTAGTGGACGATGATGGTGAAGAAGGCGGTGAAGGTGGTGGTGAAGATGTCGGTGAAGATGATGGCCCCATCACAAATGCGGCGACCTTCTCTTTCTCATCATCGCTCTCATCTTCGGAGGAGTCACAAGATGATTCAATGTCGGTGAGCCAATCACCAACAATATATGCCTTTCCACCCTTCTTCTTCTTGTAGAACTCCTTCTTCTTGCCATCCTTCTTCTTGTATGGCTTGTTCTTCTTCTTCTCATCTTCTTCATCACTTGAATCATTTTTCTTGCCCTTATTCTTGTTCTTGAACTTGTCTTTTGGTGGTCTAGGGCATTGATGAGCTAGGTGGCCAAGTTCACCACAATTGTAGCAATCCATCTCCAAGATGGGCTTTCTCTTGCTACTTGTGAAGAATTTCTTTTTCTTGCCATCGAACTTGAAGCCACTCTTGTTGAGCTTCTTTAGCATCTTGGTGGTCTTCCTCACCATGAGTGCAAGTGATTCATCATCGATATCACTTTCACTTGAGCTTTCTTGCACGATCATGGCTTGGCCCTTCTTCTTCTTCTTATCATGGCTAGCTTTGAAGGCCAAGTCTTTCTTCTTGGAAGATGATGAGCCCTCTTCCGGAGTGATGTGCATGTACATCTCATGAGCATTGATCTTCCCCAATACTTGAGTCGGTGTTGCGGTGGAGAGATCACTTTGATGAAGCACGGTGACAATGTGACCATACTTCTCAACGGGAAGCACACTCAAGATCCTCCTTGCAACATCCGATTGACTCATTTGAGTGAGCCCAAGAGCATTGAGGTCCTCTACAAGAACATTCAAGCGAGTGTACATGTCATTAGCACTTTCTTTGGGAAGCATCTCAAAAGAATTAATCTTCTTTAAAGCAATATGATAGCGTTCCTCACGCTCACTCTTAGTTCCCTCATGGAGAGCACAAAGATTCTCCCACAAATCATGAGCGTTCTTTGCATTACGCACACGATTGAAGATATCTTTGCCTAAGCCCCGGTAGAGTGCATTTTTGGCCTTTGCATTCCACCGGTCGTACTTCTCCTCGTCACCAGTGGGGTTTGCGGGATCCTTGATAGCGGGAAGCCCTTGGGTTGCGGCTCTAAGGCACCCGACATCTATGGCTTTGAGATACGCCTCCATGCGGATTTTCCAATATGGAAAATCATCCCCCTCAAAGGTGGGAGGTGGTCCTTCCCCGTTAGACATCTTGCTCTAGGCGGTAAAGCCTAAATTAGGAGCAACACGGCTCCGATACCAATTGAAAGGATCAAGATGCCCAAGAGGGGGGGTGAATTGGGCTTCTCTAAAAATTAATTGCAAGAATTAAATCCTATAAGCCGGAATTCACCCCTAGTGCCTACTTGTGTTCCTAGAGAGTCTACCGATAAAAAGTTTTGCACCCTAGTTTCCAATCCTAGTCTAGCATGGCAATTCTAGGAATGTAAAACAAGCAATGAAAGTAAATACGAGAAAGTAATTGCTTGAAAGTAAAGGGGCAAGGAACACGGCGATGTTTTTCCGAGGTATCGGAGAGTCGCCACTCCCCACTAGTCCTCGTTGGAGCACCCGCGCAAGGGTGTCGCTCCCCCTTGATCCGCGCAAGGATCAAGTGCTCTCTACGGGTTGATTCTTCGACACTCCGTCGCGGCGAATCACCCAAAACCGCTCACAACTTGAGTTGGGTCATCCACAAGCTCCGCCGGATGATCACCAAACTCCCAATCACCACCAAGCCGTCTAGGTGATGGCGATCACCAAGAGTAACAAGCTAGAACTCTCACTTGACCACAACGAGCCCAAATGAGGAGATGGATGCACACTTGCTACTCTCTAATCACTAATGAGGAAACTCAAACTTTGATTCTCAAATCTCTATCCTCACTAGAGCTCTTGCACTCCCTTGCACTCTAAAGGGTTTTCTCAGAGGTTGGAATGAGCAAGAGACCTCTAAAAGAGGTGGAGGGGTTGTATTTATACACCCCTCAAAGAAAACAAACCGTTACTTTCTGACACGGGCTGACCGGACGCGCCGGTCGCCCGTAACGATCAAAACGCGATTTTGAACTGAACCACCGGACGCGCCGGTCAGGGGTGACCGGACGCGTCCGATCGTGCAAGGGTGCTTACTGTACTCGCACCGGACGCGAGGCCGCGTCCGATGGCTGATGACCGGACGCGTCCGGTCCTCTCTGGACCTTACTGGACTGTGACCGGACGCGCCGATCACAGCCAGGTCGCGTCCGACGGGCGTTCTCCCCAGGTGACACGTGTCGGTCGCTGACCACCGCGTCCGGTCCTCGCGAGGACCGCGTCCGGTGATCAGGGCCGAACCCTAGCTGCGGTAACGTACACACCGGACGCGTCCGGTGCTCCCGAAGACCGCGTCCGGTCACTAGAAAACAGCCCGAAACTTTCCGAAACGCGTCGCAACTTCAACCAAGTTGCTTCCAACTGAACTTTGAGCTATTCTAGGGTTGCCTAGCACCAAGTTTAACAAGTGTGCACCACACCTAAACATAGGACTCGCCTAGGTCAAGCTACCCATTCACGCCCCCCTTTATAGTACGGCCAAAAGAGAAAAACGAAGATCCTAACGACTATTCCGAATGTGTCTCAACACTCGACATCCGGAACTAACCGTCCTTAATCTTGACGTCACTCTTTTGAAAACCGAAACGATTTCCATCAAGGGACACGAATACCATAGTGCTCAAAGTAGTTATCGCCTCCATGACCTAACTTACCAATGTTTCTGCAAAACACACGTTAGTCATGGTAATAAAGTGTTGTCATTAATTGCTGAAACCAAACCTTGGGGCCTAGATGCTTTCACCTCTGTTCCATTTTCCCATTTGAAATATTGCTGGACCAAATGCATAAAGAATACTTTAACATGTATATATTAGAAAGATGACAAACGAGAAAAGATATCATCTATAATTTTATATTGCGTACCCAAAACTTTTCTTCCACCCCCTGGAGAGCACTGATTGGCTGCCCTCCAGAACTTGCTGATTCTGGCACAACATTGTAGTGTCTCCAGTTACATGTTGGAACTTCTTTTCCTTTATACTTGACAATCCCTGGGTAGCAGCTTCTAATCAATAAACCTAGTATGCCATTAGGAACTCTGGAGCTATCACTAAAGTCCTCACGCCATTGCCTGCAGATAATATATCAAAGGGACAGAATTAGAACATACTCGTGTCATGGTCAACTTACTGATTTGGACCGAAGGTACTACCATAACACTATTAGAAGGTACGTACAAAAGTGAAACTTACGTATCTCCAAGTGGTGTTAAGATAACTTTATCTTCCTCACGAGGCAATGGTGGTAGTAATGAAGGGCCCCTCTCAAACCATTCCTCATCATCAACTAGCTGATGAGGCACTTCTTCTGTGGTACTGTTAACTAAGGCATTTTGCTGGTCTTCCGATTGATCTGGTGGCCCTCTACACAAATTGACTCTCCTTCGAATGGAGCTAGTCTCAGCACCATTCGATGATCTGTTGATATGCCTCATCTACCTAAAAGCATCAAATTCATTAGTGCGAAGAACATGAATGGATTTAGTATAGATTAAATGCCACACACCTCAAACTTGAACTGAGCATCCATCGCATCCATGTAACACTTCAAAAGTACTCATATATCACATTGTTTTTAAGGAAAGAACATATTATAAAATCTAAACCACTTAAATAAAATACACTTAGCAAATGGCACAGCCATATAGACATCAAAAGTACTCATCAAGGGTTGTCTCCCCATCGGGTAAGTCTTAAACCCAACCATCATCCTCAATTTCTTCAACCAATAAATCATCTTCAACTTGTGGCAATTCTGAACTGTTCGGCAACTCCAAGTCATCAACATCTACAACATCCTCCATATCTCTTTCGAGGTTCAGTAGGATGCTATCTAATCCTTCCCCAAGGTTGACTTCAAAAGTCCCTTCAAGATATTCTTGGAAAAAATCCATAGCATCGGTATTTGGCACAAAGTTGTAATCTTGGTCCAAAGGGATTGGTAGCTTACCGGGTGGTTGAACCTTATACACGACCCACCACTCTTCCAGATCTGGCACAGATTTGTATGGATATGGCATGTAATAAACTTGTGTTGCCTGCTGAGCTACAACAAATGGCTCAGAACCAGGGAGGACTGATGCATGTGCAACCTCTACCAAACCATATGCTGGAGTGTATCTAACTTGACTTGGGTCAAACCAGTGGCAATTAAATAAGATTAGTTTGAGGGGTCTGCTGCCATCAAAGGTGAGTTCAATTATTTCTTTGACAATGCCATAATACTCGATCAGTTCACCGTCTTCTCCTTGCCCTATAGTCAGCACTCCACTATTTATTGTGGAAACATTCAGCCTTTCCTTGTCATGTTTGTCTGTTCGGAATCGATATCCATTAACATCATAGGTATTGTACAATATGACTCGAGTGTGGCATCCTTTAGCTGCTTCAAGTCATCACTAATATACATATCCCTTACACTCTACAAAGCAAAAAAACCATTTTTTGCAAGCATTAGAATCGCACAAATCTTGTAATATTGTACGTAAAGCTATGGGAGGAATTATTTAATCAGGAAAAGGTTTAGAAAATTACTAGGCTATAGAACCAAGATATAAAATTAGGCTGGCCCCTTCTCACGCCATTTTTCATCATTTTCTCTTTCTGTTTCTACTTGGTGGGACATGCCTAGTCCATTCCTCTTCAGAAAGTTTCCTATATGTAGAGTAAGGGAATATCACAGACCATGAATCAGATCACAATCTTTTGCTGACATAAATGTTAAAAAAGATGTTAACATACTCCAAGTATTCATCCACTTCATTTAGGTTTATTAGGACATATAATATTGCAGTAATCCACTCTTCATCTGTTAAATGGCGAGGGACTACATGGCTGGTTGTGTCACCCCTTCTTGAGAACAAGCTAACTTGGCAGTCATCTAATTGAGTATCAACATTGTAACGAGGAATTGGATTGTGAACTATGTTCACATGGTTAGGGAAGTATATTAAGGGGAAACTTAAAATCTCTTCAAGTACACAAGCCTCAGCTATGCATGCTTCGACACGAGATCGGTTTTTAACTTTGGTCTTAAGTCTTTTTTGACACCTCTCAAGTGGATATGACCAGCGGTATTGCACAGGACCTGCCATTCTTGCTTCGTAGGAGAGGTGAAGGATTAGATGCTGCATTGGAATAAAAATCCTAGAGGGAAAATCTTCTCTAACTTACAAATTAGTATGGACACATCACGTTCCATGTTTTCCATTTCATTAGGATTAATCTCTTTGGCACATAATTTTCAAAAAAAGAAGCTTAACTCTGCTAGCACACTCCAAATATGATCTGGAAAGTATCCATGGAACATGACTGGAAAAAGACATTCCATCATTATGTGGTAATCATGGCTCTTCACCCCCTCTAATGCGTAAGGTTGTCAAATTGACTGCTCGCCTTAGGTTTGATGCGTACCCATCAGGAAATTTTAGTGTCTGAAACCACTCTAGAATCTCCTTTCTCTGAGGTTTGGTCAAACAAAAATCTGCTCCTGGCTTGGAACATTGTCCAGAACCATGCTTTTGCACCATGTTTAGAGATGTTCTATTGCAAAGAGTTGCTTGATCAAGTCGAGCTTTGACATTATCTTTTGTCTTATCTGAAATGTCAAAGCAAGTGTTAAAAATGGCCTCTGCAACATTTTTTTCAGTGTGCATGACATCTATGTTGTGAGGAATGAGTAGTTTGTGAAAATATGGAAGCTTCCACAGGCCTGGAATGTGAGTCCAGTTGTGCTCCACACCATATTTATCAAACCCATCCCCATCTTCAAGAGGGATAAGAGCATCTAATTGTGCACGGACCTCTTCACCAGTTAACTGTTGGGGTGCTACAGACATAACTTCAACATTTGCACAGAATGAATTTTTGTCTCTACGGAAGCTATGGTCTATTGGAAGATATTGTCGATGGCAATCAAAGAAAGAGTATTTGCCACCATACTTCAGCCACGACCCTTTTAGTGTAGCTTTGCAGGTTGGGCGTGGCATCTTTCCATGTATATACCATCCGCTGAATATACCATAGGCTAGAAAGTCATGAATAGAATATAGGTAGGAAACTCGCAATTTGAAGTTCTGCCTTGTTGCTCGATCATATGTCATTACACCATGCTCCCATGCATTTAACAGCTCATCAACCACAGGTTCCATAAATACACTCATATGTTTCTCAGGGTATCCAGGGATTATCAAAGTGGGAAACATGTATTATTGCTGCATGCAAACTCCAGGAGGAAGATTGAGAGGGATGATAAACACGGACCAGCAAGTGTATGGTGCAGCAAGAATGCCGAATGGATTGAACCCATCTATGGCTATAGCAACTCTAACATTCCGTGCATCTTCAGCAAAAAATGGGAAGTCGCTATCAAATTGCTTCCATGCTTTACCATCAGAAGGGTGAACCATGTTGTTTAGGTGGTACCTATGGCCATACTTGTGCCAAGTCATATATTTTGCTTGATTCTCAGACATGTAAAGGCGTTGTAGACATGGGATGAATGGTAAGTACCGGAGGACCTTTTTTTGCAACAGGAAGCTGCTTCAATTGGCCATCACTAGACTGAACCTCAACATACCTGCACTCCCCACACTTATCACAGTGATCCTTGCCTATATTTTCCTTCCTGAAGAGCATGCAATTATTTGGGCATACATCTATCTTCTCATATGGCATACTCAATGCCTTAAGAAACTTCTTTGCCTCATAAAGGTTTGGTGGTAGCTTGTGACCCTGTGGTAGGAGACTGCAAAAAACACTCAAAAAGGCATCGAAAGTTGCAATGGTTACACCAAACTGGGACTTGACACTCAATAGCCGTGTGATGGCATCTAGTTGAGAGATATTTGTATGTGCATGGAGTGGTTGAGTAGATGTAGATAACATTGTATAGAAAGCTTGTGCTGTTGGTTCTGGGATTTCATCCTCAAGAGAGACATGAGCATCACGCACATCATCTATCATGTCCTCCATCTGATAAGGTTCATGTTCAGCTCTCTCTTCAGTCCGCTGCCTCAGCACCTCATTTCGACTGGGTTCAGACTCTCCATGATACACCCATACTAAATAATCAGGCCTAAAACCATACTTACAAAGGTGCGTAATCATCGTATTCCTCATTTGGGGCCGTGTATTTTCACAATAGTTGCATGGGCACAAGACACCATCCTCCCCTTATCCCTACTAAGTGCCCAGTCCACAAACTCAGTGGTCTTCTGCATCCATTCGTCAGTATAGTCACCCCTCTTCCTCCGTTCGGTGTATATCCAACTATGATCATGTGGCATCCTAGTCATCCAAACATGTTCACATGAACACTGGGGTTTTGACCAAAATTTTGAAAACTTATAAAATTGTTACTGAACTTAGGTTGTTTCAGTTCATCGTACTAGAGATTCATAGAAAATTGCACAATTAAAATTCCTTAACTGCATGACATAATTATAGAATCAATTCGCATTCAAATCCTAGGTCAAATTAAGAAATGCAAGCCACACAGAACTCAATAATCCAACATTCTTACCACTCCATTGGTCAGAACACGACAAACTTATCGCACCACAAAAGCAAAACCAGTGCGAGATCCAGCAGATTTAAATCGAGAGAAAAAAGGAGGGGAGGATTAATCTGACCTTATGAACAGCAGAAAGCAGGCTCAGTCGTCTGAGAGGATTAGGCGAAGACACGAGACGAAGGGGATGACAGCTCCCGTGCGGCGGCGGGCAGCGGCGTGCAGTACAACAAGGAAGTGCGCCGACACCGGGAGGCGGCACGGGCGGTGGGGCGTCACCGGGAGGCAGCATGGGCGGCGGGGCGCCACCGGAGGCGGCACGGGCGGCGGGGCGGCACCGGGAGGCAGCACGGGCAGCGGCGGCGCCGAGTTGCGAGGTGCGGAGGATTTGTTTTTTTCTTTTTTTTTTATTTTTTTTGATTGACGGGAGGGGTCTGCGAGGTTGATTTTGATGGACGCAGTTGACGGAGGATGTTAACGGGAGCCATCCGGGCACATCCGTTTGATTTTGACCGATCACTTTTCCGTGTGCCTATACATTCACACGGAGAAGGATTTCTTCCAAGCACATCCGTTTCTTTCGGAGTGGGCTGAAGCATCACCAGTGATATATTCCGTGTGCCTGTATTAAATACTCGGAGAAGCCCACCGTACACGGAGAAAACCACCGATCTAGTAGTGGTAAGCAGACGACAAGTCATGAGATCAGACATGATCAGTCCATCCATTCATCGCCCCCGGTACGTCCGTATCGCAGAGCACCAAAGCTCAGTCCACGCACCACTACACAATGCCAGAGTGCCAGCTCATCACAGCACCGTTTACAATCGTGCAGAGAGTTTATCTTGGCACACATCGAAGACGACGACGTATCGACCTATAGACCACCACATTCATATCCACCCTCTCTCTTTTTCTATCGTGAGCTCACCTGGGTATGGGTGCAATCCACGTGCAGGCGGCCGGACATCCGCCTCTTACGATTTTTCTTCTCCCACAGGCAGAGGGACACGTAAAATGGTTAAAGAACTTGTATCCAGAATTAATAATGGTTGTTAACAGTAATAATCATTTAGTAGTTTGCTCCTAAGACAACGGGTTAAGTGTGCTGCCAAACACATTGACATTAAAGTTATACGTTGTAAAGAAGAAAGTCCGGAATCATACTAAAAGGTATTGAACATATAAGTAACAAGATAGTGCTTGTGGATTCGCTTACTAAAGGCTTACCACCCAGTGTGTTCAGAGAACACACAGTCGACATGGGTTTATGGTATAGCCTATGATTTCCGGACAATAAAAGGGCCTAAAGTTAAAGAATCTGTTTCAGATCAGAGATGTGTATTGTAGCTGTTAAATCTATCGGCGACTGACCGTGACGATGAGGCATGCTCTATACACTAATTTGTGATGAAACAAATAAAAGTGAAAGCAATTAAAGTCAAAGTTTAAAGTTAAAGTATAAGATGAGATCAAGGGGGAGAATGTTGGAATTGATCTCCACCAGTTGGCCCAATGACCAACTGGGCCCTTGACCTGCACCCTGATCGGGGGTGCCCAGCCCATAGACGGCTGGTGGGCCCCCGTCGTACAGCGCCATAAATAGGAGGTGGGGGGGCCAGGGCACAAAGTGTGAGGTTAACCGCCACAGTAGCTACCCACCTCAAAACCCTACCGATCGGGAAGGCGCTGTAAGCGACGCGAAGCCGCCACCAGACTTCACCGCGCCACTACCTCTTCACCGCCGTCGCAGTACACCCACGCCATGGTCGCCTCCCTCTTCGTCAAGCCCGACGGTCAGGCACCTCTCCCTCTCTATCTCTTCTCTCCTTCCCTCCAGTTTCTCTCCATAGTTCACGTTCTAGGGCGAATCACTTGCCGAACAGAGTACTTTCTACCCGCTGGATCTATCACTGGACAATTCTTAAAGACAAACAGGCCCTGCTAGCAGCTGATGCCTGGAGCAAGTAGGAAGTGGAGGCGCCGGCGGTCGTCTATAAATGGCGAAACCTGTGTGCGAGTTTTCTCCTTGGCTGTGTTTAGATCCAAATTTTGGAGTGTCAAAATACACTGTAGCATTTCGTTTGTACTCCCTCCATGTTGGTAAAAGAAGTCGTTTTGCACAAGGTTTGGGTCAAACATTGGGAATATAAATCATGAATAACTTTTAAATTGTTGAGTTTGGAAATGTGAAAACAATATGAATAGATTTGTCTTGAAATATACTTTCATAAAAATATACATATATCACTTTTGAATAAATATTTTTATAGAAAAATAAAGTCAAAGTTATGCTTTGGAGACCGTGTCATTGTCTAAAACGACTTCTTTTACCAACGTGGAGGGAGTATTTGGTAATAATTGTCCAACCATCGACTAATTAGGCTCAAAACATTCGTCTCGCAAAGTACAACCAAACTGTACAATTAGTTTTTGATTTTATCCACATTTAGTACTTTATGCATGTATCACAAATTTAATATAACAGGAAATCTTTTTTTTTGTATAGTACACTTTTCAAATGATCTAAACACAGCCCTTGTACTCCGATCCGTCCTCTGTGCAAAAGTTTACGTGTATGTTGGGGCACACAGCTGATAGGCAGGCTGCTACCATGCCATTTTCGATAGATGCGAACAGCAGCACTATACTCCTATGTGGTGGTTACAGGGACCATGTACCTACGTACGTGTCCTGGGATACGGATCGATCAGATCCATCCATTTATATTTATTATATGCAGTGAGTAAGTAGTATATATATATATATATATATATATATATATATATATATATATATATATATATATATATATATATATATATATATATATATATATATATATATATATATATATATATATATATGCAGTAAGCAGACAAGTCATGAGATCAGACATGATCAGTCCATTCATTCATCGCCCCCGGTACGTCCGTATCGCAGAGCACCAAAGCTGAGTCCACACACCACACGATGCCAGAGTGCCAGCTAGGTTCATCGCCGCACCATTTACAGTCGTGCAGAGTTTATCTTGGCACACATCGAAGACGACGACGTATCGATCTATAGACCACCACATTCATATCCACCCTCTCTCCTTTTCTATCGTGAGCTCACCTGGGTATGGGTGCAATCCACGTGCAGGCGGCCGGCCGGACGATCCGGCTCTTACGATTTTTCTTCTCCCACTCACGAGCGAGCACGGCGCCGCACCATCCTCGCGCGCCGTCGCCGGCAGGCAATCACCAGGCGGGCGCCGAGAGAAGCCGACCGCCGCGAAGCCTCTCGATCGGCGCGCACCAGCAGATGGATGGGCGTCGTGGCCGTTTCGTCGTGGTCTCCCGACCCATCGATCGGCATGGTGCCTACGCCACGGCACAGTGCCGCCCGCGCCCGGCAGGCGGCAGGTACGTACGGGCTGACGCCGACGCTGAGAAAAGCACTCGTCGTGCTCGTTCTCGTACGTGGTAACGACGAGGACGTCCAGCCCGTTTCCGCAGAGACACGTATGTATCGTACTCGCTCGTCCAATTCTTTTTTCTCTCTCGGCTCAGGGTGCAGGCGTGTGCTTACGTGTACGTGGTTGGATTCCACGTACGGTCGTCGCCGGCGTGTCCCCGGGACAAACTTTGGTGTTTCTCGGCACGTGCACGCGATTCTCTACGGCAGCCGGCGGCGGCTTGCATCGGCTGGCGGAACACTTCCAGGTCCCCGCCACTCCGCCTGCACGCATTATACGATCGAACACGGTGGAGGCTATCTGCTACTACTGGCTAGGCGGGAGAGTGACGCCTACGTACTATACTATACCACTACTGTCAGTTGAGACTTTCAGATGCATATATCCCACTTGGCGATCTCACCCTCCGGTAGAAAAATAGTACTCTCTTCCTTTCGTTCTAAATTATAAAACGTTTAATTTTTTTTCTAGATACAGCTTTTGCTATGCATTTAGATATATATTACATCTAAATACCGAATTCTAGCTAGATGGGGTGATGAATTATGGGTCCATCTCTCAAAATGACCATATTTCTCGTACCGGTACTAATTATGGCTCGTGAAGAATGAGGCCCTAATGAATCAACTCATTCTATTCAACAAACCAAACAAAAAACTAGAGCGAGATAATGATGGATCACTTCATACCACAAACCAAACACCCAGTTAGGCTCCATCCAAAAGGAGATCGAAGCAACTTATATAAGTTAATTATAATCTAAGATGACCCAAAGAAAAAGGCTCGAGCAAGGTGCATCTCTTAGTTTTTTTTCCTTTATTATATACTTTGTACACATAAATTAAACTAGGTTTTAGAGCTTCCAATATTTGACCCACTTGTAGGTTTTGGGAAATAAAGTTCCATCACTTTTCACTGTCAGTTTTGTACTACACAAAATTCTTATATATATGATTTAAAATGCATCTAGGTGCATACACGTGAGACGAGTGGAGCCGAAGGAGGCAACACTGGGGGAGACGGTGCAAAGATGGAGAGGTGGGATATACACAGGTACGGCAGATATACAAAGCGTGTGGTGGCACCCGGCACCATAGGTAATCTCTAAACAAATATTTGACTGTAGAAACCCACAAACATATTTGTTAGTTAATTATTAAAAGTAAACTAAAATATTCTTCAAATCGATGTATTAAGTGGTTATACAAAGTAATTCAATAACTATAAAGTATGTTGTTTATTTATATTTCTAAACTACGCACATGTATCATTGTTAAATTAAAATATTGATGGTGTTGTTTTACTAGAATTCCTCTGGTCCATATTCAAATTGATACGAATACGAATATCCTGACGCTAAAAAAATATGAATATCTAACATTGCAGATGTTTAGACATCCGGATATGTCCGTAGATCTAACCAATGAGTCAAATCAATATTAATTGAATTGATTAATGAAATGGCTTCTTTAAAATTCATGCTAAATTTTAAAAGAGTATTGCAACACCATTATCATTATTGTTGTTCGTGTTGTTGATTTACTAGAATTTCTCATGTCCATATTAAAATTGATATGAAGATAGATATCCATATTGACGCTAAAGCGGATATGAGTATCAGATCTTACGGATGTTTAGACATCCAAATCCATCCCTAGGCCTAAATCATGAGTCAAATGAATATTTATTGAATTGGATACTGAAGTGGCTTCTTTTAGGATGGATCCAGATGTCTAAACTTCCGAAAAATCTGATATTCATATATATTTTAGCATCAATATGGATATTTGTATTCGTATAAACTTTAATATGGACTAAAGAAATTATGGTAAAACATCAACACCTGCAACAATAATGATAAGGATAGTGACTAGAATTCCTCTGGTCCATAATAAAATTAATATGAAGATATCCATACTGACACAAACAAATATGAATATTGGATCTTTCCAATGTTTAAACATCTCCGGATCCATTTCTAGATCTAACCCATGGGTCAAATGAATATTAATTGAAGTGATTAATAAAGTGGCATCTTTAGGACTCATGCTAATTTTTAAAGGGAAGTACCGTGCCATCATTATCATTATTGTTGTTGGTGTTGTGGCTGTAGAATTGCTCTACTCCATATCTTCAAAATCTATGATAATTAGTGAGATGCATGTATGATTACAATAATAAATACATAGATTTACTTCATAAAAGAAAAATCTTATGGATCCTGCTTCTATCCCATATTGCTTGATGGTGGAGTATAAAATAAGAACAGAGGCATGGTGTTGTATGAACAAGTTAAACCTATAGCTTAATCAATCATTCTTCTACCAATAGTTCTTGCTACCTAGTCTTTGTTCACTTCCCATAATCAGCATCGAATTCACTTGCTAACACTACGACATCACTTGAGGCTACAATGCTGAGAGCTGCTGAGGTCGCAACGACCATGGCGGCGGTGGCGGTAGTCGTGGCGATCGCGCTGTCCACTGCGCCGGCGGCAAGCGCCATTGACTACACCGAGCACGACCTGGCGTCGGAGACGTCCCTGTGGGCACTGTACGAGCGCTGGTGCGAGCACTACAACATGGCGCGCGACGTCGGCGAGAAGACCCGGCGGTTCGACCTGTTCAAGGAGAACGCGCGCCGCATCTACGAGCACAACCAAGCAGGCAACGCGACGTACACGCTGGGCCTCAACCGCTTCAGCGACATGACGGACGAGGAGTTCAGCAACTCCCCGTACCGAGGTTGCCTGACGACTGCCCCGGTGGTCCAGCGCATGTCTGACGGCGAGAACGAGGAGCTCCAGCAGGAGGACGACGGGTCGTTCAACCTCACGGACGGCGGCGCCACTGCCGCGCTCGGCCTCCCGCCGGCAGTGGACTGGCGCGGGAGGGCGGTGACGCGCGTGAAGGACCAGGGGCTGGGCTGCGGGAGCTGCTGGGCGTTCTCAGCGATCGCGGCGGTGGAGGGCATCAACGCGATCCGGACAAGGAACCTGGTGCCGCTGTCGGAGCAGCAGCTAGTCGACTGCGACAAAGGGAACAACGGCTGCAACGGCGGCTTTATGCCCACGGCGTTCGACTTCATCGTGAGAAACCGCGGCATCGTGCCGGAGGGAGCGTACCCGTACATGGGCAGGCAGGGCCGGTGCCGGCACGCCACGGCCCCGCCGGTGACCATCGACGGGTACCGGAAGGTGCCGCCGTTCAACGCGAACGCGCTGATGTCTGCCGTCGCGGCGCAGCCTGTGGCCGTGGCGATCGAGGCCGGTGCGTGGGAGTTCCGGCACTACCGTGGGGGCGTCTTCAGTGGGAACTGCGGGGGCAAGCTGGGTCACGCGGCGACGGCGGTGGGGTACGGCGCCGACGCCGGCGGGCCATTCTGGATCGTCAAGAATTCATGGGGTCCTGGGTGGGGCGAGGGCGGGTACGTCCGCATCAGCCGCAACACGCCCGTCAGGCAGGGGGTCTGCGGCATCCTCACAGAATCGTCGTACCCTCTGAAGCGTTAAGCAAGCTTGCCGATACCCATTTTGGAAGCTTCGTTGGGAATAAAAAGTTTCGGTATCTTATGATACAAGTGACTCGTTCCATGGTAATAAAATATATTCATAGTTAACAATAGCGTATATAGTACCTTATATGAACCTGCGTTTATACATCATAATTTTATTAAACCGGCCGGTAACATTGACTGTATAAGATGGCAAAGAAATGGCATACATATACTCGTGTATGAGGGATGAGCTGTGCACTGAAGTCTGAAGGCAATAAGCCAAAGACACGAGTTTTCTTTTTGCATTTTTAGAGCTCTTTGGAACTTAGGAATTTTATAGGTCAATTTCGACACAGAAAAAAAACATATTGCAAAGGGACCTCAATAAGAAAAAACTAAAGAAAAAAAAAGTTTCCAGTTGTGGTCTTACCTATTGCACTTGCACGTGGCTCCACGCCTCGACACTCCAACATCGGTGGGCTAATAATACGGCCCGCTACTGGTCGTATGTAAACTTGACTCATATAGTTGTTAGGGTTGGAAATAATAATAGCAATTTAGTGACGCATAAATTAATTTCGTGAGGAAAAGAACTACAATATGTATCATAGGTGTATGATTTATCACTAGCACTACTGGCAAACTCAAGATATCTCGTGCTAGTAACAGTAAGAACATAAGAACGAACAATAGAGAAAGAATAGACATTTTTACAGTGGGGTCATCGGCGGAGATTCGCGAACACCGACGGCGTAGAGGGAAGAAGACGTTCAGCGAGCACTTGCGAAGGCGCTTTCCAAAAACCTTATACGCCTCCTACCCCCTGCAAGGACACGAGAAGACGTAGGCTTCGGAGACCTGTTCTCCCAGCGCCGATGTTACGTCGGCGATGGGATGGGAAAGTACTGAGGACGACGTCTCGTCCCAATATATACACGCGTCACGTCGTAACTAAGGTAAGCAATTAGCCGCGCAATCACAACATTAACATGATTGACCTGTCATTAGTCGAATAGAGCAATTATAGCAATCACCATTAATGCGAGAACAATTGCCCGCACAATTTTCTCCATGCATGCAAAAATATCAAGTAACAAAAGGAAGCCACGCACCCGCAAGGTCGAGGCGATAAATCACTGGGCCATTCACGCGCATGTCGTGCGCTCGTCGCCCATCAGCGAGGCGAGCAAGTGCGTTTGTTTCTTTCTTTTTCTCTCCTCAATAGCTTCAACTAGATGGAGATAATTCAATTATTTAAGTTGGCCTCACTCCTCCTAAAGTAGTAATGGGGGACTAAAGTCCCCCACCATATCATGCATGTGTGAGTGGGCCTTTAGGATTTATTTGGAAATATTATTTAGGCCAGCCCAAATCTTCTAACGGTTAGTTCACCTATAGTCCACTTGTTTGTCTTGCTGATTTTTGTGCACAAGTTGGTCGTAAGCTTACATGCCGTTTCTACTCTATTTTTCTCTCTCTTCTGAGAGCATCTCCAACAGGACCCCTACTTGACTCTCTACTTTAAATTTAGATAGTGGAGGTAAAAAAACGAGACCTCCACATTTGTTGGTTTCCTGTCCACCCCACCCCACCCCCCCTTCCTGTCCCCCCCCCCAAACTCCCCTACTTCTGTTAGGCCTGTACTCCACCGTGCAAAAGTGAAACCCACCTCTTTGACTCCCCGAATCCTTCCCACGCGCCGCCAGACTCCCATCGCACGAGGGCGGCTTCCATCGGCGGCTCCCCCGCCGCCGGAGCCCTAGCCCCGATCCCGTCGCGGCGAGCTGCGTCCCTGACGCCGTCCGCCCCGACTCCGACTCCACGCGAGCCCCAACGCTGTCCGGCCCCCGGTGCACCTCCAGCAAGCCCCACGCCGTCGTCCTCCCGTGCGCCTCCACAGCCCCACAGCCGTCCGTCCGCAGGTGCACAGCAGGAGCCCCGCCGGGTTGTCTTCCTCCACGCCGGCAGGTAACGAACGGCAGGCAAGCACCTGCTGCCTGCTTCTCTGCAATGGATCAGAAATTCCATATGTTTGCCAAGTCTCGATGTCTGAATAAAATTCATGTCTTTGCTATCAGCTATTGTCTTTGCTATCAGGCTATCAGCTATTGTCTTTGCTACCATGCTGTTGTACAATCCGGCCACTATTGTCTTTGCTATCAGGCTCCATAACATAGTATCAGGCTATCAGCTATTGTCTTTGCTGCACACAGTCTGTTTGGACTGTCCTGCAATAGTACTAGTGGAAGTTCATTTTTAAGCTTTATCCTGCAACAGTACTAGATGGTTAAAATTAGTGTGCAATGGATTTCGATATTGGCCTCCAGATCTCAAGGATCCTTGCTGGTCAGAAGGATATTGGCGAGTTCGAGTTCGAGTGACCACTGACCAGTTTTATCCCTCTTGCAAACAAGCTTGGGCAGCGAACCAAGTTCACTTTCATATATTTGTTTCCAATGATCGATTTTGGATATGTACTCTGTAATGTACTTTCATCAGGTTTACTACTTTAGTACTTGGAGGTACTGGTTTATAGGTGTATGTTTTGCCTCTGTAAACTGACATGTAGTGGCAATTAAAGTTGACGCCTATAGGTGTATGATTTGTGGTAATATATATACTTCTATCCACAGCATGTACTGAACGATCTGAATTAGTTTGTAATGGATTTGGATATTTGGCATGGAATTTATATGTTATTTTTTGTCGAATCAGCTTGCAATGGATTTCCAAGGCACATACACAGAATTGTTGTCAGAGGACACCCCCATTGATTTAACTCCAATGCCTGCACCCTCTCAATCTAAGGCCCCAAAAGAACTACAAACTTCACAAAGGAAGAAGATGTCGAGCTTTGCTTATCTTGGGACAGTGTCAGCTCTGATCCTATCATTAGCAATGAACAACCCAGCAAGGCCTATTGGACAAGAATCACAGAACACTTCCATGCCAACAGGACCTTTGAGTCCGATAGGACTAAAAATTCACTTGAACATAGATGGGATACAATTCAGAACGAGTGTCAAAAATTTCAAGGAATATTTGTGGATGTGGAGCGCCAACACCCGAGTGGAGTTCCATACCAAGAGCATGTAAGCTTGTTGTATGCTGGTCAATTGTGCAATCTCGTCATATGTGCAATCTTAATCCCACTTAATTTGATAATTTGGCTGTAGTTTTTCTTCTCAGTCCTGTTCTAAAAAAAGAATGCAGTCTTGGTTTGTTCAGCTGCTAGGCTTTGGATATTGTAGTCTTGGTTTGTTCATAATCTTGGTTTGTCCTGCTGCTGTGTATGAAGAGTCCTTTCTTCATGATCAATGAACAGAAAGAATAAATAAATTATGTAACAATGGGATTATTGCTAGTAACCTTTTTCATTTAATTTGCAGTAGTACTATGGATATCTTAATACAGGATGAAACATCAACCTTTTCCTTCAGTTGGTTAATCTACTAGCTGTTACCCTGTATAAAATTATCTGCTAGCTGTCATATGTGCAATCTTGTTAACCTATTGTTCCATTTTGATTGTAGTTATTTGAAGCACAACAAACCTATGGTGGAATGAAGAAACGATTTCCTTTTCTTCATTGTTGGTTCAAGCTAAGGAACTCAGCCAAGTTCGAAGCACTTAATCCAAAGAAGAGAAAGGCTAACAATGCTAACAAGCAGAAGACTACCAATGCCACAGCATCCAATCCAATCAATCTTGATGAGGTCGACGCGGGAGAAGGTATGGGCAGCCCACAAACTCCTGATTCTTCTCAAATGGCACAAAGACCCATTGGTAGGAAGCGTGCAAAGGAACAACTCAAGAAGAAGGGAGGAGATGATAGTTCATACAAGAATGTGGTTCAGGAATTGCTTGTTGAGAAGGAGGAAAAGAAAATGAAAGATTTGAGGTGGCAAGAGGCCAAGGCAATTTCGGAGCGTAGGATATCTATTGAGGAGAAACGGTTGATGTGGGAACAAGAGCAAAATATAATTTTTATGATGTCAACACTTTAGATATCCTACATACGCATCTTTGAGTGTAGCAGAGATGCGTATGTTGCGTTGGTGTTGTGGGCACACAAGAAGGGATAGAGTCCGAAACGATGATATTCGGGATAGGGTTGGGGTGGCACCAATTGAGGAGAAATTGATTCAACATCGGTTGAGATGGTTTGGACATGTCCAACGGAGGCCTCCTGAGGCGCCGGTGTGTAGTGGAGTTCTAAAGCGGGCCGATAATGTAAAGAGCGGTAGAGGTCGATCTAAACTAACTTGGGATGAGTCCGTTAAGAGAGATCTTAAGGAGTGGAATATCTCCAAGGATTTAGTTATGGATAGGAACGCTTGGAGATTGGCAATCAACGTGCCTGAACCGTGACATCTTTTTGTCTTGTGCCCTTTATGTCCCTTTATGTGTCTCCCTGTTTCTCGTCTCTTTTGGGTTTCATCTCTAGACTTCCCCAACTTGTTTGGGACAAAAGGCTATGTTGTTGCTGTTGTTGTTGTCAACACTTTAGATAATGATCAGAAGAATTATGTCTTGACAATGAGGGCTCAAATCACGGCACAGAAGATGACTGAGTTCTCCCAAAGCCTTGGTGGATCCGTGGTGGTAGTCGTGATGTAGGAGATGATCCATCTATTTGAGCTTTATTTCTTTATATCCAATTGTTGGCATCGTACCTTAATTATGTTTGAACTTTGTAGGATCCTATATCCTATTTAAGTATGTTTGAACTTGGTGGTGACCCAGCAAGTCATATTGGACAAGTATATCATCTATTTGAACTTTGTAGGATCCTATATCCTATTTGTTATGTTTGAACTATGTGTTTTATTTTGATCTTTGTTTTATTTTTATTCCAATTAATTATGTGTGAACCATATGTTTTATTTGTGGTTGAAATACTTTTGGTTAAATTGTAGAGGAGAAATGAAGATTACAGAGGAGCAACATGTATTTGTGAAAAAATAAAATAGGTAGTCTATTTTAGGTAGTATTGTTGGAGACGACAAACAAAAATAGATAGTCTGAAAATTGGTAACTATCTAAACAGAAAAGTAGGAGGTTAATTTTAGATAGTAGTGTTAGATATGCTCTCAGCGTACATCTCACCAATAGCCCCTTATTATATTTGCGCTTAGCGTGAGGAACAAAGAAGCCGTGAGCATTAGGCTCTCTAGAGCAGTAGTACCGATATCGACGGAGAGCTGGAACGCATGGACAGAGCTCCCGGACATAACACCATTCTCTAGAGCAAGATGCTTCGTCCGCCGCCAGAAGCATCACACATGTCAGACAAAAGCCAGGCGATAAAAGATGGAATGAGTGCCCACCTCCCCAGACTCATTGCGGACAGCCGCCGCGTCGTTCGCGGCGATCCAATCATGCTGACCAATAAGAGCAGCTTTAGTGTCGCGTTGAACCGTTTGATTCGATGAGGAATACAAACTACTTCCTACAGTACTAAATTATAAGTTATTTTTATTTTTTTGGTTCATTCATTTTATTATAGATTTAAATATAATAATAATAATAATAATAATAATAATAATAATAATAATAATAATAATAATAATAAAATCTAGAATTATAGTAAAATAGATAAACCTAAAAAGTTAAAATGACTTATAATTTGGAACGGAGGAAGTATGTTATTAGGACCAGCCCGGAGATCAAACCGGTGAGATCATCGGTTCGTTGGTTCACTTTTGTGCTCACTGTTTTGACTGCTGATAAAAATCCGATGGTTGAGAAAAAGAGGGAAATGTGGCCCAATGAAAGATCCAAGCTTTGTCCTGATTTCGTCTTAGATAGATAGATAGATAGATAGATATGATTTCTTTTGATAATAGAATTCCTAGCTATATAGATGTGTTTGGCTAGCTTAGCTTGTTTTTTTTTCTTTTTTTTTTAAAACCAGGCATTCTCATTTTTTTTGCTACTGTACTTCCATTCTTGTTTTACAGGATCTCAAAAGGATAAGAAGAATGAATATAGCCGTGTGAGAGCTCATCAGCAGCATCCGCTGACCTCAATAGTTCATCCATCGTGTCTGCGTTTTTTTACCATTTCGCTGCTCTAAGCTAATTAAATGTTTGATTGAGGCGCGTTTGGCGTAGCTCCGGGGCTCCTGGTCCTTCTCTTTTGTCACTGTAGCAAACACATGTAGCAAACACTGTAGCACAAACCCTTTATTCTAGAACACGAACCCGTTTTTTCTAGCACCTACTTTTCCCTCTCACTACCATCACCGGAGCCGGAGAAAGCTCGGTTTCTAGGCTCCCCCAGCTCCAACTCCTACACGCTACCGTGCTGCAGTGTGAGAGCCGGAGCCGGCGAGAGCCTAGCCAAAGAGGCCCTGAGAAGAGATGTACTTACAGCCTTACATATTGTGTGTGTGATTCGACGAGTGATGGTGCGAATCTAAGACATTGTGTAGGGCTTAGTTGGGATGAACGCCGACACCATCATATTAAAAGTAATATGTTTTCATTTGATAGCAACACATTGACATGTAATTGTTTTCCTAAAATTACTTCTAAAAAACGAGTTCACACGAGAAACACGAAATAATAATAGGCTGCTGCTGGTCACCAGCTAGACCCGGTTGACGTTACAACACTTAGGAAGTAAAGATACGGTCATAATTTATTTGACAATGTGCAACACTTAGGAAGTAAAGATACGGTCATAAGACCCGTCGTACCAATTGGACATCAACTTTTTAGGCGACTTGATCCACGAGCAGCTAGAAGAGGCCTTGCGCTGACATCCCAAATAACGCCACGTTCGGTGCCGTTAACGTGAAGCCACGAGCCATCGCCATAGAAGATCTTCTGAAGGTGCTGGACTGACGACAGATGTGGTATGATCTCCGCTCTGCTGGAAGCGGTTTTCTTTACGAATGTGCTCCCACTCCATACACCGTTAGATGTGCATGGGATGGGTGCCCTATGGACCTGTAGTGCACCCATTCCCATACATATCCAATAATGCACCATGTGGGGGGCACATGCTCTAGGTGCATATTTAACTTTCTCCCGCCCTACACTCATCACCCCGTCAGGGGCTAGACTAGGCGCAGATTTAACTGTCCTCTACCCTGCACTCATCCCCCATCAAGGCTTAGGGCCCGAACTGCGGGGCTTGCTGGGCTTTTGCTGCCGCAGTGGTGGTGGAGGCCGCCAATGTGCTGCGCACAGACAACCTCGTCTCGCTGTTAGCTTAGCAGTGGCTGGTTGACTATGTACCCAATAGCGGTGGTTGCAAAGGCTACTTGTCGTTCAAGGCCATCTTCTATGTCCATAACTTAGGGGACTATCCACACTTCTTATCCGTACAAGGCAAGGCAGGGTACATGTCAGAAGGCAACGACTCCCTCATCTCCATCGATGGCCTCCTTCGGGTCACCCCGCACAGGAAGCTCGGGCTACGCAAGGCCGTGTCTGAGCAACCGACGGTCGTGCTTCTCCAAGCCGGCAAGGACTTCCAGAAGTACAGAGGTGTCATATTCTAGGGGCCGTGCAGGATGGAGATCAACAAATGATCATCATCGTCGGGTGCAAGACAACTGAACAAAGGGAAGACTATTGGATCCTGGACTAAAGAACTCTTGGGGTGCAGATTGGGGGGAAATGGGTACTCGAGCATAAAGCGCTTTGCTGGAAGCTACGGGCCCGGCCTTTGCGGCATACAGACAGACACCGGGTACCCCATACTCCTCAAGCACTAGTCACAAGACAATGTTGTAGTAATAATCAATGAATATATGGTTCTCTGCTTGGAAAGTTGGTTTTGCCCTTAAGGACATATGCCCTCATGTGCATGCACCATTGGATGCACATGGGGATGCGTGTGCAGCCGACGTATCTACATGTACATCTAATGGTGATGCACATGGAAGCATATGCCCTTGAGGGCAAATTTTATGCATCACGCTCTGCTTGTGCTATATCTAGTACTCGTTCGTGTGTGCGTTGCTATGGGCAATAATCATGTGTGATATATTCAGATAATTAGGGATTGCTGTGGTCACATTTTTTTGGGGTACGCTCTCGCTTGACTTGACTGATCAGATATGAAAGGATCATAGCTTCTCCAAATGATGACTCAGTCATTTAATCCTTCATAACTCAGACAGACGACATAGTTTCAGAAAATAGCAATTGCTACAAACCTATAACAAACTCAAAAGGAAAATAAACTTTCTTCTAAAATTATGAAATTTGACATGACATAGACCAAGCATTTCTTAGTGATGCTAATTTCATAGAGAAAAATAACCTTCAAATGTGCCTGGGTATGCCACAGTGAGAAGGACGCAGGGTAGCTGATCACGGAAGTAGAAGAAAATGACAAAACAAATCTTATATTGTAGAGTTAGTGGAATTCTTGAGGCCCCGTTTGGGAGGGTTCCGCTCCCTGTTTCTTTAGCTCTGCTCCTTGATTTTTGATGGAGTGATTCCATTGGATTTATAGGAGGGAGTAGGGTGAGGATCAGCAGAGAATTGATTTGATTCTCCGATTCTCTGCTGATCCCCACCAAAATATAACAGAGAGCTGGCGAGAATCTGTGGAAGCAGATTTTTTTGGCTCTCTCGCTTGTATACAAAATGGAGGAGTGATTCACTTGGATTGCCTTAAGAAGCTGGGTCGCTTTTTTGCGTTTGGCAACTGGGGAGTGATTCTCTTCGAGAATCTGCTCCATGGGGGCACTCCCAAACGGCCCTGATGCTTTCTTTGTGCCCAAGCACACCAATTGCCATTCTCTGATTCAAAATCTATGTGAATGTGAATTGAACTACATAATCAATTCAAGCCAGTCAGTAAAGAGAAAAACACAGCCGTTCTGTGATGCTACAGTGGTGATCCATACAAGAGGCGAAAAATTCTGAAATACTAAAATCCACGGATGCCACAAAATCTTACGAGGATCTTTGCCAAGCCAAAATAGAGATAGAGGGTTTATGCCTTTATGTTGGTACTAGATGATACCCCGCGCGTTGCTACGGGGATTTTGTAGCGTAATATGGGGACTTTGTAGCGTTGTACACGATGATAGTGAGAGAAATATTCCTTTCATTATTCATGATTATAGCTCGAAATATTTTACCGGAAAGTAACGATCCATCTTGAGTAAAGCCTAACAAAATGCTGTGCTTAAAACACCTATCAATCAAATACATACCATGATACAGAAAATACATGTATATGGTAATATGACAAAAGATGAAAGCATCTAACTACTCATGTGTAACCTGTAAAAACACATTATGTAGTTTATTAGGTCCTGTCTTCGTCTAAAAAAAAACTGCAATTATAGTTTAAATTTTGTCAAAAGAAGCACACATAAATAGACAACATACATAGGGTATCGGGAACCGACCGTAGCTCGGGTGGTGAGCGCTCCCGGGGTGGAGGCCACCGGTCATGGGTTCGAGTTCGCTCGGCCGCGTGATTTCCCACCGGGAACAATGATTTCCCAAATAATCTGTTGCAGCCTCTCTCGCATGGAACAACAAAGGGATTATGACGTGCCCGTCATCTACGGAGTCTTGTATGATTCCGGTGATCTTGACAAGGACGCGGACTACGGTTCTGAGTGTAGTTGTAGGACTGTTTGTACGTGTATAGTGTGTGTGAGTTGGGTGTGCGTGTGTAGGGTGGGTGTGTGTGTACGTGTACGAACAGATACTACTGTACCCAGACGAGAGGTGTCAAAAAACATACATAGGGTATTAGTTGTGGGACCCATCAGAAGAAAACCACCACACGTCGGCCCTATTTGGATCCAGGTGCTAGAGCTAGTTTGTGCTAGTTTGAGCTCAACTAGCCCAAAAGTATCCAAACAGGAGAGCTAGAGTGGGTTATTTGCAACTAGCCCACCCCAAAAAACTATCCCCCAAAGAGGTAATTATTTGGGCTAGTTCTGGTGGGGCCCACTTAAAACTCTTATTTTTTATTACTCCACTTGCACCGGATCCCCCCACCTCATGACTCGACGCGACTCCCATCCCCCCGGAGGCCCTGCTCTACTGTGCCCAGAGGCCCTCGCGACTCGACGCGACTCCCATCCTCCCCACATCACGACTCGCGCCGCCACCGGTCCCAACCGCGCCGCCGCCGCTTCAATCCGCCAAAGGAGCAGCGCCGGCGGCCCCCTGGAGGTGGATATCGATCGCCCACGCCGCCTCCCTCCCTCCCGTCGTGCCCTTCCACTCGTCTCCAAGGCCACCACCGCCGTAAGCTCCGGCCACAGCAAGTCGCCTCCACCGAGTCACTTGCTACGCAAGTGAAAGTGAGCCACGTCTCCGTACCTCCAGATCGGCCCCGCTTTGTTGTGCTCTGATCTGGATTTCATTTTTAGTTGTGTGGATCAGTGCAGGAGAAGCTCGCCATGGATGGAGACGGATTCGACGACTTGTGGAGCTCACAACCGTCGGCGAGCGGCCTTGCCCGTGCCGGTCTCGACCTCAACTCGCAACCGCCGGCGGCGGAGGGGTTCTTGGGGCTTCGGCTGTACGGAGACTTCCTCCAGGGCGACGACGTCGAGCTCCTTCCTAGAGGCGGCAGGGGCTCCGGCCTCCCTCCCTATCGCCCACCGCGTGCCGGAGCAGGAGACGCGTGGGTGACTCCGGCGCCCCAGCATGCCGGACAACTGCTCTTTGGTGGCTCCTCCTCGGCGGCAGACGGTCGCGGAGGAGGAAACAGTGGCGGCTACACCGGCAGGTCGTCTTCAGGGGCAGGCGGTGGTGTTCGGCAGCGCGCATAGCCACCGGTAGTTGTGCACAGATTCTTTGGATGAAGGCCACCTTGAATGATTTTAGAATCAAGTTCAAACAAGTGCCATTGCTATGTGACAATGAGAGTGCTGTGAAGCTCACTAACAATCTGCTTCAACATGCAAGAACAAAGCACATAGATGTCCGCTACCATTTTATTAGATATCACCAATAAAAAGGGGACATTTCAATTGAGAATATAGGCATCAATGATCAACTTGTCAATATCTTCATCAAGCCACTTGATGAGAAGAGGTTTTGCAAGCTAAGGAATGAATTGAACATACTTGACTTCTCAAATATGTGTTGATGCACCCCTATTATATGACATGCCTCTCCTTCGAGTAAAGCAAGGTAAAGTAGTTTGACATGTCATTCATCCTTTGCTAAGGACTTGTTTAGTGCATCTAGTCATTCCTATCATGTCTTAGGCTCATTTATAAAAATCAAATGAATTTGATACTTATATGGTACCACTATTGCTTGTATGCTTGATATAATCTAGTGGTAGCATATGACATATTTGTGGGCTTATGAACCTAGTGTTTGAGAAAATGAGCTATAAGTGTTTAACTCAACATGGTGCATGATAACCCTCACTTGGAGGTGTGAAGAAGCTTGCCCTTGGATCAAATCGAGTTAAATATCTTTTGCAAGTGATCTAGATTGAACCAAATTGGAAAAATGATCCTCACTTATCATGGTTTCACATGACCTATCTAAAATTTGAGCTCGCCTTTTGTGGTCATTGATGACAAAGGGGGAGAAGTAATTCCCAAAGATAAGCAATGAAACCAAAGATGGTTAGATGGGTAAAAGGAAGGGGATTAAAAATTTAAACTTGAAGCACACAAGTAGGGAGAGCAAGCTCATAAACTTGTATGTTGCATTTGAATGTGCATTACATATGTTTGCTTGCATGGCACAAGTTCCTTTTCTCCGATACATGCTTGTGTGGTGTATGCTAGTTGTTGGTTTGAATGATGAAATAAACGACTAGCATGCATAGGATAGATAGACACTTGAATTGTTTTCACAAGTGGTACTAGAACCTTGCTTATAATGTTGATATCACGAGGTATCTAGTGTCTTTGATATTTTTCAAGTGATATCTAGCAAATAATAGTGCTAAGTATGGTGTATATTGGCAACTCCAGTTGGTATCACGTTTTAAAGGTCCATTCTTTACACCTTAGCATCATTTGGTAGAAATTGACTCCTATTTCCTATCTAAGCATATGTGCAAGCTTTCAAATCCAAAATCTTAGCACATATATAGGGGGAGCAATTGCTACCAATTCGGGTTTATGAAACTTTTCCATATCCTTTACACATGGTAAAAATGCCTGGGCAAGCAACATGAATCCAAAAGAATTTTATTGAAAATCTTTATGAAAAAGGTTGTCATAAATTACCAGAAAGGGGGAGATTGAAAGCCCTAGTTTGGTTTTGGATAATTGATGAAACCTAGGGACTAATCATTATGCTAAGTGTATAGACATGAAATGATAAATCCCATGCCAAGTGGTGGATCCTTGAGATGATCATGGTGATGATGGTGATGACCACAAGATGATCAAGGGCTCAAGTTGGAAAAGAAGAAGAGAAAAACAAAACCCGATGGAGATCAAGGCAAAGGTATTGCAAAGGGTTTTTGTTTTGGTGATCAAGACACCACAGAGGGTGTGATCATATTTAGGATCGATAGCCATACTATGAAGAGGGAAAATTCATGGTTAAAACGGTTATCAAGTGCCACTAGGTGAATTCATATGAGCATATGCATTAGGACCTAGTGTGAGCCAACATATGACCCTTGTAAAATGCTTTGAAAAATGCTAACATACGTGTATACAAGTTCTACACTTTGTGGTTAGCAAGTTGGAAGCAAGTGTGAAGTGGTCGTGGACTTAGAAAAAGAAAAGAAGGAAACAGACCACGACTGGACGCTGACATCAGCGTCAGGTCAGTTCTTTGCGACGCGCGCACGGTTGGCTGAGTGTGAAGAGTACTGACCGGACACTGGTGATCGGCACGTCTGGTCACCTTTTGCCAAGGCGCGAACGCAGGGGACCTGACGCTGAATGAACCCTGTTCATCATCAGGTCAGGGTGACGTTGCACGCGGTGAAGCACGTAGTGTTGATCGGACTCAGATCCGCGTCAGGTCACTTGTGACCGGATGCATCCGGTCGATGAAAATCGCCTCGGGGAGCTTACTAGAGTTGTCCGGATGTTGGCTGGGCGGTGTCAGGTCGTTTCCACCAGCGCGTCCGGTCATCACTTAACTACGCGAGTGATTGGCTAAGTGACCATTGAGATCGTACACGCTAGATTCAAAGGACACGTGGCAGCCATCTGGGGGCTTGTTGCATAGTGACCGGACGTTGGGCTGTGTCCGGTCAGTACGCAGAGTACCCCTTCGTGACCCTAACGACTCTATTTGTTTAGGGGCTCTATAAATACGTGGTGGTCGGCTCCAAGGGATCTCTCTTGGTCATTTGAACATCTTGACATACTTGTGAGCTGAGCATACTCCCTCCCACTCATCTCTCTTGCTTGATTGCTAATTCAAAGTGAGATTGAGTGATTTCAAGTGCATTTGCTTGTGTGATTGCATCTAGTGGCACTTGGGGATCGTTTGAGCTGCAGGATTTCTTGTTTCTCTTGGTGGTTGCCGCCACCTAGACGGCTTGGAGGCAGCGGACGAGCTGTGGCAAGAGTGGTGCTTGTTCTTGGCCATCTCCTGGTGACTGTGAGGGGTTCTCGTGCCTTCCCGGCGGAGCGCTAAAGGCAACTCTAATATATTGTGTGTGTCATTGAGTTACTTCACTTGTGGGTAGGTTCTTACGGTGTCCACGGGTTGGATGAGGTTAGTGCTACACCTCTTAGCCACCGAACCACCAAGTGTTGGTCGACACAACGGGGACTAGCGTGCCGGCAAGCACGTGAACCTCAGGAGAAAAATCATGTCTCAATTGTGATTAATTCTTTGGATTTCTCCTGATGATTGGTCTCCATCTTATTGTGATTGGTTCATTCCTCGACGCGGTGGTATAAAGATCACATTCCTCTCTTTTCTATTCCCGCAAACTAGTTGTAACAAGCTCTTTAGTGTAATTGGTTTTGAGAGCTTGTCTTATCTTTGCTAGTGTAACTTCTCACCTAGTTGAGCTCTTTAGTGTAGCTAGCTTTTGAGAGCTCGTAGTGACTTAGCCATTGATTGACTTAGAGATTATAGCAAGTAGAATTGGTGAAATAGGTGGCTTGCAACCCTTGTAGAGTTAGAACAAAATTGCTTTACGCCGTTTGTCATACTAACCAATTGCTTTAGTGAGTTTGTAGAATTCTTCAATAGGCTATTCACCCCCCTCTAGTCATATTAGGACCTTTTAGCAGGGCCTAGCAGCTGCACCCGCTGGAATGACGCAACATGAATTCTACGATGTAGGAAGAACAACGGCATCAATTTTGCTCCTACTAAGGTCTTGTTTGACTACACTTTAAGCCACTCTATTCCGCATGTATTTGGGCACCTCAATCCACCCTAATACGCATGGACTGGGGTGTATCGAAGTGTAGCCAAATAAACGCTAAGTATGAGGAATATCCATATGAACAATGTTAAAGAGAGAGTATACCATGAATTACGATCATCTTGCACAATTCTATACTAGTATAGTTTATACGACTTCAGAACCTTTTCACATCTATCAATACTATTACTCCTTCAGAACCTTTTCGCATCTATCAATACTATCACTCCTTCCTAAAATATAAGTATTTCCTTTTTCCAAGCCAAACTATACTAAGTTAGACTAAATTCATAGAAAATGAACAATGATATTTACAATATCAATTGAGCATCGTTGGATTCATTAATGAATATATTTCTCATATTTTATTTCTTTGATATAGTATTCATGTTAATATTTTTCTCTAAAATTTGATTAAACTTAGTATATTTTGACTTACAAAACTAGAAATGTGTATAGCTTTAGAACAGAGGGATTATGGTTTAATGTTTATATCTCAAAGGCTAAATCACAGCGTTAGTATACAATAACTAAATCGTGGGCATAATGAAGCTTCTTAGTGAGCCGATACGCACCCAAAGCTTTATGAGATACCACCGTAAGCTCAAAGATCACAAATAAAATCAAACCTCCTCTTATTCATCTGTGAATCCAAAAGATAACATCATTGTATTCACCTGCGAAGCCAAAAGATAACATCATTGTGTTTTTTGCAAAAAAAATCATCACAGTGGAGCCTTCACCATCAGACATTTGAACTTCCACGAAGGGGAACTTGGATCTGTCATCCATCCATTTGTTCTTCAGCATTGGCACATTCTGTGCAGGCATGCAACATCTCATCTATGTTTGAAACTATAGCAGCCATAATAAGAAAAAACATAATTTTGGAGCTGTACCAATATAATTGGAGTAGGGAGGGCATGAGCCACCACCGGTAGGATTGGAGGAGGGAGGTGAGGAGCCATCGTGGAGTATAGGGTAGGTAGGGTTTGGCGATTGAAAGAGAGAAGGGATAAGTTCATATACACACACGTATAGTTTATGGTTAGACATAGATCATATGTACTATTCGGCCTTCTAGTTTACTCTGTTTTTCTTCTATATTTTTCTACCGAGGATAATAACTGACTTAAATGCCTTCATTTCCAAGTTCATGAGCAATACAACAACAACTGTAGGTAGAATCATGTTACTCCCTAGGAGTAGTGCTAAAGGTTTTTTTATAACGGGTACCTTTTTTGTGATTACGCGCCTCACTGTCGATGAAAACATCGTTTACCACTAAAGGGTACCTTTTTTGTGATTACGCGCCTCACTGTCGACGAAAACATCGTTTACCACTAAAAGCACAAACGCCGTTAAAACCTAGGATATTTGCTCCCACGGGAAGTTGAACCCAGGATCTGAGGTGCTAATGAGGCTCTTGTAGCCACTAGGTTACAGGCTCTTTCGCTAATAACCGGTACTTCAAGCTATAGGTATCTAGCTTTCTTTTATTTTGGTTTCTAAGACTTCTGTATGCTTTCCACAAGAAACAGATATATTCTCTTGTGTAACCAAAAAAACATCTCAAGAGGTACAAATGACGTCAGACTCACAGGAACACTCGTAATGCAGTGTTGAGAATATGGTCCGCTAATATCCTGTACGTCTGCTCCGATGGGTGAACTGAATCGAAGAACACGTACTTATCCGAGTCTTGACAAGTAAACGGTTCGTCCAAGCCACACATCACAGATGTCTCCATGAGTCCTGTGCCGCAGCAGCCTTGCTCAACGTGCTCGAATCCTGCATGTCATCGCAAAGAAATCCCCAGAGTGTGAATGTTTCCCACAATGTGCTCGAGTCATTCATCATTTTCGCACAATGTTCTTGACTCAGTGCTACTCTAGAGCCGATTCAATGCCAGAACCAGTATATGTTGCGAAGAACTGAAGATAGATTTTGGGGTCACTCACCATAGTCCGACGGATTGGCGATGATGTCAGACATGATGCTGTACGTCTCCGCGAAAACCACCCGCGCGCCGGCGAGCTCACTGTCGAGCCTCCTCACGACCTCCTGCAGCCCGGCGTTGAACATCTCCGCCAGCCGGTTGTACTCCTCGTTACACTTGCCGGGCTCGTTGCGGTTCAGCGTCCGCGCCGCGGGGATGCACCCGAACGGCGCGAGGCCGGTGAACTCCATCTTGCGCGCGCCGAGGCCGTAGGCGTCACGGACGGCCGCCTCGGCGAGGCCGATGAGGTAGGCGGCGTACTCCGGCGGGGTGTACTGGGCTTGCCGGAGAGGCACGGTGAAGTAGTTGACGATGAAGTCGTTGGTGCCGATGCTGAAGATGTACACGGCCTCGGCGATGATGTCGTTCGCCGCGGATTCTCCCTTTGCGAGCTGCAGTCTCGCCTTGTACTCCCTGAAGTACTCCAGCTGCTGGCTTAGGGGGATGACTGACTGGAATAGATTGCAACAGGTTTCAAACAACAAAGTTGTTGAATACTGTACTTAAAAGATTATTTTAGGGTAACCAAAAAAAATTGTTATGGCCAAATTTTAGGTACCAGATTGGTGACCAAGGTTTTTGCCAACATTGTTCACCAAATAAAAGGTGGCTATCAAGCAAATATTTGGCATTCAACTAAATGAAGGACAATTGATTTAAAGAACGGAAATGCTATGTGTCGTGCCTCCGATGGATCACACAAACGTCGGACGGCTTTTTTATCCCCGCCGTTTGCTCCCGCCCGCATGTATATTAAAAAAACTTATCCCTTCGCTTCCTCCTCCTCATCCTTACTCCTTTCGCGCTTCTCATCCCCCTGCCACAGGCACCAACACCCGACGTCCTCCCCATCCCGGCGTCCTCACCGGGAGTCTATAATGCCCACAGATCCGGCGGCCCTCTCCCCAACCCTGGCAAGATCTATGGAGCACGAGCGAGATCCACTCGCCTCCGGCGTGATCCATGGAGGTGGGGCGGCGGTGTTGCAGGGGAGTGGGCGGCTCTCCCCCACCCCAGCGGCCATGGTGCTCCCCTCCCCCCATCCCCCACCATGGTCGCCAAACCAAGCCCAATGCCGGTGGTGCTGCTGGTGGTGGTGCTCGCGCACAGGCTCTCGCCGCCGGCTCCCACCTCGTCGGCCGGAATCGACTGGCCCAGGCCTCTCTCTCTCCCACCATGTTGCAAATGTATGTTTCAATTGTTTCAGACGTTTCAAATGTCTGTTGCAATTGTTTCATATGTATGTTGCAAAAGTAGATCGCGGGATGTTGCACATGTTGCATATGTTGTAAGTGTTTTAGAGGCATGTTGCAAACATTTGTTCAAACTGTTTCATCTGTTTTCACACATATGTTGAAAAAGTATGTTCCAAAATGTTTCATCTATTTCAGTCTTCTAGTGTAGCAAGTGTTTTCATGTTGCAAGTTGCAAATGTTCTATCTGGATGTTGCATATGTTTTCACACATATATTGCAAGTGTATATTCTAGATGTTTCATCTGTTGCGGATGTATGTTACATTCAAGTGTTCATGTTGCACGTGTTTCCTGTTGTTCGGAGAGTCAGGAGGCGCTAGGGAATGGGGTGCAGCGAGCCGGTGGCCGACGGACGTGGCATGCGGCGCGCTGGGGGCGGCGGTCGGGGGCACGACAGGGTGGGGGTGCGCCTGCGGGGTGGGGCAAATGATGGGGATGGGGGCGGGGTGCGTGGATGGGGGCATGTCAGGCGTTGGGGCAGGCTTGTCAGTCGTGCGGGCAGGCGTCCGATGGAATTCATCCTCATCGGATGTCCGATGGAATTCATCCTCATCGTACGTCTGTGCGCTAGCATTTCCCTTTAAAGAAAGTAGCAAACATAACTTTTGGCATTCTTAGAGCAATTTCATGAAACTATGTAAATTTGACAATTGAAAAATAAGTAAATCGGCTCTCCGAATCAACTTAGCCACTCAAAAGTGTTCGTTACCGCAGATCATCTAAAACCAGTCCCCTGTATTTTGAGCATGGCACGTCATCAGTTGTATAGCAGTGAAGAGGTTCTTCCGTCAGAGGATGCACGGTTGGTAGACGCGACGATGGCGCGAAGCACAACGGGGCTGCAACCATAGGCATAGGCATCGAGCGTGGCGTGGCAGTGGCCCCCTCTACGGTGTTGTTGCTCACCCGTGGACGAGTCAGTTTGGTGAACCGTTGTGTCTATAGTTCTATACGTTGGCTCAGTCAGTTATATGTAAACTTTGCAAGATCACGAGAAGCAGCAGCATGGGCCACCAGTCAAAATAAAGGAAGACATGACACATCAGAAGGTATATATACAGAAGTTTTTTCCTTACTGCGATTTCTGCTGTCAAATCATCCAGCCCGGTGCCTCCGGAGGCAAAGCTGACGCCGGTGGCGAGCTGGTCGATGGTGTAGCCGGGGTCCAGGTAGGCCGGCACCGACGACGGCAAGCCGAACGCCTCCGAAAGGAAGTCGGTGACGAGGCGGCCGTTGGAGAACCTGCCGGTGGCGACGCCCCGGTCGAAGTCGCGCCCGTACGGCGGGAAGTTGCCCGTGGCGACGGTGGGGATAAAGTTGTTGTTGCCCGCGTCCACCGTCGAGTCCCCGAACACGATCAGCGCCGGCACCTTGCCGCCGTCGGCGGCCCTGCGAGAGAAATGGAGGACGAGAAGCAGCGGCAGCCAGCAGCACAGGCGGCTGCGGCTTTGAGACGACGACGGCATGTTATTTGCGTGGCTGGGTGGTTGCTCTGTATAGAGAAGCGCGCGCACACGCTGAAACTTAAATAGTGTGTTGTTGGGTGTTGCCGCCTGTATCAATCGCAGGAAGCTTTTGTTCATTAATGTTTGCTGGTTGGGCGTTTGTTGTTGGCTTTGTTTATTAAACGTACACGGTACACGGTACACGTACCCGAGAGTGAGAGCTGAGCTGAGGTGAGCTATTCTAGCCCTCTTCTAGTCTTCTTCATCTAATGTTGAGGCGCTTAACTATACTTTATTGTGGGTGTATTCATTTTTCCCTGCATCCAGCCATAAGCATGAATTTGGTAGCTAGTTTAGCCAGAGCACCGCTCCTAGGCTCCATCCTCGTGCACGGGTTTACGCGATCTGTACTATCTTCCGAGGTCTTGTCTTTGTCAAATGAGTTGGATACAAGTGCAACCAAACAAATTTAAGACGAGAAGAAATGTTTTATCAGGAATAGCATATGAGGTCCTTATTGATCTTGTAATTATTTAACTTTTGTTATTTTCGGTGAAGTAACTTGACTACGTAAACATTCACCGTACCTACACAACCCAACATGCATGGGACGAAGAGAAAACATGTTCCGGTGTTGCAGTCTTTGAACCTGCAGCAGTGATCTTCTACTTAATGAAACACATGTCACAAGGCGGGCACGTTCGCGGAAAAAAAAAACGCAGCAGTGATGCTCCAGTGGGTACCGATTCTTGTGTAACCAGTAGTGACGTACCGGAAGTCCCATCAGGTCTCTATTTAGTACTAATTTCAATGATAATTGATAAGAGGGTTGATGGATTCTAAAGTTGCTCGATTCTGAACTGGCTAGGAACTATCTCCTGGTCATGATTCATGACTATTCTATTTGATTCCATATAATTCTCTCTGTTTAGACGACAACACTATCTAGCTCCAAAATATACCTTTTGGCTTTGATTTTCTATTATAACATAAATGGAAAATGAAATATATATTTTTATTAACTACTTGTAGTGAATAAAGGAAGAAATTACAGCACTTTTAATGAATACGAATATACAAGGAATTGTGGTCTAGCTAGACGCTGTTGAATTTTATGAGAGGTCCAGGTCCTGTTGCTAAATTGTTAAACACTGGAGTTATATCACACGTTATCTTGATATTTATATATCCACACCTTTGGAATATATAAGGAATTGTTAGATTTATATATCATGTGTACCACAGACACGTCCACACCTGTGCAGTCACATTGGAAGTTGGAAATATTGTTGGGCCGTACAATTACTTCATCCAACAACTTCAAGATCCAACGAAACATCTATACATCATCGATCCGTGGTGGCCGATGTGCATGGGACAACCAGACAACTACGTACATGCAGGTAGGACGTAGCCCTTTTCAATGGGACCACTGCTGGTTGAACCGCCAGAATGAAGATCATGTTCCCTTTTGATGAGAAATTATAAATACAAGTGGAAACGCGCGCCCCTGCGTGCGATTTGCAAAGATTTAGGTAATAGATGTGGTAATCTAGAGTACAAAGCAGCATACAGCAACGAAATTTCTGAGGTAATTGTGTGCATCAAAACCCGAATTAGGAAATGTAAATCTTCTTCGGAGGGAAGGAGAGAAAGAGAGGAAGAGGAGAGAGAAACAGAGAGGTGCAAGTAAAGGTGATATCTTGCAGTCTACAGAGGTAGGAAAGGATTTCGTATGTTTTTTTTACAACAAGGGATTCCGTATGTTGAAGCCGGCATCAAATGGGCCAAGATGAATTTGGTACCGTGGATGGCTTGGTTGGCGGCCAAATACGGGTGGTTTGAGAAAATACTTGGAAAAAAAGCAGCTCATGGCCAAAGGTAAAGCTCCAAAGAGGGAGGGGGAGAGGGGGTGGGGGAGAGAGGGAGGGAGCACCAACAATCCAGCGGAACTATAGACATGGTACGTAGCTATGCCATGGGTATATAAAGAATTTAAGTAACTTATTTTATTCATAAGAACATGCAGATCTATGTTTCTAATCTGCATATATTTATTTGTTTGTAAGAATAGATATGTTCTGTAACAATGCACATACCTGTTGTTATAGTGCATTTCAGTGATAATGCAAATACCTATTTTTACATATTCTGATAGAAGGATTTTTCACCTTTGGAGTTTCAGGAAGCAGCAATAGCATGCATGGAAATCACGTTATGTAGTTAAAATCTTGCATTAGTACCTCTAAAGATACTGATGGAACGCAGTTCCCAAAGATAAAATTCAGAAGGGTTTATTAACAAACAAGATAGCCAAAGTTCAAAAAGGCAACACCTAGGCTCCGCCTAGGCGTGATTAGTCACGAGTCGGAGGGTGTCTACCTGGCCTAGGGGGGTAGGCGGACCCCTAGGCGGCGCCAGCTCGTCGGTGGCGCCGGTGGGATAGGAGCAGGCGCGGGCGGGCGGCGGGTGCGAGCGGCGGTGGCAGGCTCGTGCGGACGCGTGCGGCAGCGGGCGCGGGCGTGCGCAGGCGCGTGCGGCGGAAGGGAGGAGGCTAGCTGCGGTGGAGAAGGAAGGAAGGGACAGAGTCGGGCGGTGACGGAGAAGGGCGGAGTCGAGCTGCGACAGAGAAGGACGGAGTCGGGCGTGACAGAACGGAAGGGCAGAGTCAGGCCGCGGGAAGGAAACGCGGATGGATAAGAATAAGACGCGGTTGGAAGGGGATTTTTCTTTTTTTCTTTTTTTTGAGAAAAGGATGGAAGGGGCTGGGAGGAGTATGGATAAGATGGGCTGGGCTCTTTTGATGAGCCTTTCTTCCAACTTTAGGTCCACAGATCTCCTATTTCTTCTTTTATTTAGATATAAACTAAGGTAATATATGTATGTGTATTAATTAAAATTAAAACATTAAAATGCCTAGAAAAAACGTCTTGAAACGCCTAGGCTAGCCTAGGCGCTAGGCTATGGGTGAGCGTCTAGAAAGCGCCTAGCGCCTTCTTGAACTTTGAAGATAGCAAAGGCTAACTAATATTATTTAGAGAGGATCTCCTAAACCATCACTTGTTGCATAAACCCCAATGTAGACAATGAATTTGGAGGATGAGTTAGTGTAACCAGGAAGATCATATACCAATGACGCATACTTGGCAGCATTGTTTTTTCAGTTAGCTTATCGTAGGTGGAACCTTCAGATAGCCCGGTAGAACCAGAATGAAACATAGCATGCAACACGTTTGATTACAGGATACCGGGAAACCACCCACTCTCATCCTGTTTTACAAAATCGGAGGCCTAAATTTGCTTTAGCCCGAAAGGCCCAAACTATTGAAGGAGGTGATAGAGTAATCATTGATTCCAAAACAGGCCCGAATGAATTAATTAAAATATATCCTTTCCATATACACTGATAGTTTTCTGTGGACATAGAACAAATAACATCTATTCCTTTTTTTTGGTAAATAGTCTGCTGCTAACCAAATTGCTAAACCCAGTTTTAATTATATACAACATCTTGAAAACAAATCCTTTCAATTTGTTTACACAAAGGAAGAATACAAATATGCTAGTAGGGACGAAGACAGACTACTGACCTAAGGAGGGCAGGAGCAAGGTGAAATTTGGCGGGCTAGAAACTCTTCTCAGTTTCTTCATCAGCTCTAACACAGAAAGCACCAACCAGCACAACATGAAAAGATTTGAAGTAAGGGAGTCTAAATTACCCAAAAGTTCTTTCATTCTAAATGCAAAAACAATCGTTTATTAGCGAAGTATAGACAAATATAAATGGGAGCATGGGGCAAATCACTACAGAGAAGCACATACCTTGCATTACAGGTCTTCACTTTGCTGCTATGAAATTGTGGACCATCGCCGGGATCTTTTTTTTCCTGTTTTTTGAAGCTAGAACCTGCATCTATAAATCTTATTACTTCTCAGAGTTAACCAAAGCATCAGGCAGATATGAAGCATTAGACAAGGAAGGAAGACGTGGATGGCGTGGACGCTCGGCAACGCATTCCAATTTGAAGGGAGTAATACCAAAAAAAATGGTAGCTAGGGTTTCGTACGACACCAACAGATGGAAAACAACAGGAAGGAGGGGGCCCCAGCACGGCGCACTGCCCGTGCCACGCAAAGGGGAGGGAGGGAGGAAGGGAGGGGAGAGGGAGGGAGTGAGGAGGGCGACAGCCGCCGCGCCGAGCACCGTCGCTGTCGTGGTCGCTCAGCCCACGCGAGGAGAGCGAGAGATGAAGCGAAACCGGAGATTAGAGAGGGAGAGGGAGAGAGGAGCCCGCACGGAGGATGGGGGAGAGGAGGAGGAGGCAGAGGGTCGTCACCGCACTGAGGGACGGGCACTAGCGGGGGCTGCCCGTGCGCCGCTCTGTTCGCTTCTAGAGAGATCGGGAGGAAGAGAGAGGGAGGGGAAGGGAAGAGACGGGGGAGAGAGAGGAGAGGGGGAGATATTTTTTACCCATGCACTTTAGATAAACGGGGAGTGATTTTTGGAGTGTTGATCACACCTCTGTAGATAACGTATGTTGCAAACGTTTTGATCTGAATGTTGCATATGTTTTCACATATATGTTGCAACGGTATATTCCAAAATGTTTCATCTATTTCAGTCTTCTGTTGCAGCAAATGTTTTCATGTGGCAAGTTGCAGGTGTTCTATCTGGATGTTGCATATGATTTTACACATATATTACAAGTTTATATTTTAGATGTTTCATATGTATGTTGTATTCAAGTGTTTCATATTGCACGTGTTTCATGCTATTCGGACAGTCAGGTGCGCCGGAGAATGGGGCGAGGTGAGCCAGTGGCGGGGGGTGCGCCTGCGGGGATAGGCGAACGGATGGGGATGATGGGGCGGGGTGCGTGGATCGGGACAAGTCAAGCGTCGGGGCGAGCGTGTCAGGCGTGCGGGCAGGCGTAATAAGCATAGTGAGGTGCGGGATTTTTTTATTCGTGTATTAACGTTTCCGCAAAAATTTGTACCGTCCGACGCTAAGCGCCCGGATCGAATCTCGTCCTGGAGCTAGTAACTCTCTTCCATTGTATGCTTTCAGCAAAAGCAGATATACGTTCTCTCGTCTATGAACCAAAAAAAAAACCTCAAGAGGTACAAATGAAATGATGTCACAGGAACATTCGTAATGCAGTGTTGAGAATATGATCAGCTAATATCATGTATGTCTACTCTGACGGGTGGAGTGAATCGAAGAACACGTACTTATCCGCGTCTTGACACATCAGTAGTTCATCCAAGCCGCAAAGCACACACAAGTCTCAACGAGTCCTGTGCCACAGCAGCCTCGCGCAATGTTCTCGGGGGCATTGACTGTGAGAATTTCTTTTTTTAAAACATTGACTGTGACTGTGAGAACATGAACCGAAGTGGGCACGGGTCAACGGGACATGAGAAATCGGAAGACTCAGCCGTCAGGTTCCGGGCCCACGCTCCCCATCTCATCCCCTTCTTTCCTCAGACGGTGGTGACCCACGGCCCAGATCTACTTGCCCACCGACCACCGTCGCGTCGTTGAGATGAGGAAGTCCACGGCTCTCAAGGCGGCGGCGGCGGCGCTGCTGTTGCTGCTCTCGCTTGCGGCGGCGTACCTGTCGATCATGTCGTGCTGGGAGAGGAGGGAGGAGGAGGAGATCCACGGGATGTTCACGGAGTACAAGGCGCGCTGCGACAAGACCTACGACTCCTCCACCGGCGAGGAGGAGTACCGGTACGCGGTGTTCAAGGAAAACTTCCGCCGGGGCTACCGCGTCTCCGTCTGCATCTTCGGCGACATGACCGCCGAGGAGGTTAGCGCATGGAAACCCGGCGCATTAGCCCACGAAGAATTATTAGCTGACCAGCGGCAGCAGGTAGTCTTTCCGCTGGTGGAAGAAGGGAGGGATGGCCGAGGTGGAGCGGTTTCCAGGTAAGCAAGCAACTTCAGTTTATTTTTTATTTTTTACTTCGTTGGGTAAAAGAAAGTATTTTGCTGATTGCACACATACCATTTGCGAAAATAGAGATGTTGATGCTTGATTACCCAAAATGTATAGATTTTAGTGGTTAAGTATGTAGTTTCAGTATCCGGATGAACAGAAGTAGAGGATGTTTATCTTCTACCTGCAGGCTGCAGGTCAAATAAAAAATCCCTGCAGTTTCCAGTGCATGTTTCAATGGAGGAACCGGTTTTTGTAATGGCTTAGGGGGTGTTTAGTTCCCAAAAATTTTCACCCCAAAACATCACATCGAATCTTACGGCACATGCATGGAGCATTAAATGTAGACGAAACAAAAAACTAATTGCACAGTTCACCGTGAAATCGCGAAACGAATCTTTTAAGCCTAATTAATCCATGATTGAACAGTAATTGTCAAATAAAACAAAAAGCTACAGTACCTGAATCCAAAAATTTTTGCCAACTAAACACCCCCGATGTGTGTAACAAGGGAACAGTTAACACAAGTACAGAGAGAGAATAATAATAAATCTTATTTTCATCTTGGTAGATTACGTTAGCTGATTATACAATATATATTCTATAGTTAAACCACAAGTATGCGATTATTTTTATTAACCTCTGGATATGATTAACCTAGGAAATAGGAATTCATTCTTATTACTACTGATGGTACTTGCATGGTTTTATTTTTATCAGAACTCGTTGTGTGTCTAATCACTTACATAATTGAGTAATTCTACTCATTACCTCATTACTGAGTGAAGTATGGCACGGAAGACAATCCAAGACAGTTCGGTTTTTATGATTAATTGGGCTCTAATAGAAAAAAAACATATTTTTCAAGTAGCTTCATTAAATATGAACTTTAAGTTTCTCTGCATCTGGACCGAAATAAGTTTAGCTGAAGAGGAAAGAGGGAAAAAATACTGTGGTAATGGTTGATGATCCGGTGCACTCTATCTCAACATTTTTTGAGAGAACCGTCTCATTTGACATGATACCAAATAGGCTCTTGGCAGCATCGCCAGTGCTTGCTCTGCATTGTCATCACTGACACATACCTTTCTGTTAATTCATTCATTGCATTTTTTATATATTTTTCATTCGTTACTTTTTACCAGTTATTGAGGCAAATGAAGTCCGGAGGTAGCACCATTCATGGAGAGATGAAGCACAGGTGGACCTGAATATGGCTGTTGCATGTAATAAATTTGAGTTGAAAATGTATGTATTTCCAGAGGACTGCTGTGTTATCCCGGTCTTGAGACTTACAAAATACTTATCTAGGTACTTAAACAGTTCTCACTATAGTTCTATCGGATCTCTTTGCGATCCTCTAACTTATTTACAAGTGTCATTCTGGTCCAGACTTCTAAAATACTCCTTATCTTCCTCCACACGTGGTCACGTAGTCGCTGCTGTCACAGGCTCACAGCTCGTCGTGCATGGTAGCAGGTGCCTCCGAGCTCGGGCAGCACTGCCCACTACAGGTTACTCTGAGTGGAGGAACACCCCTGCTACCCGTGGCTCTACTCCAGCCCCTGGTAGAATCACCAGCTCTACGTGTCCCAACACCTCTCATGCCTAGCCTAGCAAACTAGCCAACAATGCATTCTTACCTAGATGGTAGTGACTAACAGAGCCTACTGTTTTGGTGGTGAAGAGAAGAAATATAAGTATGTAAGTAGAATGAGTTCACCCTTTCCAGGGTTTGGGTATTTATATACGTGAGAAGGTTGTCAAAGAAGAACTTACCCCTGATAGCATGACGTTCTTATGCCATTTATTGCCCTGACTGGATGGGTAATACAGTCACTTTGCTAAAGGAAAGTAGACATGTAGTCATTTGTGCCTGTCGTTCAACACCTTATTATATCGTCAATGCCAGGGCCCTACACTCCTACTGCCTGCTTCTTAATTTCATCCTTAATTTATTTTCTTTTACGTACATGTCTGATGTCTCAATAGCTAAAATAAATTATCTTAGATTGGATAGTCACATTCTGATTTCTAGGTACACCTCTTTAATTCCTATGCCTAACTTGAAGCCTAGTTTGAACAGGGGTACTGTTTTACGATGCAATCCGAAAGCATAAACTGAAAAATAATCATGCTTGTTATATCTACCAACCATAATACATGACTACCTTTAGTACAATCTACCCAAATACTGCCGAGGGGCGCATTGTCTATGGCGCCATCGACCATGCCTGTGACACCGCAGCCCGCGGGGCCAAGCAGCAGGCTCCATCGCGGCATCTGTTACCACACAGCAGGGACTAGGAATTGGAGAATATTATAGAACAGAGGATTGGATCATTTAATTTGGGGTTCCAAACTGGAATGTGTATGAGTACAGAGTAAAGTTTCTACAGTTTCTTGACACTAAAAAATGAGCACACATACGGCTCATAGAGCCACACAGCAAACGTTATTGTGTTGGGGATTGGGCCTCACTAGTTACTTCATTGCCAGCACAATGATCCACTCCGACCCAAATAGTTTTGAGTTTTGCCTCCCGACACGGCACATTTGCGTTCCTTGTTCCTCTAGACTCTCAGTGTGATAACAGTATCACAGGCTACAGAGGCAGAGGCGGCAACGAGTCCACGGATGTCTACATAGTCCCTCTCCCTCTCTTACCATGTTACCCATGGATTATCCAAGCTTTGTTGGACATTACCCGTTGGTGATGGGTCATTTGCGGGTACAGGGATGGATCATCTGTGGTGTCTCCAACGACGTCGCTAATTAGTCTTCGCTAGCGTACACAGAAGATACAAACGAGAAGGACATCATATACGAGTTGTAAGGCCATGTTTGGATCCATAGAACTAACAACTAGTTAGCTAATGTTTAATCCCTAAGCATCCAAACAGGCAGACTATTTGTTAGTCCACTAGTCATGAGCTAGTTGTTAGTTCACTAGTCCACTTATGGGAGCTAATATGACTAGTTGTTAGTCCTAGTCCATCCAAACAGGCACTAAGTGGGGCTACACAGCTCCATTAGAGTAGTATGCTACCAAAGGGTGGCTCTACATTAGGCCTAAGTCGAGCCAGTCCCCTTGGTGGAAGCACCACATCCATCCTCCATAGCTCTTCGTGTCCCAACACCTCTCATTCTCAAATTGATAAACTAGCCAACAACACATTGTTACAAAGATGGTGGTGACTACCAGATCCTACTGCATTGGTGGCGGAGATTGAAGAGAAGAAATATACTACTACTTAAGTAGAATGAGTTCACCATTTCCGGTGTTTTTATTTATACACTTGAGAAGGTTCTCAAGACATACTTACCCTTGAGAGTAGCAATTTCTTGGGCCATTTATAGCCCTGACTAGAGGAGTAATACAGTCATTTTGTTGGAGGAAAGTAGTCATGGCGCATGTCGTTCAACACCTTATGCCATCAATGCTAGGCCTGACACTTCTACTTCCTTTTTAATTTCATCCTTAATTTAGTTATTTTTCATACATGATTCAATACCTAACATATGCCCTGTTCGCTTGGCTGATAAGCCATGGCTGAAAGTACTGTTCACTGATTTGTAGTAAGAGAAAAACACTGCTGAATGGTTGGCTGATTTGGCTGATAAGCTCAAGCGAACAAGGCCAAATTATACAATTTCCAAGTACACTTCTTTAATTCTTGTGCCTAACTTGAATACGAGCAAGTACTACTTAGTCGCCAATCAATGCGAAAACATAAACTCAAATAATAATCTACTTGTTACATCTACAAACCATAACCAAATAGTACACGACTATCTTTAATACAATCCACCCTTATTACTCCAAATCAAAGCTAAGGATTGCGTGAATCATAGCATCTTTAATTAAATTAATAGAGAATAAATGTCCCAAGTCTTGAATGATGACGAACTAACAAGTTGTTCAAAGAAAGCCAGCTACTCAACTGAACCGGTACAGCTGACTCCTCTAAAGGGCACGGGAGGAATGGAGCTTTGAACCACAACAATGGCTATGACAGGTTCGTGCAACGTAGGCAGCCAAAAGCAGACGAGAGAGACTGCTATTGATTTTGGTAATTTCTTTCACGAAATGTAAATGGACAAAGGAACAATAATGAAGATATAGATAGCAATGGATCCGACCAACAAAGAAGCACATATAGATACTTGACAAAAGGTTTCCTTGCATCTCTCGGCTTGCTCCCACCTGAATGAATTCATTGGCCCGCGCCAAGATGCCAAGGTTCCTGTTCGGTTCACCTCACTTCAGCTGAGTTTCTTGGCTAAACATCATATCACCTTGATGTTTCCATTTTGTCGTGGTTAGGGCAATGAGCCAAAGCTTGTCTTGTTTCTTTGGGTAATGGAAAGCCAGCGAATGGTCATGACATTAGTCTAAGCAAGCGCACCATGAAGACAGCATTAGGGCAGTACAAGACCAGCCATAAGTGAAGTTAGGCTCCATGGTAGTATGTGCTTACTGTGAGAGATGTACACCATCCATAAGTGGAGTTGGCAGGGCCTAGCAGCTGCACCCGCTGGAATGACGCAACGTGAATTCTACGACGTAGGAAGAACAACGTCATCAATTTTGCTCCTACTAAGGTCTTGTTTGACTGCACTCTAAGCCACTCTATTCCGCATGTATTTGGGCACCTCAATCCACCCTAATACACATGGACCGGGGTGTATCGAAGTGTAGCCAAATAAGCGCTAAGTATGAGGAATATCCGAATGAACAATGTTAAAGAGAGAGTATACCATGAATTACGATTATTTTGCACAATTGTATACTAGTATAGTTTATACGACTTCAGAACCTTTTCGCATCTATCAATACTATTACTCCTTCAGAACCTTTTCGCATCTATCAATACTATCACTCCTTCCTTCCTAAAATATAAGTATTTTTTTCTTTTTCCAAGCCGAACTATACTAAGTTAGACTAAATTTATAGAAAATGAACAATGACATTTACAATATCAATTGAGCATCGTTGGATTCATTAATGAATATATTTCTCATATTTTATTTCTTTGATATAGTATTAATGTTAGTACTTTTTCTGTAAAATTTGATTAAACTTAGTATAGTTTGACTTACAAAACTAGAAATGTGTATAGCTTTAGAACAGAGGGATTATGGTTTAATGTTTATATCTCAAAGGCTAAATCACAGCGTTAGTATACAATAACTAGATCATGGGCATATAATGAAGCTTCTTAGTGAGCCGATACGCACCCAAAGCTTTATGAGATACCACCGCAAGCTCAAAGATCACAAATAAAATCAAACCTCCTCTTATTCATCTGTGAATCCAAAAGATAACATCATTGTATTCACCTGCGAAGCCAAAAGATAACATCATTGTGTCTTTGCAAAAAAATCTTCACAGTGGAGCCTTCACCATCAGACATTTGAACTTCCGCGAAGGAGAACTTGGGTCTATCATCCATCCATTTGTTCTTCAGCATTGGCACATTCTGTGCAGGCATGCAACATCTCATCTATGTTTGAAACTATAGCAGCCATAATAGGAAAAAAACATAATTATGGAGCTGTACCAATATAATTGGAGTAGGGAGGGCAGGAGCCACCACCAGTAGGATTGGAGGAGGGAGGTGAGGAGCCGTGGGTAGGTAGGGTTTGGCGATTGAAAGAGAGAAGGGATAAGTCCATATACACACACGTATAGTTTATGGCTAGACATAGATCATATGTACTATTGGGCCTTTTAGTTTACTCTGTTTTTCTTCTATATTTTTCTCGTTAACCGAGGCTAATAACTGACTTAAAATGCCTTCATTTCCAAGTTCATGAGCAGTACAACAACAACTGTAAGTAGAATCATGTTACTCCCTGAGAGTCGTTTATCACTAAAAGTACAAACACCGTAAAACCTAGGATATTCGCTCCCACGGGAAGTCGAACCTAGGATCTGAGGTGCTAACGAGGCTCTTGTAGCCACTGGGTTATAGGCTCTTTTATTGCTAATAACCGGTACCTCAAGCTATAGGTATCTAGCTTTCTTTCATTTTGATTTCTAAGACTTCTGTATGCTTTCAACAAGAAACAGGTATATTCTCTTGTGTAACCAAAAAAAAATCTCAAGAGGTACAAATGACGTCACAGACTCACAAGAACACTCGTAATGCAGTGTTGAGAATATGGTCCGCTAATATCTTGTACGTCTGCTCCGACGGGTGAACTGAATCGAAGAACACGTACTTATCCGCGTCTTGACACGTAAACGGTTCATCCAAGCCACACATCACAGATGTCTCGATGAGTCCCGTGCCGCAGCAACCTTGCTCAACGTTCTCGAATCCTGCATGTCATCGCAAAGAAATCCCCAGTGTGGAATATTTCCCACAATGTGCTCAAGGCATTCATCATTTCGCACAATGTTCTTGACTCAGTGCTACTCTTGAGCTCATTCAATGCCAGAACCAGTATATGTTGTGAAGAACTGAAGATAGATTTGGGGTCACTCACCATAGTCCGACGGATTGGCAACGATGTCAGACACGACGCTGACGATGTCAGACACGACGCTGTACGTCTCCGCGAAAACCACCCGCGCGCCGGCGAGCTCACCGTCGAGCTTCCTCACGACCTCCTGCAGCTCGGCGTTGAACCTCGCCGCCATCCGGTTGTACTCCTCGTTGCACTCGCCGGGCTCGTTGCGGTTGAGCGTCCTGGCCGCGGGGATGCACCCGAACGGCGCGAGGCCAGTGAACTCCATCTTGCGCGCGCCGAGGCCGTAGGCATCCCGGACGGCCGCCTCGGCGAGGCCAACGAGGTAGGCGACGTACTCCGGCGGGGTGTACTGGGCTTGCCGGAGAGGCATGGTGAAGTAGTTGACGATGAAGTCGTTGGTGCCGATGCTGAACATGTACACGGCCTCAGCGATGATGTTGTTCGCCGCGGATTCCCCCTTTGCAAGCTGCAGTCTCGCCTTGTACTCCCTGAAGTACTCCAGCTGCTGGCTCAGGGGGATGACTGACTGGAATAGATTCCAACAGGTTTCAAGCAACAAAGTTGTTGAATACTGTACTTAAAAGATTATTTTAGGGTTACCAAAAAAAATTGTTATGGCCAAATTTTAGGTACCAGATTGGTGACCAAGGTTTTTGCCAACATTGGTCACCAAATAAAAGGTGGATATCAAGCAAATATTTGGCATTCAACTAAATGAGGGACAATTGATTTGAAGAACCGAAATGCTACGTGTCGTGCGTCCGATAGATCACACAAACATCGGACGGCTTTTTATCCCTGCCGTTTGCTCCCGCCCACATGTATATTAAAAAAGACTTATCCCTTCGCTTCCTCCTCCCCATCCTTACCCCTTTCGCGCTCCTCATCCCCTGCCGCGGGCACCAACGCCCGGCGTCCTCACCGGGATTCCCGATGCCCACAGATTCGGCGGCCATCTCCCCTACCCTGGCAAGATCCATGAAGCACGAGTGAGATCCACTCGCCTCTGGCGTGATCCATGGAGGTGGCGCGGCGGTGTTGCAGGGGAGTGGGCGGCTCTCCCCCACCCTGGCGTGGCACCCTCCCCACCCCGGCGGCGCCCCCTCTAACCCTGGCGACCGAGCTCTCCCCACCCCAGCGGCCATGGCGCTCCCCGCCCCCCATACGGATGTTGCCATGGCCTCTCTCCCACCATGGTGCAAATGTATGTTGCAATTGTTTCATACGGATGTTGCAAAAATAGATCGCGGGATGTTGCATATGTTGCAAATGTTTTAGAGGCATGTTGCAAGCGTTTGTTCAAACTGTATCATCTGTTTTCACACATATGGTGCAACAGTATGTCCTAAAATATTTCATCTATTTCAGTCTTCTGCTGCAGCAAGTGTTTTCATGTTGCAAGTTGCAAGTGTTCTATCTGGATGTTGCATATGTTTTCACACATATGTTGCAAGTGTATATTCTAGATGTTTCATCTGTTTCGGGCGTATGTTGCATTCAAGTGTTTCATGTTGCACGTGTTTTCTGTTGTTCGGAGAGTCAGGGGGCGCCGAGGAATAGGGCGCAGTGAGCCGGTGGCCGGCGGACGTGGCGTGCGGCGCGCTAGGGGGCGGCGGTCGGGGGCACGACAGGGCAGGGGTGCGCCTGCGGGGCGGGGCGAATGGATGGGGATGGGGGCGGGTCAGGCGCCAGGGCAGGCTTATCAGTCGTGCAGGCAGGCGTCCGATGGAATTCATCCTCATCGTACGTCTATGCGCTAGCATTTCCCTTTAAACAAAGTAGCAAACATAACTTTTGGCGTTCTTAGAGCAATTTCATGAAACTATATAAATTTGACAATTGAAAAATAAGTAAATCGGCTCTCCGAATCAATTTAGCCACTCAAAAGTGTTCGTTACCGCAGATCATCTAAAACCAGTCCCCTGTATTTTGAGCATGGCACGTCATCAGTTGTATAGCAGTGAAGAGGTTCTTCCGTCAGAGGATGCACGGTTGGCAGACGCGACGATGGCGCGAAGCACAACGGGGCTGCAACCATAGGCATAGGCATCGAGCGTGGCGTGGCAGTGGCCCCTGCTACGGTGGCTGCTGGCTCAGTGGGATGACTGACTGGAATAAATTCGAACAGGTTTTGAACAACAAAGTAAAGTTGCCGAATACTACTACGGCCTTGTTCAGTTACCTGAATCGGTAACGTCCGATTCTGCACAGTACACCACTGTAGCACGGTAGCACTTTTGTTTTTATTTGCTAATAATTGTCCAAATATTGATTAATTAGGCTCAAAATGTTCGTCTCGTAAAGTACAACAAAACTGTGCAATTAGTTTTTGATTTCATCTACATTTAATACTCCATACATATGTCGGTATTTTGATGTGATGGGGAATCTTCTTTTTGCATAGTGAATTTTGGAGGTGAATTTGGGAATCTAAACAAGGGGTACTTGGGAGATTATTATTATAGGGTTACCTGTGACCACAGATGAAACAAAATTTTGTTGTGGCCAAAATTTGGTTACCAAATTGTGTGTGGCACGGGCATGGGCTGGTGGAACGCGAGACAGCGGTGGGCGTGCGGGCCGGTGGTGTGCGAGCGCCAACGGGAACACGGGCGCGAGGCAGGAGGCGTGCGGCACAGCGGCAGCATTGGTGCGGGAGCGGGGCCGGTGGCTGGCTTGCGAGGGCCGAGGGGGCGAGCTCGCTGGCTGGCGGCATCCATTTAGGCCCTTTTGGTTTGGTTTAGTCCTTAACTAAACTTTACGCAAACGACTGGTCGCGCTCAGCACGTTCGCGCGACACCAGGCCGCGTGAGCCCAGTAGACCCTCTCCGAACGGCTGGGAGGTTCCTTTCGTTTTTTTTTATTTTGTCTAATTTAGTTTTCATTTTTTTTATTTTTCAATTTCAGTGATATTTTGTGGTTGTCAATTTCATTTTTTAAATTTTCAGTTTCAGTGATGTTTTTTTAGTTTTATCTACTCTAGTTTTCATTTGCTATTTGTCAAATTCATTTTTTTGTATTTTCAGTTATAGTGTTATTTTTCATTTTTTCCCCATTTTGTCTACTGTAGTTTTCGGTGTCTATTTATCAATTTCAGTTCAATTTTTTGTTTGTTAATCTCAGTTTCAATTGGTAGCGAATCATGTTTCCTAGCTTTTATAATAAATGTCTCCAGTTCGTAGCAAGTCATGTTTTCTGTTTTTTTTAATGTGTTGTATAGTAACTTGCCCCTAGTTGGCAACTTACACAATTGTTTTTATTTTTTTATTTTTGTCTACTTTAGTTTTCATTTTCTTTTTTTGTATTTTCAGTTTTAGTGTTATTTTTCATCTTTTTCATTTTCTCTACTTTAGTTTTCAGTGTCTATTTATCAATTTCAGCTCAATTTTTTGTTTGCTAGTTTTAGTTTCAATTGGCAACGAGTCATGTTTCCTGACTTTTGTAATAAATGCCTCCAGTTAATAGCAAGTCATGTTTTTTTGGCTTTTTGTAATTTGTTGTATAATAACTTACCCCCTAGTTTGCAGCTTACGCAATACTTGTTTTTTTTGTTTTTGTCTACTTTACTTTTCATTTCCTATTTTATTTTTTGTATTTTTAGTTTTAGTGATAGTTTTCATCTTTTTCATTTGTCTACTTTACTTTTCGGTCTCTATTTATCAATTTCAGTTCCATTCTTTGTTTGTTAATTTCAGTTTCAGTTGGCAGCGAGTCATGTTTCCTAACTTTTGTAATAAATGTCCTCAGTTGGCAAGCAAGTCATGTTTGCTAGCTTTTTATAATGTGTTGTATAATAACTTGCCCCCCTAGTTTGTAGCTTACGCAATACTTGTTTTAATAATTTGCCCCTTCAGTTTGCAGCTTGTCTTGTTTTGATCCGCTACTCTGTTTAGGGGTTAGTACATATACGTAAATATTATTTAACAGTTTTATTATATTTCCATGATAACAATCGATATGTGTACTATGTAAAAAAACTTTAGTATATTTTTTAAAGTAGCAACTTTAGTATTACATGGTAGTAACTCCTTTGATAAATCTCCTAACACATTTACGCATAAATTGCTACTAAACTAAAATTCTTCGAAACATATGCAAGTGAGGTCTAGTTTTGTTCGTCTCGTCACTAGAACACACCGGTGCAGACGAAATTAAAAACAGATACACCATTCAAGATCTATAGCAATTTTTAAAAAATATTTTGGTTTATTTTGCTTACGTTAGCATGCATGCATGGGCAGTGAGAAGAGAGCATGGGAAGGGAGTGGGGTCTCATCCAACATGTCGTGTTGCCCAGATGCTCACTCACGTATGTTTTGGGGTCGCGCGATATCCCTTCTGTGCGATGGGTCGCGCGATATCCACGTAGTCATAGAGTGATTGGTTTGGTGACTGAAGGATTAAAGCTGATGACAAAAGACCACAATACCCTTATTAAATAGTCATAATCTTTGCTCCCTACTGAAGTAATGAGGGGTAGCCCCTATCTAAAGTGGGGTTTTAGTCCCTTTTAGTCATTCTTTGGGGACTAGATGATTAAAGGCCTTCTAGTCAGTTTTTAGTTAGGGTATTTAGCTCCAAAGTGACTATAAGGAACTAAACTAGGGTGACTAAAGTTTACTCACCCCAAACCAAACACTCTTTAGTCACGAGGTAGAAGATAGGGAAGGAAGGAGGCATGGGGAGACAAGAGAGTGAAGGGGCACTTTGGGCAATACAAGAATACAATGACCTGCGCTTGAGTTCAATGTTGTCCCGATCGTATAAAGTGATATATATCAGGCAGAATAAAAATTATAAAAACACGATTCAAAAAAGGTGAATAGTGCTTCATCTCCAATCCACGAAAGTCATAATGGCACCAATGTAATTAATTGGCGTCTAACTCCCAGCGTCCCGCTGCTCCATGGTGTTGGCACGACACCGAGAGGTCGAAATGCCAAGGCGGCAACGGGAAAATGCAAGGAAAAAAAAAATCCTTGGCCTCCTGCGTGTGTGAGCTTGCATCAGCGGCGGCAGCTAAAAAGAGCATCGAGGAGCATCAAGTGGGAAAAGGCCGCTTGCAGGAGTGGGGAGGCGCGTGCGGGAAACTCCTGTGTTGTCGTGTGGATGGCGAGCGACGATGACTCGAGGATTCTACCAAGTGAGAATGTAGCTTTGGTTACACTTTGGCTTGGTTATCATCCAGGCATCTTATTTCTTTGCCTAAGTTTAAACTTTGGCTTGGCTCCAACCCAACCATCTTCTACTTTACCAACATCTCTGTCATGGCTAATGTTGGCTCGTTTTATCGGATCAACGTGAACCATACACAGCCAAGGTGCCCTAATATAGGGCAGAGTCAAAATAAAAGTGACAGAAAACCATCACTCTTGAGAGAGCAAAAGGTGTTGCTGGCCTTGTTATCACCCGTTGGCGAGTCAGTTTGGTGAACCGTTGTGTCTATAGTTCTATACGTTGACTCAGTTCAGTCATATGTAAACTTTGCAAGAGCACGAGAAGCAGCAGCATGGGCCACCAGTCAAAATAAAGGAAGACATGCTGGCACAGCAGAAGGTATATACAGAAGTTTTTTCCTTACTGCGATTTCCGCTGTCAAATCATCCAGCCCGGTACCTCCGGAGGCAAAGCTGACGCCGGTGGCGAGCTGGTCGATGGTGTAGCCGGGGTCCAGGTAGGCCGGCACCGACGACGGCAAGCCGAACGCCTCCGAAAGGAAGTCGGTGACGAGGCGGCCGTTGGAGAACCTGCCGGTGGCGACGCCCCGGTCGAAGTCGCGCCCATACGGCGGGAAGTTGCCCCTGGCGACGGTGGGGATGAAGTTGTTGTTGCCCGCGTCCACCGTCGAGTCCCCAAACACGATCAGCGCCGGCACCTTGCCACCGCCGGCGGCGGCGGCGGCGGTGGCGGCCCTGCCGGAGAAATGGAGGACGAGAAGCAGCGGCAGCAACCTGCAGCACAGGCGGCTGCGGCTTTGAGACGACGGCATGTTATTTGCCTGGTGGGGTGGGTGCTTTTGCTAGCTCTATAGCGAGACGCGCGCGCACACTGAAACTTAAATAGTGAGCTGCTGGCTGTTGTCTCAGTTGGCTGTATATATCCATCTCAGGAAGCGCTTGGTCATTAATTTTAGCTGGTGGTGCAGTCTTGTTGGCTTCTTAAACGTACACGTATGATTTGACCGGGAATAGCAAGATAACGCCCCCGAGAGTGAGAGCTGAGCTGAGCTATTCTAGCTCTCTTCTTTCATCTAATTTTGAGGCGCTTAATAACTATACTTTGTTGTGGGTGTATTCATTTTTCCCTGCCTTGATCTTGACACCCAAGCATGAATTGGTAGCTAGTTTAGCAGAGCGCCGGTCCTAGTCTCCTAGGCTTCATCCTCGTGCACGGGTTTACGCAATCTGTAGACTATCCTCCTAGCTAGGTCTTGTCTTTGTCAGTTGAGTTGGATACAGGTGCAGCCAAAAAAATCTAAGGCTGTGTTTAGTTCCTCATGAAATGTAAAATGCAAAATATCAACTACTTTGGAATGATGAAATGCAAAATGCCAAAATTTTCATGGGTGTTTTTAGTTCCATCCAAAATACCAAATTTTTCATGGGGTGGGTGAGAACTTTTTGGTTTTTTTTGGCCTTTTTGGGTCTCTTGAGGCCAAAATCCAAAATGGAGAATGAATACCTTTTTGCCAAAAATTTTGTATGGTGTTTAGTTCCATTTTGCAAAATGGTGGGCCAAAATCCAAAATTTTTTAGGAAAAATGAGCAACTAAACACACCCTAAGACGAGAAGAAATGTTTTATCGGGAATAGCATATGAGGTCATTGTTAATCTTGTAATTATTTAACTTCTGTTATTTTCGGTGAAGTAACTCTAGTACATAATTACATCCACCTACACAACCCAACATGCATGGGACGAAGAGAGAACATGTTCTGGTGTTCGCTGATTTATTATGAGAGAAAAACACTGTACCATGACTGATAAGTTCTAGCGCCGGCCCTGAAATTTTGGGGGCCCAGGGCAAGACTAAAAATGAGGCCCTTGTCATCGCTGGTATTAGGGGGTGTTTAGTTCGCAAAAATTTTTGGTTTCAAGTACTGTAGCTTTTTTGTTTTATTTGACAATTACTGTTCAATTATAGACTAATTAGGCTTAAAGGATTCGTCTCGCGATTTCACGATGAACTGTGCAATTAGTTTTTTGTTTTATCTACATTTAATGCTCAATGCATGTGCCGCAAGATTCGATGTGATGTTTTGGGGTGAAAATTTTTGGAAACTAAACACCCCTTTAGTTTGGATGCTAACCTATAAGAATAGCTACCTAACATGCATTATCTGTTCTCCTTGCACCAGACACTTTCAAAAAAAAAGCTATCTTATCACATGCTGGTTATTATTCTAATCGATGTCTAAATTATTATGTATTGTAAGGCCTTACTATTGGGGTTAGTCCCCACATGTTGCTGCGGAGATTGCGAATGAATTTTAGTAGATGGTGTGGCTTACTGATGTGGACAAATAAATACAGTACATGTTAGAAAATGATGTGGCTTGCTAACATGTATATCTTTCCTAAATAAATATGAGTCATAGTTGCACGTGGAGATATCTTGCATGACAAGATAGAATTTTAGTGGGGTTTAGTATTATATAAGTGATATAGATACTAATAACCGCGTCATTTATCTTTCCTAAATAAATATGAGTCATAATTGCACGTGGAGATATCTTGCATGACAAGATAGAATTTTAGTGGGGTTTAGTATTATATAAGTGATATAGATACTAATAACCGCGTCATTTATTTATAGAAGACATGTGCTGAATTTTTTAAAATACATTTAGTAATTGAAAACTAGCCCAAAACATATATACCCCAAAGGTATACTGTTACTGCAGTGAGCATCCCTAGAGCCGAATGGCAAAAAAACCAGAACTGATGCACACGTGCTCCTTGGCTTGATCCTCGCTCTCATTAGCAGACAGCCGTGGCCATGAATCATTGATGCGCCGCCGGCACTCTTCGGTATTTCAGCCCCTCAGCATACTACTCCTATACACGTATACATACAGAGGCTGGGGCCCCTGACTGCTCGGGGCCCGGGGCGGCCGCCCCGCTCGCCCGCCCCCAGGGCCGGGCCTGATAAGTTCAAGTGAATAAGACACCTTTGAGAAAAACACTGTACCATGACTAATAAATTCAAGCGAACAAGACAACTTTGAACCTGCAGCGGTGATCTTCTACTTAATGAAACATGTGTCACAGGGCAGACAGGTTCGTGAAAAAAAAAACCTGCAGCAGTGATGCTCCGGTCAGTACCGATTCTTGTGTAACCAGTAGTGATGTACCGGAAGTCCCATCAGGTCTCTATTTAGTACTAATTTCAATGATAATTGATAAGAGGGTTGATTGGATCCTAAAGTTGCTCGATTCTGAACTGGCTAGGCTGGGCTACTGTCGAATTGGAAAATTCTGTGCCCACCCGACAAGAGAGACTTGCTGGAGGAGTACATCAGCAAAATCAAAGTGGAGGCCGGCAGGATTCTTTGGTTGTCGTACAAGTGACTGATCACCATCTGAAGATTCACAGAAATGATCCTGGAGTGAAGACCTAGGGTGATCCTGGAGTGAAGACCTGGGGAGATCGTTGCTGGGAGAACCTGAAGTGTGACAGGGGCATTCCTTGGTGGAGAGCGTTGAATGCTTCGCTGGATCAGGCTTGAGGCCGCTTGTGGTTCCGTCAGTTGTTTAGCTTCCTGGTTGTTCACGTCTGGTTAGCCTGGTGTTTTTCGATAGTTATCTAGTGTTCTGGTAGTTTGCGTGTTTGAGTTTGGTTCTGTTCGGTCCAGGTGGGCAAATCGTGGTGAACTTTAAACTCCTGTGCTGTAATGACTTTTGGTCTTTTGGTTAATGAAAGGCGGGGGCTGTCGCCCTTGAATTCTAAAAAAAATTCTGAACTGGCTAGGAACTATCTCTTGGTCATGATTCATGACTATTCTATTTGATTCCATATAATTCTCGTTGTTTAGACGACAACACTATCTAGCTCCAAAATATACCTTTTGGCTATGATTTTCTATTATAACATAAATGGAAAATGAAATATATATTTTTATATCACTTTTAATGAATATATGAATATATAAGGAATTGTGGTCTAGCTAGACGCTGTTGAATTTTATGAGAGGTCCAGGTCCTGTTGCTAAATTGTTAAACACCGGAGTTATCACACGTTATCTTGATATTTATATATCCACACCTTTGGAATATATAAGGAATTGTTAGATTCATATATCATGTGTACCTCAGGACACGTCCACACCTGTGCGATCACACTGGAATTTGGAAATATAGATTGTTGGGCCGGACAATTACTTCATCCAACAACTACAAGATCGAACACAACATCTATACATCATCTGTGGTGGCCGATGGAGCTGAATGCTTTATGGTGTGTGCATGGGACAACCAGACAACTACATGCAGGTAGGAGGTAGCCCTTTTCAATGGGACCACTGCTGGTTGAACCGCCAGAACGAAGAACATGTTCCCTTTTGATGAGAAATTATAAATGGATCTTTCGAAAAGATGAGAAATTATAAATACTAGCTATTAGATGGAAATGCGATATCTTCTTCCAAAAAACAAAATTAAAGATGGAAATGCGCTATTGAATATTTTCTCGCAGCAAAGCCTTGAAGATAGAAGGTTGATAGTTGATTGTTGGCAAATCTACTACTACAAAAATGAATCCCAAGCCTTGGCCGAAATGGGCTCCTGCACTCAGGCAGTTGGGAGAGCAGGCCTCTGTGACATCTGCATGAATAGGTGAATGGTCATGCTTTTGGGAGTGCACATCTTCACAGGATTGCTGCTTGCTCCTGTTTCCTGGTTATCTCCTACTTCCTGTGGCAGCGTGTTCCAGAATAAGACGAGAATAACTACTTCCTAGTGTTCTAGTACAAAGTGTGCAGGGAACATCTACATGACTTCCTCGTTGCACTGCATCAGCTTCTGACCGGCTACATTGAGCAGGCTTGGTCATGTCTGCTGATCCAAGCCACAGGGTCGCGGGTGCCTTTATTAGCATTGGTCCCACTTCACAGTATACTTGGACCTGTTTGATCCCTAAAGCTAAAGTTTAGCACATCCCTTTTAGTCATCTTTTAGCTCTCGTGGATCCAAATAGAAGAGCTAAAAAGTGTAAACTGTTTTTTTTTACTTTCTTGCCTTTCAATATCATCCGGCCGAAGCCTCAAACAAGATAAGTTCCTCTTTTCCATTAGCCCCTTCAAGGTGAACTAAAGAGGGCTAAAAGTGGTCCTTCATGGCAAAAGACACATATTACCCCAACCACCCATATTTAGTCATGTGCATGAGTATTAATTAATGGCAAATGGGTCATAATAGGGTACATGACTAATCTTTAGCCTCTGAATCCAAACGGCCACATGGAGACATGGACTAAACTTTAGCCCCTTTATTCTAAACACTAATCTTTAGCAATGGGCTATTCTAAGCGCTAATCTTTAGCCATGGGCTAAAGTTTAGCCTCATGGATCCAAACAGAGCCTTGGATTTTATCCTTGGTTCATATGACTAGTATGCTAATTAAAGTATTTAGCACGGTTGTCATATGCAACTTAATTGATTAATTGAATGACTCTTGCACATGTTTGTCACATACTCATATTGTCACACATAGAAATGGCAACAAACACATCGCTGGCTCATCATCATTAACATATTTCATCATGTAGTGCCACAAGTAACCTACCGGCACAAGCCTCTGGATATTACGCCGGGGAATACGTCATGGAAAGCTAAGCCAAAAAGAATGCCCGGAGAAAGAACAGCACATTTGAAAAATCATTTATAGAGGAAGACATCATCTTGATATTATTCCACAAATGCTCTTTTCAAAGATTGTAAAATTAGGTGGCCCGTCTTTGGAAACAAACTTCCAGAGAGGCTAGCTAGGCCACTGCCTCTGAAAATGGTTAGAAGAGACAATTTCGCACAATCTCGGCTGATCGATAAGCCCATCCCTAAAAGGCTAGAAACCAGTTTTATAGTAGTGGTCAGTAATAAATTCAAGATGAAGAAAGCACCTCTAAGGCCTTAATCATTGAAACATTGGACAAACACCCATAAATTACTCTGAACAATTTTATCGAGTTATAGAATGTTTTTAAAATTTGGCGACAAGATCAAAGAGGCAAATCAGACTTTACTCGCTCAACAATATATCGATCTTTGCTTAGCAAGTATGTTTAGAAAAAAAAACAAATCATTAAAAAAATTATGGCTCTCGTTGCAACATATGCGCTTTCACCCAATGTTATATGCTAAAATTGTCAAAGGCAACCGACTTCCAGCAACAAACACAAGTGCCATATTCAGATCCACCCATGCTTCATCTCTTCAGGAATGGTGGAGCGGTGCTCCCTCCAGATTTTATTTTCACTTAACTGGTTAGAAGTAACAGATGAGAATATATAGATATACGAAAAATTTGTAATGAATAAAATAACAGGGAGGTTTTATGCCAGTGATGACCATGCAGAGGAAGCACTGCTACCAATAGGAATGTGAAACACCCACATGAGACAGAGATTTGAGATGCTTCCAAGAGTCTATTTGGCATCATACCAAATGACAGCAGATGGTTCTTTCAAAGAAAAAAACTGACAGCAGATGGTGAAGATCGTCCAGCCATCAGAGAAAAACGACATATGGGTCCACCAGATTATCAACCATTGTTCTACAAAAAAAAGATTATCAACCATTAGCACACTATGAATTTTCTTCTTCTTTTCCTCTTCAGCTAAACTTATTTTGCCCCAAATGCAGGGAAACTTAATGTCCATGTTTGATGAACCTAGTTGAAAATTATGTTTTTTCTACAACCCTAATCGAACATAAAAAAACTCCTGATTGTCTACCGTTCTGCACTTCAGGAGGTAATATACTCACTCAAGAGATTGTTGGAGCTCGATCTTGAACATGTAATCACCCCCTCATCCCCCTCTTTGAACTCGTAATTTGGATTGGCGCCAAAGCCCTTCCACCCTCCCGCTAGCCCAGCATATGTGGAATGAAAAATTCTGCGAACACAAGGTTAACAAGTACCCTTGTGTGTTCGTTTTGTGATAAGTGATTGTCAATGTGATCCACGAAGTAGGTTGAGTGGTGACTAACCCTACTATGGTAAAAGCTATGTGTGCGACATGTCTTTTGGCTTGTGTTGTGCAGGTGTGGAGCTCAGATGCGGTGGTCGACGGCGAGGTGAAGGTCAAGGAGGACGTGTCGTGCCGACGGATCGGGAGCGGTGAAGGACGGACGTGAGGCTTGAACCGAGGGACCTAGAGGCCGGGTGACTAGTCGCGGTGGCTGACACTTGGAACATCGACAAGTGTAAGAAGACATGAGAGTGACAGTGTTGACCGAGTCAAGACGGCAGACGTGCGGGTCGAGCGAGGCTCAGAGGACTTGGCGTGCTAGCCGGTCGAGGACGGCGGTGACACGTGTCGAGCGGCGGGGGACGCGTATGGAGTACGTTACTCGTGAGCGGGTTTGGTGGTTTGGGCCTCAAAACCATCGGTGAAAGGTTACGGGTTTGGGCCTCAAAACCCGGACGAAGGTTTCGAGGAGGAACGGACGGCACGTGGCGGCATCGGGGAGTTCGCGTCAAGACGAAACTATTGATGAGGAGGCGCGGTGGCCGTCGGATGCAGATGACACCGGGTTGGACCATAACGCCCTTGTGATAAGTGGTTTGACTCAATTATATTCAGGGGCAAAACTGAAATTGTGTAATAGCCCTGTTAAATAGGATGAGAGAGCTCCCATCTCCCACACCTCTCTCCTCCGCTCTCATTTTCTCTTTCTCCTAGGGTTAGGGTTAGCTTTTCTAGTTCTTCTTGAGAGAGGTCAAAAACAAGAATTTCATGGTTGTATTTTTCTGTGTTTTTACATGGGAGTGGAGGTCCGAATCCTCCTCAAACCCTCTGAGATTCATCATATTTTTGTGTGATTTTTGTTCAACTGCGTTGTTTGTTTTTCTCCTTTTTCGTTCTTGGGTTCGATCTCGATTTTTCGGAGTTTGGGTTAATCTCGAGCAATGATTTTTGGGAAACAGTTTCGTGCTAGGTTGAATTGCATGTGTACAAATTTTGGAATCGAATCATGGAGATTTGAGTCGGATTTCGTCGATTTCCTTGGCCACACCCTTGTCTGTTCGTTTGCTCGGTTTTCTCTGTTCATGCGACCGTGGGGTGTCGGCCTTTGCTAGTCGCGTGGAAGCCGAAGAGCAGTGTGATCCTAGCCGAGCCAACGGCAGCGCTACCAACGCTGTCATCCAGGTGCCGTGCGCGCTCAGTCGAGCGGCGTCTGCCGAAGGGTCTGGCAGCATCTCTCGATTCGGTCTTCTGGTTGCCAGGTCATGTGCTCTCATCCCCGTTGTAGCCCCTGCAGATTTGGTTCAAGCTGCTCGGTGAATACTGGCGTTGTAACACCGGTCAAGACACCGGAGCCGATCGATGCAGGCGGTTCCAGGTGGGTTTGCTCATCCTCTGTATGTCCGCCTCCTCCCTCTACTTGCTTTGCAGTGCGTGCATTTTTCTGGTTGAACGAGAGCTTGTTGGAATGTAATCCGGTTAATGGGCCAGCCCACCAAGGCTCCCCATCTAACCTATATGTAAACACTGTGTATTCCCAGTTAATACATTGAGTATTACCCTAATCTCTCTTTCATGGTATCACGAGGGTTACGTTCCTGTAACCACCGCTTCCGCTAACCCCGCCGCCGGTCCTCACGATCGGCAGGCCACCGCCGTCGCTGGGCATCCTCGCTCGCCGGCTACCCCGCACGCGCGCACCCGCGCCGTGCCCCTCCGTCGCTGGGCACTCCTGCTCGCCGGCCCTCCACACGTGCGCCGCCGCCGTGCCTACTGCCTTGCGTGATCCGGCCCTGCTGTGATCCGATCGACTGCCAATCCCGCGATCCTGGCGTGGCGACGAGATTGACTACGTACGTCTCCGTCCAGTGCTGAGGATCCACTCGTACGACTCCGTCAAGTGCTGCTGATCGACTACGAAGGTCTACGTCAAGTGCTGATCCGCGATTCGACCGTGCGATCCCGCCGCCACCACGACCGATCCGTCCGCGCCCCGTCTCCACACGGCCGTGACCCGATCCGTCCGCGCGTCGTCGGTGTCCTGCCTCCACCCCAACCATGGCAGAGACCGAGGCTGAGCGCGCCGCCCGGGAGGCCCAGGAGCAGCGTGACCGGGAAGCTGCCGCCGCCGCCCGTACCAAGGCCCTCGACATGTACGAGGCCAAGTACGCCGACGTCCACGCCGCCGCTATCGCCGTCCTCAACATCAAAGTGCTCGTGCCCGTCGTCCTGGATCGCGTCGCCAACAACTACACCCGGTGGCGCGCCCTCTTCCTCATCGTCTTGGGCAAATATGCCCTCACCGATCACGTCCTCACCGACGTGGTCAACGATGATCGGCCGGCGTGGCTGCAGATGAATTGCACCGTCCTCACGTGGATCTACGGCACCATCAACCCCGATCTGCAGCAGTCCACGATGTTGAAGGAGCCCAACGCGCGGGTTGCGTGGGTGCATCTCGAGGACGAGTTCCTCGGGCAGCGTGAATCGCGCGCCCTCTTGCTGTCCGCCGAGTTCTGCACCGTGAAGCAAGGCGCCTCCTCCATCACGGACTTCTGCCGCCGCCTCGAGACGATGGCCGCCTCTCTTCGTGAGTTCGGCGACCCCGTTGGCGACCGCACCCTCGTCCTCACCCTGCTGCGCGGCCTCAGCGAAAAGTTCTGTCACGTGAGGACGAACATCAAGCTGCGGCAGCCGTTCCCCACCTTCGCAGAGGCGCGCACCATCCCGTTGCTCGAGGAGATCGACCTCAACGACTTCGCCGGCGACACCGGCGCGCCACCAGCCGCACCAGCACTCCTCGCGGGCTCGGGCTCCTCCAACAGCAACGCCACCTGGCGCCCTCCCGCCGGCGCCCCTGCCCCTCCTGGCCGCGCCACAGGCGGCGCGCCCGCCCATGCCAGCCAAAGCAACGGCAATCAGGGAGGCCGCTCCGGACGCCGCCGCGGCCGCAACAACAAGCAGCAGCAGCAGGGCGGCCAGCAGCAACAGCAGGTGACGCACGGGCAGTACCAGTTCCCGCCGGCGCCGTACCAACCCTGGGCGTACTGGGCACCCCCGCCACCAGCCCCAGGACCGCTCTACAGGCCGCCTGCTGCAGGCTACATGGCCGTGCAAGCAGCAGCAGGCGCCCGACCGGCTACCAGGCTCCACCCGGCTTTGGCGCGCCACCCAGGCTTTGGTGCACCGTCCGGTCTACGGGCTACGGGGCGCTCGGCTACCCACGTCGCCCTCACCGCCACCACAGCAGCAGCAGGCATGGACGCCCATGCATGGAGGCAAGCTTCGACACGTCCTCGCTCGCCAGCAACTTCAGCACCATGACGCTCTCTCCTCCCGGCGCGGGCGAATGGTATGCTGATTCGGCGCTGGCTCCCACATGGTCAACCACGCTGGTATACTCACCACCTCTCACCCTCCCTCGTCATCACATCCTTCATCTATCATTGTTGGTGATGGGAACTTACTTCCCGTTATTTCCGTGGGATCACACTCTTTTCGACTACTCGGCGTCCTCTAGTTCTTTCTAATGTTTTAGTCTCTCCAAACATTATTAAGAATCTTATTTCAGTTCGCCGTTTTACTACTGATAATAATTGTTCAATTGAGTTTGATCCCTTCGGGCCTCTCTGTGAAGGATCTTCAGACACGGAGCGTGATCGCCAGGTGCTAATAGCATGGGAGACCTTTACCCGTTCTTCGCACCATCCAGCACCACTGCCCTTACTGCTGCTGCATCTTCCACCACCCTATGGCATCGTCGTCTCGGTCATGTCGGTCATGAGGCTCTGTCCACAGCTCATTAGCTCCAATGCTATCTTCATGTAATAAGCGCCATGATACTCATATTTGCCACGCTTGTCAGCTTGGTCGCCATGTGCGCCTTCCTTTTAGCATGTCAAACTCTCGTGCCTCGCACGCCTTTGATTTAATACATTGTGACCTCTGGACATCCCCAGTTGTTAGTGTGTCTGGCTACAAATATTATCTTGTTATTTTAGATGACTGCACACACTACACCTTGGACGTTTCCTTTACGCCTCAAATCCGACACGTTTGGTGCCATTACTCACTTTTTTTCTCATGTGCGCACGCAGTTCGGCTCCTCCATCAAGGCAGTCCAGTGCGACAACGGCCGTGGAATTCGACCATTGTCCTCGGCCCGCACGTTCTTCCTCTCTCATGGAGTCGTCCTTCGCATGTCCTGCCCTTACACTTCACAGCAAAAATGGGCGGGCCGAGCGCATTCTTCGCACTATAAATAATATTGTGCGCTCCATTCTTTTTCAGGCTAGTCTTCCTCCCGTTTATTGGGCTGACTCCTTGCACCACTGCAACATATCTTCTCAATCGTCACCCCACAAAAACCCTAGACGGCCTCACTCCTTTCTTTTCCCTGTATGGCACGCAGCCCTCATATGATCACTTATGAGTTTTTGGCTGCGCTTGCTATCCCAACTTATCATCCACAGCTCCACATAAACTTTCACCTAGATCCTCTCTGTGTGTGTTCCTGGGGTATTCCACTGATCATAAGGGCTATCGGTGTCTTGATCTTCACACAAACCGCATCATCATCTCTCGCCATGTTACTTTCGATGAGACGGTTTTTCCCTTCGCCGATATGTCCACCTCCCCCCAGGACCACACCACACTCGATTTTTTGGATGCTGATGATTCCTCTTTGCCCGATGGTGCAAGAGCTGTGCTTGCAGGTACCCGCCTACCCGGCGCCATGGACGCTGCGCCAGGGGGTCACGTCGACCACCCGGCCACGGGCGGCCTCGACTTCACCACCTCGGCCACGGGCGGCCACAGCCCGGTCACGGGCGGCCACGGCTCCACTCCAACTGGCCCATCCACCGGGGGCCTCGGCTCGTCCTCTGCCGGCTCCGGTGATCTCGTCTCGACCGCGCCTGGTGCTGCTGCCCCTGCGGACGGTTCGTCCCAGGTTGCTGCCAGCGGTGCCGGGCGCCCAGCCGGCCGCACCACCACCACGGCTCCTCTCCAGCAAGCACCCGTTGTCAACGCGCATGGCATGCGCACACGCGGCAAGGATGGCTTCCGGCAGCCTATTGACCGCCTCAACCTTCACGCGGCACCGCTGTCCCCTGTGCCCTCCTCCGTCCGTGCTGCCCTGACTGACCCTGCCTGGCGCCGTGCAATGCAGGATGAGTTCGATGCTCTGCAGGCTAATGACACATGGACCCTGGTGCCTCGACCGTCCGGTGTCAACCTTGTTACTGGGAAATGGGTTTTTCGTCATAAGTTCAAGTCTGATGGCTCCCTGGACCGTTACAAAGCTCGTTGGGTGCTCCGCGGCTTCACACAGCGTCCAGGTATTGACTATGATGAGACTTTCAGCCCTGTGGTCAAACCAGCAACCATCCGCATAGTTCTTACTCTGGCACTCTCTCATTCATGGCCTATTCATCAGCTTGATGTGAAGAATGCATTTCTCCATGGCATCTTGAATGAGACAGTATATTGTGTTCAGCCTGCTGGTTTTGTTGACACCTCCCGCCCAGATTATGTGTGCCGTCTGAACAAGTCACTCTATGGTTTGAAGCAAGCACCCCGAGCCTGGCATCACCGCTTCGCGACTCATATCACTTCTCTCGGATTTATTGAGGCGAAGACTGACAGTTCTCTATTCATATACAGCCGGGGTACTGATGTGGCATTTTTGCTTCTCTATGTGGATGATATTGTTCTTACAGCCTCCTCCACGAGTTTTCTGTAGCGGATCATACATGCTCTCCGCCAAGAATTCTCCATGACAGATATGGGGGCCCTTCATTCTGGACATTCTTTACCGTGCTGGTATGCTTAGCTGCAAGCCTTGTAGCACCCCTGTGGATACTAACTCCAAGCTTTCTGCCAATGGAGCTGCAGTCACCGACCCCTCCTCCTACCGCAGTATTGCTGGTGCTCTTCAGTATCTCACTTTTACTCGTCCAGATATTGCTTATGCTGTCCAACAGGTGTGCCTCTACATGCATGACCCCCGGGAGCCTCATCTGGGCGCTATGAAGCGCATTCTTCGCTACCTTCAGGGTACCTTGGATCTTGGTCTTCATCTTCACCGGACCTCACCAGTAGATCTGACTGTCTACACAGATGCAGATTGGGCGGGCTGTCCTGACACGCGCAAGTCCACTTCTGGCTATGCGGTGTTCCTCGGGGACAATCTCATCTCGTGGTCATCCAAACGTCAGCCTACAGTGTCCAGGTCCAGTGCTGAGGCAGAGTATCGCGCCGTGGCAAACGGCGTTGCTGAAGCCTGCTGGTTGTGACAACTACTGCAAGAGCTTCACCATCCTCTTCGCCGTGCTACCGTGGTCTATTGTGATAACATAAGTGTTGTTTACCTCTCCAGCAATCCTGTTCAGCATCAGCGGACCAAGCATATTGAGATTGATTTGCACTTCGTCAGAGAGCGAGTCGCCCTCGGTGAAGCACGCGTCCTGCACGTTCCCACTACGTCTCAGTACGCCGATATCTTCACCAAAGGTCTGCCGACATCAGTCTTCACGGAGTTTAGGTCCAGTCTTAATGTTCGCGGTGCTCCCAGTTTAGACTGTGGGGGAGTGTGAAAGCCCAAGTTTGGTTTTAGACTGTGATGATCAAGTGAAAGAGAAGGATCTAAGAGCGCAAGGCAAAGGTATAACCATAGGGTTTTCCTTTTGCCGGTCTAAGATGAGTAGAGAAGTGATTGACCGGGTTTAGGATACATAGCCGACTATCAAGAGGGGAAATCACGGTTAGCTCGGGAATCAAGTGCCACTAGATCAATGTCTTGAGCATATGCATTTAGGATCTAGTAAAGAGCTAACATAACGCCTTGGAAAATGTTTGTGAAATGCTAACACACATGCACATGGTGATGTACACTTGGTGGTGTTAGCACTTTTATGAAGGCGGTGGTGTTTGAACGGTAGTATGGGGTTTGGGGTTCGCTCTCCCTCCCGCCGAGCGTGCGAGCGCGGGATTCAGGCGTTTTTGAGAAAATGAAACGCCTATTTTCCACTGCGCCGGAAGTCGGAAAAGTAACGGAGGCAAAAGGCGGCCACTGCGGTGACCGGACGCTGCACCGGACGCGGGGCGTATCCGGTCAGTTCATCGCGGCGCAGGCGCTGGGGTTTGTGACCGGACGTGGGTCTGGTCTGACCAGCGCGTCCGGTCAGTTCAACTGGGCGTAAGAGATAAGCGCGCGACCGACGCGTCCGGTGCCTCACGGGACCGGAGCGTCCGGTCAAGTGTCCAGTAAGGCCGAGCGCAGCGAAGCACGATCGGACGCGGCTGGCGCGTCCGGTCACGTACGACCGGACGCGTCCGGTCGCGTCGGGTGCTTACTGGAACGCGACCGGACGCTGGCACTGTCGCGTCCGGTCGATCGAAGGAGCGCGTCCGGTCAGGGCAACGGCTAGTTCTGATGCGCACTGTTCACGTTTGTCGTGTAGTGACCGGACGCGTCCGGTCATCCTGACCGGAGCGTCCGGTCAACACGAGTTTCGCTGCGTCGTTTGTAACGGCTAGCTGCGTACCCCTTCGTTAAAAATAGAGGATGTCCGGGGTTTGAGGGTAACTCTTGCACATTTTAAGACCTAGAGACATCTTTTGAGCTAGAGAACAACCCCTCCACTCATCTCTTTGCATAGTTGCACATCTTGAGTGCGATTGAGTGAGATTCAAGTGCATTGCTTGAGAGTTGCATTCTAGAGGTACTTGATCTTTGAGTTGCTGCGGATTTCTTGTTACTCTTCCGTGTTTCCCGACACGGTAGACGGCTTGGAGCAGCGGAGGTGATTGAGCTCGCAATTAAAGATTGTTGGAGCCTTCACCAAGTGTTGTAAGGGGTTCTTGATCCTTTCCCGCGGGAGTTCGCGAATTGGATACTCTAGTGGAGCTCGTGGCTTGGAGGATCCCCATCTTGTGTGCGGTTGTGCGGTGCCCGCCGAGGGCTCGACTCTTGATAGTCAATTAGCTCGCGAACCGACAAGTGGGTGTATCGCCACAACGAGGAGTAGCTTGCCGGGAAGCAAGTGAACCTCGGGATAAATTCTTGTGTCATTATCTTCCCGAGGATTTCTCTTGTGTGTTTGTTTGATTGGTACTTCTCATCTCTACACGGCGGTATAATCTCTCGAAGCTCTTCTCTCGTATTACATCTTGTTTCTAGCTTGTTGTTGTTGTGTTTAGTGGATAGCCTTGTTCTAGACTTGTGTAGGTGGCTTGCTTAATTAGTTAGAGCTAGTGCATTTTGCTCCACCACCTTTTGTACTAACTTGTGGTTAAGTAATTGTTGTAGAAGTTTTAATTAGGCTATTCACCCCCCCTCTAGCCTATTTGGACCTTTCAAGTGGTATCAGAGCCGAGGCACCGTTTATTTGAGGCTTAACAACCTACGGTGAAGAAGAAATGGCTCAATTAAGTTTGCACATCAACAACACCAAGAAGGCACCTCACTTTGATGGCACAAATTATGCATATTGGAAGGTTAAGATGACCGCACACCTAAAGTCAATCAATAGAGAAGTGTGGAAGGTCACCGAGATAAAATTTGAGGTTGCTAATCCGGAAGCACCTACACCGGTGGAAGAGAAGAAGCTCCAATGCAATGATATTGCCATTAGTGCTCTTCATGAGGCATTAGATGACAAGACATTTGAGCAAGTAAAGAACATAGAAGTTGCACATGATGCTTGGGCCAAGTTAGAAGAAACATTTGAGGGCACCGAAGGCACAAAGACCGCTAAAGCATATATCTTGCAAGAAAAATTTTCAAGCTTCAAGATGCAAGATGATGAAAGTGTACCGGAAATGTTTCATCGATTGCAAGTCATTGTCAATGAGCTAAAGGCACTTGGTGAGGAGGTCAAAGACAACCAATTCTCTATGAAGTTCTTGAGAAGCTTGCCCAAGAGATTTGATACATTGATCACCGTGCTAGTGAGGACTACATTGAAGGGTTCAACTCCTCAACAAATATTTCAAGAAGTGATGACCGATGATTCTATAGAGAAGATGGTGAGAAGGATGAATTGGTCAAGAAGAAGAAGAAGGAAAACGAGAAAAAGGATGATGAGAAGAAGAAGAGTGTGGCATTCAAAGCCACCACATCCAAGGGCAAATCCAAGATTGAATCATCAAGTGAAGAAGACTCAAGCTCTTGTGATAGTGATGACATTGATGAGAAGATGGCTCTCTTTGTCAAGCAATTTGGCAAATTCATGAAGAAGAAAGGCTTTCGTGCAAGAAGGAGAAAGAACTCATCCAAGAAGAATGAGCATACCATGAGATGCTTTAGATGCCATAGCAAAGACCATCTCATTGCAAAGTGTCCTTATGATAGTGATGATGAAGATGCTATCAAGAAGGAGAGGAAGAAGCAAAAGAAGAAGCAAGAAAAGAAGGAGAGCTCTCTTAAAAAGAAGAATGATTCTCATGTTGCTACATGGGATAGTGATGATTCCTCAAGTGATGATGAGGATGACAACAAGAGCAAGAAGAAGGGACATGCTAGCATTGCTATTCAAGAGAAGGTCTCTCTCTTCGACACTCCATCGTGCTTCATGGCTAAGGCCGCTAAGGTATTATCCGATGATGAGAGTGATCATGATAATGCTAGTGATAGTGATAGTGATGAAGAAGAATTCACTAAAGATGAACTAATCACTATGCTAGAAGATTGCACTCAACATTTTAAAGAGTCTAGAAAGGAGTGCAAGGGCTTGCTTAAGGAAAAGAAAAACCTTATGCAAGAACTTGATGAGCTTAGAGCATCTTATGAGAGTCTAAAGGTAGACCATAAGAAGCTTCAAAAGTCTCACACTAAGCTTGAAGAAGCTCATTCCTCTCTAGTTGAAAAATGTGTAAACATGCCAACTAATGTTGAGAAAGTTAAAACTTGCAACATAGGCATATCATGTGATATAATTGATGAATCTTGTCATAAGCCTATTGTTGTTGCTCCCACTAACCCTTCATGTAGCTCATCTACATCATCCTCATCAAGTAGTGATGGTTTCACTTGTGACTCCACACTTATAGTTGAGAATGAAAATCTCAAGAAGGAGGTAAAAGAGCTCAATCACACCTTAGCCAAGGCTTATGGTGGTGAGGACCGCTTGCTTATGTGCTTGGGTAGCCAAAGAGCTTCTCTCTACAAAGAGGGATTGGGCTATAACCCCAAGAAAGGCAAGGCCGCTTTTGCTCCTCACAAGACTCGTTTTGTGAAGAACAATGGTAGCTATTGCAAAAGTTGCAAGCAAGTTGGTCACATAGAGCGACATTGCATGAACAAGAAATCCAATGCTAATGTATCCTCAATTAAGTTTGATTCTTTCTATATACTTACCAAGGGTACAAATAGTGTTCATGCTAAGTTCATTGGTGCACCATGTATGGGCTCAAAGAAGAAAGCCATTTGGGTACCAAAGAGCTTGGTCACTAACCTTGGAGGACACAAACAAGTTTGGGTACCTAAAAGGAATTGATCTTATCTTGTAGGTCAATTACAAAGCCGGAGGAAGGCATTGGGTGCTTGATAGTGGGTGCACTCAACATATGACCGGGGATTCTTGTATGTTCAAATCAATTGATATAAGTCAAAATGGTGGTTTTGATGCTATCACTTTTGGCAACAACAAGAAAGGCAAGGTCAAGGGGCTTGGTAAAATTGCTATCTCAAATGACATGAGCATATCTAATGTGTTGCTAGTTGAGAGCTTGGACTTCAATCTTTTATCGGTGGCACAACTTTGTGATCTTGGCTTCAAGTGTATATTTGGTAGTGATGATGTTGAAGTCATTAGTGTTGATGGATCAAATTTGATATTCAAAGGATTTAGACATGGTAGCTTGTACTTGGTTGACTTCAATGATAGTGAGACACAATTGACATCATGCTTGCTTAGCAAATCTAGTATGGGTTGGTTATGGCATAGAAGGCTTGGTCATGTTGGAATGAAACAATTGAACAAACTTTTGAGGCATGACTTAGTTAGAGGCTTGAAAGATGTAACTTTTGAAAAGGATAAACCATGTAGTGCTTGTCAAGCCGGCAAACAAGTTGGAAATACACATCCTAGCAAGAGTGAAATGAGCACATCAAAGGCATTTGAGTTATTACACATGGACTTGTTTGGGCCAACAACATACACTAGCATTGGTGGCAACAAGTATGGTTTTGTGATTGTTGATGACTATACTAGATACACTTGGGTGTTCTTTCTCTATGACAAGAGTGATGTTTATGATCTATTCAAGTCTTTTGTCAAAAGAGTGCAAAATGAGTTTGAAATCACCATCAAGAAGATTAGAAGTGACAATGGTAGTGAGTTCAAGAACACAAGAATTGAAGATTTATGTGATGATCTCGGTATTGAACATCAATTCTCACCAACATACACTCCTCAATCAAATGGTGTAGTTGAAAGAAAGAATAGAACTTTGATTGACATGGCTAGATCAATGCTTAGTGAATACAATGTGAGACATTCATTTTGGAGTGAAGCTATCAACACGGCTTGCTATTGTAGCAACCGTCTTTATTGCCATGGGAAGCTTGGGAAGACACCATATGAGCTATTGAATGGAAGAAAGCCCAACATTGCATACTTTAGAGTGTTTGGTTGCAAATGGTATATTCTCAAGAAAGGCACTAGATTGAGCAAGTTTGACAAGAAATGTGATGAAGGGTTCTTACTTGGTTATTATACCACAAGCAAAGCATATAGAGTTTGGAATCTCACAAATGGCACCTTGGAAGAAGTTCATGATGTTGAGTTTGATGAAACCCAAGGATCTCAAAATGAAGCTCAAAACCTTGATGACGTGAGAGGAGACCAATTGGCAAATGCAATGAAGAATATGGACATTGGTGAAGTTAGGCCAAGGCAAGTTGATGATGATGATATTCATGTGATCAACCAAAGTGTGCAAATTGATACAAATCAAGCAAGCTCTAGTGGTACTCATGATGAAGCTCAAGATCAAGGTCAAACAAGTGGAAGCAATCAACTCCCAATACTCCAACCCACTAGTATTGCAAGAGATCATCCATTGGACCAAATCATTGGTGGAATTCAAAGTGGTATTCAAACTAGATCAAGGCTAGCATCCTTTTGTGAGCACTACTCATTTGTGTCACTTGAAGAACCAAAGAAGATAGAAGATGCATTGAAGGATTCCAATTGGGTAAATGCCATGCATGAAGAACTAAACAACTTCACTAGAAATCAAGTTTGGGAACTTGTTGAAAGGCCGAAGAACTACAATGTGATTGGCACCAAATGGGTCTTTAGAAACAAGCAAGATCAAGATGGTATGGTTGTGAGAAACAAAGCAAGATTAGTAGCACAAGGATACACTCAAGTTGAGGGTCTTGACTTTGGAGAGACATATGCACCGGTTGCAAGATTGGAGGCAATTAGAATCTTATTAGCATATGCTTGTGCACACAACATCAAGCTCTATCAAATGGATGTCAAGAGTGCATTTCTCAATGGTTACATCAATGAAGAAGTTTATGTTGAGCAACCTCCCGGTTTTGAAGATGACAAGAAGCCCAACCATGTCTACAAGCTCAAGAAGGCATTGTATGGTTTGAAGCAAGCACCTAGAGCATGGTATGAGAGATTGAGGGACTTTCTTCTCTCTAAAGGGTTCAAGATGGGAAAGGTTGACACCACTCTCTTCACCAAGAAGCTTGGAAATGACTTGTTTGTGTTACAAATCTATGTGGATGATATCATTTTTGGATCAACCAATCAAGACTTTTGTGAAGAGTTTGGAAAAATGATGGCAAATGAGTTTGAGATGTCTATGATTGGAGAGCTTAGTTACTTCCTTGGACTTCAAATCAAGCAAATGAAGAATGGCACTTTTGTAAGTCAAGGCAAGTACATCAAGGACATGATCAAGAAGTTTGGATTGCAAGATGCTAAGCCAATGAGTACACCAATGGGCACTAATGATCAATTGGGTATTGATGCTAGTGGCAACATGGTAGATCAAAAGCAATACCGGTCTATGATTGGAAGTTTGCTCTATGTCACCGCTTCTAGGCCGGATGTGATGTTTAGTGTGTGCAAGTGTGCAAGATATCAAGCTTCACCTAGAGAAAGTCACTTGAAAGCAACCAAGAGGATATTGAGATATCTTAAGGGCACTCATGATGTTGGATTATGGTTTCCAAAGGGGTCTAATTTTGAGTTGATTGGATATTCGGACTCCGACTATGGTGGATGCAAGATTGATAGAATGAGCACAAGTGGCACTTGTCAATTGCTTGGAAGGTCTCTTGTTTCATGGTCATCAAAGAAACAAAATAGTGTTGCACTATCTACCGCCGAGGCCGAATACATTAGTGCCGGTAGTTGTTGTGCACAATTGCTTTGGATGAAGGCCACTTTGAATGACTTTGGAATAAAATTCAAGAATGTTCCTTTGTTTTGTGATAATGAGAGTGCTATCAAGATGACACAAAATCCGGTTCAACATTCAAGAACGAAGCACATTGACATAAGGCATCACTTCATAAGGGACCATCAACAAAATGGTGATATTAGCATTGAGAGCATTGGCACCGAAGATCAACTAGCCGACATATTCACAAAGCCACTTGATGAGAAGAGATTTTACAAGTTGAAGAATGAATTGAACATACTTGACTTCTCCAACTTGAGATGAGCCCCCACATTCTTATATGACATGCCTCTCCTCCGACATTGCAAGGTAAAGTTGTTTGGCATATCATCCATACTTTGCTAAGGACATGTTTAGATCATATAGACATATTTGCATGACAAATAGACTCATTCATAAAAAATCAAATGATTTTGATGTATATATGGTACCACTATTGCTTCTATGTTTTGATTGATCTAGTGGTAGCATATGACATGTTTGTGGGCTTGCAAACCTAGTGTTGAATCTAGAAAATGAGCTCATGATGTGTAATTCAACATGGTCAAGATAACCCTTATACTTTATGAGGTGTGAAGAAGCTTGTCCTTGGATCAAACCGAATTACATATTCTAGGCAAGTGATCTAGATTGAACCATAATTTGGACTCTCTCATATTGATTGACTTATCTCTCACTAAAATTGACACCTTTTTGGTGATTGTTGACAAAGGGGGAGAGAAAAGTCACAAAGATAGAAAAGTCACAAAGATAAAAAGTTAAGTTACTAAGGGGGAGAGAAAGTTACTAAGGGGGAGAGAAAGTTACTAAGGGGGAGAGAAAGCATAAGAGAATAACTTTGGAAAGGGATCAATCAAAATTGAGCACACGAGTAGGGGGAGCAAGCTCATGAATGTTTTGTTGCATTTGTATGTGCATTAACATGATGAATTGTTGCATTGCAAAGCTTAAATTCATATTCATGTTTGTTTGGTGATTGCTAGAACTAGAACTTGAATGATGTTTTGTTAAGAGTAGCTTTACAAGTAATATCTAGACACCTTTGCTTATAATGTTGATCTCACAAGGTACTTTAGTGTTTATGATCTTTACAAGTGATGTATTACAAGCGGTGTCTAGCTACATTGATGCTAAGGATGGTATATAAAGGCAACTCCGATTGGTATCACGCTTCAAAGGTCCATTCTATATACCTTAGCATCAATTAGATAGTAGTAACTCTTCCAAAATTCTAATCCATACATATGTGCACAATTGAACCAAACTCATGGAAGCACATATGTAGGGGGAGCTAATACTATCGAAATTGAAAATTGATTTCACTTCATATCTTTGTGATGGTTGTCATCAATTACCAAAAAGGGGGAGATTGAAAGCCCAAGTTTGGTTTTGGTAATTAATGACACCAAGTTGCTAATGCTATTGTATCAAGTGTGATTAAGCTAGGCATAAGCAACATGTGATGGAGGTAGAAATGGCATGGAGAGATGGCCACAAGATCACAAAGAGATGGTGCATGAACATGAAATGTTGATCATAATGGAATGCACATCAAATGATGGACTTGATGATCAAGTGAAAGAGAAGGATCTAAGAGCGCAAGGCAAAGGTATAACCATAGGGTTTTCCTTTTGCCGGTCTAAGATGAGTAGAGAAGTGATTGACCGGGTTTAGGATACATAGCCGACTATCAAGAGGGGAAATCACGGTTAGCTCGGGAATCAAGTGCCACTAGATCAATGTCTTGAGCATATGCATTTAGGATCTAGTAAAGAGCTAACATAACGCCTTGGAAAATGTTTGTGAAATGCTAACACACATGCACATGGTGATGTACACTTGGTGGTGTTAGCACTTTTATGAAGGCGGTGGTGTTTGAACGGTAGTATGGGGTTTGGGGTTCGCTCTCCCTTGGTGGTGTTCGCCGAGCGTGCGAGCGCGGGATTCAGGCGTTTTTGAGAAAATGAAACGCCTATTTTCCACTGCGCTGGAAGTCGGAAAAGTAACGGAGGCGAAAGGCGGCCACTGCGGTGACCGGACGCTGCACCGGACGCGGGGCGTATCCGGTCAGTTCATCGCGGCGCAGGCGCTGGGGTTTGTGACCGGACGTGGGTCTGGTCTGACCAGCGCGTCCGGTCAGTTCAACTGGGCGTAAGAGATAAGCGCGCGACCGGCGCGTCCGGTGCCTCACGGGACCGGAGCGTCCGGTCAAGTGTCCAGTAAGGCCGAGCGCAGCGAAGCACGATCGGACGCGGCTGGCGCGTCCGGTCACGTACGACCGGACGCGTCCGGTCGCGTCGGGTGCTTACTGGAACGCGACCGGACGCTGGCACTGTCGCGTCCGGTCGATCGAAGGAGCGCGTCCGGTCAGGGCAACGGCTAGTTCTGATGCGCACTGTTCACGTTTGTCGTGTAGTGACCGGACGCGTCCGGTCATCCTGACCGGAGCGTCCGGTCAACACGAGTTTCGCTGCGTCGTTTGTAACGGCTAGCTGCGTACCCCTTCGTTATAAATAGAGGATGTCCGGGGTTTGAGGGTAACTCTTGCACATTTTAAGACCTAGAGACATCTTTTGAGCTAGAGAACAACCCCTCCACTCATCTCTTTGCATAGTTGCACATCTTGAGTGCGATTGAGTGAGATTCAAGTGCATTGCTTGAGAGTTGCATTCTAGAGGTACTTGATCTTCGAGTTGCTGCGGATTTCTTGTTACTCTTCCGTGTTTCCCGACACGGTAGACGGCTTGGAGCAGCGGAGGTGATTGAGCTCGCAATTGAAGATTGTTGGAGCCTTCACCAAGTGTTGTAAGGGGTTCTTGATCCTTCCCCGCGGGAGTTCGCGAATTGGATACTCTAGTGGAGCTCGTGGCTTGGAGGATCCCCATCTTGTGTGCGGTTGTGCGGTGCCCGCCGAGGGCTCGACTCTTGATAGTCGATTAGCTCGCGAACCGACAAGTGGGTGTATCGCCACAACGAGGAGTAGCTTGCCGGGAAGCAAGTGAACCTCGGGATAAATTCTTGTGTCATTATCTTCCCGAGGATTTCTCTTGTGTGTTTGTTTGATTGGTACTTCTCATCTCTACACGGCGGTATAATCTCTCGAAGCTCTTCTCTCGTATTACATCTTGTTTCTAGCTTGTTGTTGTTGTGTTTAGTGGATAGCCTTGTTCTAGACTTGTGTAGGTGGCTTGCTTAATTAGTTAGAGCTAGTGCATTTTGCTCCGCCACCTTTTGTACTAACTTGTGGTTAAGTAATTGTTGTAGAAGTTTTAATTAGGCTATTCACCCCTCCTCTAGCCTATTTGGACCTTTCAGAGTGTTGGAATGTAATCCGGTTAATGGGCCAGCCCACCAAGGCTCCCCATCTAACCTATATGTAAACACTGTGTATTCCCAGTTAATGCATTGAGTATTACCCTAATCTCTCTTTCAGAGCTCACAGGCATCTCCATCCTGTCCAACAGCTAGTGCATTGCTATTTGTTTTTCCAAATTTGAGTTGTCACTTTCAAGCTACAGGAGCCTAATTATTGCTTGCTCTTAGCTGGTCTAAATCTTGTACGAGTGTTTTTCTTGGTGCTTCCTGTAGTGCTCGTTCTACAGCAGGCCAGGTGACTGGCGATTGGTTTCAGTAGACCAGTGCTTTGTGTTCGGTCTCCTCTGTGTTTCTGATTTTGCATTGGAGTGCAGCACCTCCATTCGCACGCACAGCAGGCAGGCAGCGCTTCAGCGGATCGTCCAGGCAACCCAGCGTCGCAGCACTTGATCGCGTGCGGTAGAAAAAGGAACCTATCCAGTCTGTGCCTGGTGCTTTGCTACTGCCTGATTTTTTTCCTGCCGGCCATCCTAGAATTTTCGATCCGGCAAGCTGTTTTGTTAGTGTTTTGTTTGTTTGAGCCCCCATTTCACGTTTTGTCTTTTGCGTTGGTTTTTCATCGATCTAAGAAATCTATCTAAGAAATCTATCTAGGTACTCTTATCACTAGTTGGTTTGAGTATTTTAGATTCGATAACATTTGCCGTGTGTTGTTCTTGGCGGTGATTTTGAGACAGCGGCCAAATATTTCGAAAGAAATTCGAGGCTCCCATTCACCCTCCATCTGGTCGCCGTTCTCGGTCCTTCAAATTCAGGTGGGGAGACCTTACTACCCCCATTGTTGACCTAAAAAATATATACTCACTCAACTATGTAAGTGACCCAAGTCACACAATAAGTTGTCATAAAACCATGTAAATCAAAGGCGTCCCACAGTTGCCATACAGTAGTAATAAGAATGAATTGTGAGGCTAATCATACTCAGAGGTTACTCAAAAAATCTCCACATACTTGTGGTTAACTCTAGAATATTGTTTATAATCAGCTTAAGTATCCTACCACTACCAAGATAAAGATCAGTTAATTTTGTTACGTCCTGTACTTGTTCATCTACAAAGGTATAATTGTTCCCTTGTGCACCCACCACTCGTGACGCCACATGGTTCTTTCTATGTATGAAGCCATTTTACAAAATTGGTTCCACGATTGAACCATTGAAATATGCACGGGAAAACTGCAGCTAGAAGATAAACAACATCTAATTCTGTATGGATACTGAAACAAATGCACTTAACATCCTTTATTTTGGTTAATCTTCCCCGCTTGATGCAAATGGTATGTTGCAGGCTCGCAGCGAACATGTACAAATGATGCTTTCTTTTACCCAAAGAAAAAAAATGATAAAGAAACTAGAAACAGATCCTCGGACACCGGCCCACCGCACCCTCCTTCCTCCAGTGGACGGAGCCCGTCAGGTCCTCGTTGTCGGCGATCTGGTACGTGTACCTGATGCTCAGCTAAGTCTCCCTCTCGGAGGCATCCTCCGGAATGCCATGTGTGAAGCTCCTCGTCGGTCCAGTCGCCGAAGATGTTGAGGACGGGGCCGCGGCGGCGGAAGTTTTCCTTGAACACCGCGTACCGGTGCTCCTCCTCTCCTCGCCGGTGGAGTTGTAGGCAGTGGCGTAGCTACAGGGTATGCCGGGTATGCCCCGACATACCCTGCAATTCTGGCTAGTGAGCAAGTATATATACGTATTTACAAAAAAGAAAAAAAGAAAAGAACACTTATCAGCTGCATACCTGAAAGCCGAGCCCGAGCGTGCGAGCCAGAGTGAGGCTGGCAGCGAGCGAGCGTCAGGCCCACGCGGGCACGCAGCCCATGCGGCCAGCGCGGAGACGGGAAACAACGCCGACGCCAATACAGATCAGGGCAGCGCCGTATCCATTTATGTTCGCCTGCGTTCACGCTGTGAGGCCGCCGTCGTATCAGTTCGACTGCGTTCACGCCGAGGGCAAAATCGCCAAGACGCGAGAGGCGAGACGCAAGTACGGATCAGGATCACACTGTGTTCACGCCGTCGGCCGTCGCTCGTCGTTGTCCAGTCAACCAGTCGACAGTCGTCCTCGTCCCGTTCGGCCTTCGCCCTGCCCTACGACCGCACCGGTGCCTAGGTAAATTTGAGATCAGAATTGTTCAGGTGACATTCGATCTTTGTTCTTCGGCTTTTTTAAAATAAATTCACGGGAGATAATCTTTTGGATGGTTGTCTTGTCCCTTTTATTGAGTGGGATATTTTCTCTGAAGTTGAAGATGATATAATCAAGACATTTATGTCCATTCAAAAGCGTCAAATAAATAGTCAGAAAAATAGTATTGTAAGTCTCCGGTTCTCTTTTATGCCTATATATTTCAATTATCGGTATGACTTTTGAACTATTTATTTATACTATATTTAGTGGATGGTTTCAACTTAATCCATAAATTTAAGTCTTATTGTATTACTTAGTACATATATATCGAATCACGTTGTCAATTTTACACTTATTACCGAATTGCTGAAGTAGATTTACCGAACTGTATATATGAAAATTTTTGAGCGGCATACCCTTAGACAAAATCCTAGATTCGCCACTGGTTGTAGGTCTTGTTGCACTTGGCCATCCACTCCACGAACATCCGGTGGGTCTCCTCTTCCTCGCTCCTCTCCCAGTACGACATGATCGACATGTACGCAGCCGCCAGCGACAGCAGCAGCAGCGCCGCCGCCGCCGCCTTGAGAGCCGTCGAGCGCCTCATCATCTCCCGAAGAGGCAAAGATGGAGAGTAGTGGGCCAAATTAGGCCTGCAAACGAACACGGGGTGTCCACACGCACAACCCCGTTCATAGTTTTTGTTCCAAATAAAATTCTGACTGGTGAAACAATGCTGACATGCATTGACTTGCGTTGCAAAATTTGGTGATAACTGTACAATTTACAGGAAAAACAAACTGGTATAAACAACACACAGGGATAAACAGACTCAATTCGGCATGCAAGATGCAGCCAGGGTTCAGAGCATTTTGCAGGTTTTTCATGCTAAAATGGTTACTCGGAATTTCCTTCCTTAAACACCTTTACCCACTTCTCAACACTGTCAATTACTTCCCCGGTCTTGACCAGGTATCGGACCTTGGTCCCGTCCTCGAGGAATTTGTGGCCAACCCTGCTTGCCACACTCTTCTCCTTTGAGTAGAGCATCACATTTGAGCTATGAATGGGGCCTTCAATCTGGTCAAAGGAAATTTTTAAGTTTGATCAGGAGATAGCAATTAGGCACCTAAAACTACATATATGCTTTTGAAATCAATATGCGCAAAGCATCATGAGAGGCCCAAAAACAAGTTGAATAGAAATTTTGCTGACCATGACGATTTCACCAGGTTCATCATCTGTGCCTTTCTTGTGCTTCGACTTCAAGTTCAGGTCCTTCACAATCACCGTGCTGTTGTGCTTGAAAAGGCGTGTAACTTCCCCAACCTTTCCTTTCTCACGGCCTGCAATGACCTGTACCGTGTCCCCAATCCTAACATGCATCTTGTGCAACACAGGAAGGCTGTTTGGTTTACACTTCTTTCGCTCCCATCTCTTAAGCTGCAGTGGAAAGTGAAATTTAAGGCATTTAACATTATTGGATAAAAAAGGATCAAATACTTGGACTAAGAATCTTTACTCACTCTCATTTCAATGGGGCATATCTTGACCATAAATCTTACCTGCATATTGGACATATTAAACAGCTTGTCAGAGCTTCACGTGCTAAATACATAAGATTACATTTCAAATAAAAGAGACACTAATCAGATGCTTTTCAGATGTGGCATGACTCAAACATAGTGGTTCGTGGTTGGACACTACGATTCAGGGCTGTTCTTTATGTATATTTCTTTGAGTATAAGCTATCCCTTAAAATACAGTAGTTAGAGCATCTCCACCATATATCCTATCCAATCTCCTATACCTAGCAGATCTCCTATATCATCTCCTATACCTATAATTTTTAAGAGATCTCCTAAAAGAAACATCCTTTCTCCTAAATAAAGGAGACAACCTCCTCTCCCCTATCCCTAAAGAAATATAGGAGACAAGTCTTAGGTAATCTGCTACACCAATGCCCTCCTATATCCTAAATTGATTATAAGGCACTCTCCTAAAAGGCTAAAACAACTCATAGGAGATGCATTATAAGAGATCTGGTGAGATGCTCTTATATCACTTCCTTCAACAGTGATTACTTAACCTCACTATCTAATCTTCACTTGCTTTTGCTGCTTAAAAGAAAGATTTATCCTCTCTGATTATTATCAGTTGGATTTTTCCAGGCACAAGTACATAGAGGTAAGACATACTGAAGATAACACAGAGAAGAAGGCATGGCTCAAATACAAACAGCATTATGCTCATAATACACTATTTGGTGTCAAATTTGTTTCTAGTTAGTCATATGTATTATGTGATGTGGGGTGGCATGTCAGGGGAAAAAACATCTACAAGAAAATAGTAAGAGTAAACATGAAAAGTACTGCCCTCAATAGTAAGAGTAAACATGAAAAGTACTGCCCTCAATACTGAGCATTTTGGCACAACAAAATAATTCAGGCATAAATATATAAACTAAAACAGTGGCCCACCGGGGACAACATAATTTCCTCAGTTGACATTTTGACGTCTTTCAAAACAACATAATTTCCTCAGCTAAAAACTTAGCATACTAAATAAAGACTGTTCAACAACTTTTACCCCATCCAACACAGCGTGCTCTATATTAGCAGTAAAAAGCACACATGTGGCTAAATTTGTATGACAAAGGAAATTCTCTTATTTAAATTAATCTCAATTGGTTAATCTTTTTATCTACTCAAACCCTACCATTTAAGCTTCAATACAAGATTAAAAAGAAGCTAGAGGAGATTCAATACGCCGTGGTCTTTGTGGTGGTGAGGGTGGGGAGCAAAAGGAAACTCACTGCAGCTAAGCTGCAATCCAAATATAGTCATACTAGTAAGCCTGGTTTGTCAACCTTGAAAATGCTCAATTAAAATGTTGCTAGTTTTCCATTTCATTGCGTCCAATCCATACAGACTAGCTCCAAAACCTCCAAATCACAATGCAAGCTGTAATGTCCCAAGAACACTTCCATCCAACCGCGCTTTGCAACTCTATCCAGGTACTCCAGACTAAAATATTACACCTGAACAGCTATTTATGATTTACCAAACCATCAGAGCAGCAGAATGGAACGGAATTGGGAAGCAGGAACAGACCCCATGCTGCGGCGCGGAGTAGGTGGCGAGCCGGTTGCCCCAGAAGCTGCTGGTGCTCGCCGCGCCGGGCGCGGAGACGGAGAGCGACGCCATGGCGCCCTGCAGCGCCGCCATCCCAGCCATCCTCTCGCTCTCGCCGCTCTCCCTCGCTCACCCCCAAACTGCTCACAGGATAACGCACACGCCTTCGTCGCGCTCCGAAGAGGATAACGCGCTCTTCTATCTTCTGACACTTGTGGGTTGCATTATACATGGGCCTCGACACTAAATGGGCCAGGCCTCAGGTGAGGCGCAGATGGGCCTGGAAGACGCCTAGGTTATCCCGCGAGGCCCATGGGCTGCTCGTCTTCTCCATCGCACGCCGCACGCTTCACGACATCAGCGTCAGCATCACTGCATCAGCCATCAGGACGAGGACGGCGGGGTCAAGGTCACGGTATCTCTCTGCGTGTCTCCCCGCACGCCACGCAAGATTGCTTACCCGGGAGATGCGTGCCCGCCTCCAGATCCCCCGTTCGAGCGCCAAGGCGCGCAAGCCACGCGACGGTTGCTGAGGCAAGCGAACCCCCTACTCCACTCCATCTGTATCTGTACCTTGTGATGCTACTGAGTTTACTGCTGATGCCATGCCACTGCTGCGCCTACGGCCTACGCGTAGTTTTTTCACTTTCCTGTTGTGTAAAAGAAATTCGCGTTACAGCGACAGTTTGGGCGGTGGAGGGTAGGTGGATGGCGGTGACATGGAAGCTTTGCGCTTTTGCTGCTGCAGGACCCCATTCTACACCGAGGAAGGGTGGGATGTCAATCGGATTTCTCAGTGCAAATCATGGTTGCAAGTTCGGTGTTTTTATCTAAGATTTCTTCAGAGACATTGGGTATCTTTTCTCAAAGCGGACTACATTTCTCCCCCTCGTAGTCAATATGTCTCTTTGACTCTTAATTTATGTGCATATCCTGAATCCTTGAATCATAGTAGGATATCCATGACACATCACATAAACAACACGTGCAATACAATACATCACTCGGCAGTTGGGCCTGTCCAAGATGCTGTCAGGAACTCAGGATCACTATCCCCAAATCGCTCCTATCCCTGTCATCTAACTACCATCTGGGGAATCAGGAATGGTCCTGCCGTGCAAGCAAACTATTAACGTTCCCCATGGGATAAGCATGTGACTATGCAAATGTTTCGGGACAAATTGTACCTTATCATTGTTAAGAATCTTGTATTTGTTCTCTCTTTTTCTCCTTTTTTATTCACGGCACATGTTGAGATCACTATACAAATCGTGACACGATTTTTTGTTTTTATGTGACACTACCAAACGAAATGGATAAGGAAAGGTGTGGCCTTTTTCCAGGATAATTGTGATAGTTTCATTATCGTAGCTATCTGTTCCTCATGACCATAGTAATGCTTTGCACTTTGATAATTTTGTAAGAAAAGAAAAGTCATGATCTAATAATAATTGATAAGGCCTTCTCATTATGTGACTCAGCAATCCTCTTCCTCTCAAACTCTAGTTTTTTAAGGCATGGATGCTGGAGTGCTGGGCAAACCTCAATCTGACTGAATTTGTTGCACCCAAGCAAAGCTTTACTTTGCTTGTGACACTTCAGATGTGGACCATTTTTTGATAGGTTTCAGAGCTGGGCGTGTCAATTAGTTTCCTTCCCTTGTTGATTAATTGGCCACTGTGATAGAGATTTTGCACCCTATGGCCTCCACAAGAGTTACTTAGTACAGACGCACGTTGGAAGGCTTCCAAGACAAGTGGAGTTCACTAGCTCAGCATTCAGTTGCCTCCCACGCTTCACCAACTGAACAAGGTTTATATATATCATATGATCCTACCTTGTACTTATTCTTAGAATAAGGAAACTATTAGTCAGTGCAACCGACTGAAGGATACGCCATGGGTGTTCTGACACTGGTTCATATCCTTGTCAGCTTTGCTGCTTGTGCTGAAGCTCTAAGGAGGGCAGACTTCCCTCAAGGATTTGTCTTTGGCACTGCTTCTTCAGCTTACCAGGTGTGGCCTCTTTGATTTCAACCGTTGTGCTCTCAGTTCGATGTCTGATTCTGGTCAATATGTTATCAGTATGAAGGTGCTGTCAACGAGGGTCAACGTGGACCTACAATATGGGATACTCTGACAAGACGACCCGGTGAGATAATGAGGATTACGTAGCAAATATTGCAGTAATGAGATGCTAACCTGTCCAGAATTGTGACTCAATTAACATTTATTTTGCAGGTCGGGTGATAGATTTCAGCAATGCAGATATTGCCGTTGATCACTACCATCGTTATAAGGTAAGCTGTCAATGATTCATATATATGCCTCTGCTATCTTCTGTTTGATTTAATTCATTCGATTGTTCTACTAAAGCTGAAAATTTCTGTTTTTTGAAAGCATCAAATCCCTCCATAAATGAATTTCTTGGCATTTGTTTGAAAAGTTGCCTACCTTTCATGTGGACATCCTCTGGCAATTTTTAATTTGTAAGAATTGAAATCACGTGTGCGTTTTATTGTTCCTTTCATGTCTATAAGAGTCATTCTATTTATTATTTTACATAATTATCCTACCTTCATCTTCTAGTAATTTCCTCCTTTTTCTAGTGCTTTGACATTTTAGTTACCAAAAAAACTGATAGTCCACTTCTCTGGCATGCTGCTGCCAAAAGCAGGTTAGTGAGCAGAGGTTTTCCTTAATATGAAGTGCCATTTGCATCAACGACAAAGTTTTCTGACATAAAGATTTTACTATTTTCGCAGATTAGCTTAACCTCTATGACTAAGTAGTTAACATTTGAAACAACAAGCCTAACATTTGACTGGCAGGAAGATGTGGACTTGATTAAGGACATTGGCATGGATGCATACCGGTTCTCTATCTCATGGTCTCGTATCTTTCCAAGTATGCAATAAGAAATTTCTTTGTAAAATATGTTATTTTCCTTTTAGCACTAGATACTACGTAGTTTATCATTTTTCTTTCTAGATGGAACTGGTGAACCTAATGAAGAAGGATTGAATTACTATAACAGCCTCATAGATGTTCTATTAGACAAAGGTATTTCATATTCTAAATTTCAATGCGTCAAATCTGAATTGTTGTCAACTCTCAGTGTTTTATTATCATTATTTGGTTTCCTCTATATTTGTGGTGTCAGGTATACAACCATATGTAACACTCTTTCACTGGGACCTTCCGCAAGCACTAGAAGACAGATACGGTGGATGGTTAAACTCCCAAATCGTGTATGCAACTATTATATCGGTCTTCTTTTTTAGGAGACCATCGCTTGCACTGTCTACATAGCATAAAACTAGATTGAGGGAAAGTGGTTTTATTGATGTTTGGCAGCTGAATTATGCAGGGATGATTTTGTTCACTATGCCTCTACTTGCTTCAAGGAATTTGGAGATAGAGTGAAACACTGGATCACTTTCAATGAGCCCCATAATTTTGCTATTGATGGCTATGACTTTGGCATCCAGGCACCTGGGAGGTGTTCTATTCTGTCTCATATATTCTGTAGGGAGGGAAAATCGTCAACTGAACCTTATGTTGTAGCTCACAACATACTCTTAGCACATGCTGGTGCTTTTCATTCTTATAAGCAGCATTTCAAGGTAATTTACTATAAACACATGCACGAGATGTATCAAAAAGTTTAAAAAAAAACATGAAGGGTTTTATGTATTCATTGCAGAAAGAACAAGGAGGTATCATTGGCATTGCACTTGATTCAAAGTGGTATGAACCATTGTCAGATGTTGATGAGGACACAGAGGCAGCAGCACGAGCAATGGACTTTGAGCTTGGATGGTGATACATCTACCACAATTTTGATATAACCACATCAATTCAATTCCTCTGTAGTTGCAATACATAGCTGCTGCTCATGATATTAATTATGAAATTTTCCAAGTGTGAATACAGGTTCCTGGATCCCTTAATGTTTGGCCGCTATCCTCCTTCTATGCAGAAACTTGCGGGTCATAGGCTGCCTCAGTTTTCAACTCAGGATTCGAAGTTAGTATCAGGCTCACTAGATTTTGTGGGCATAAACCACTATACTACATTGTATGTTAGGAACGACAGAATACGGATCAGGAAACTTGTAATGAATGATGCTTCAACTGATGCTGCAATCATACCTACTGGTTAGTCTTGTTAAACAAGTTAGTCTACCCCGTTTTTCCCCCTATTTTCAGTTACTGAACTCTCCGTTGTCTCCACTGTACAGCTTATAGACATGGAAAGAAAATAGGAGACACGGTACAATTTCCGAAGCTAACTTGTTCTACTTTTAGTTTCCATCCTCTAGTCACCAAATGTCAGATTGACAGCTGTGTCTTTCAACTTCCAGGCAGCGTCAGGATGGCTGCACATAGTACCCTGGGGCATGTTCAAACTGATGAAGCACATCAAAGAAAAGTATGGAAATCCGCCTGTGATCATTACTGAAAACGGTGAGTGGCTAAAAAAAATTCTACTATTAATAGCTGATAAGTTTCTGCCCCGAAAAATTCACTAGCATAAGAGGTGTTTAAATGGCAGGCATGGATGATGCAAACAATCGGTTTTCGAGGTTAGAGAATGATTTACAAGATGATAAACGGATACAGTACCACAACGACTACATGTCTAACCTCCTAGATGCAATAAGGTGAAGCTCCCACTTCCATGCCCATGCATCTGAGTGGAATTGCCAAAGCTAACACTGTCCATCAGCATTCAGCAGAGTATATTATTGCCCCTCAACGGCTGTTCAAATTCAATCTGAATCACTGCAGGAAGGAAGGCTGCAACGTCCACGGCTACTTCGTTTGGTCACTGCTGGATAACTGGGAGTGGAACTCTGGGTACACGGTGCGGTTTGGACTCTACTACATTGACTACAACAACAACCTGACTAGGATACCCAAGGCGTCAGTGGAATGGTTCAGGCAGGTCTTGGCCCAGAAGACGGCTAATTTGGAGTACCGTGGTTCTACAGTAGCCATTAGTTAAGTATATAATAATATATACAGCTACCATCTGTACATGCATGCATAGCTTTGGATTAGATTGTGATTATTCTCGATGTATATAGCCCACCATTTGGACGACCTTCAACCGCACAGTTGAATGTGTCGTTATGGTTGTTGTACATTGATTGATTGATTGATGCTACAGAAATCAACGAGAATGAGATTACAGCGTCACATCCTGTATGTTCATGGTACCACCAATGCTGAAATTTCAGCGAAGGGCAAAGGCTTCGCAGCCTCCGGGGCATCGAAGTCAGAAATGGTCCCTCCCCTGAAATTCCCTGCACCAACAGGTCTGACTGACCTCCCCCTCTTTGTGTCTGAAAGTAAAATGCCGAGGCGGGCGATGTGTAAAACCCATCGCAATTTCACACAGACGTGCCTGCCGTCTGTGGTCTGTCTGCCGGACCTCTTTTCCCAGCAACTCAGCAAGCATGGCACTGCATCTCCGCTGCTTTTCCAGTGCCAGTCTGCAGCTGACCCCAAGTACCCAACCAAACCACTCGACAGAAGAGGCAACTGCACAGGAAGAAGGCATGGAAAATGTGGAGACCGAGGCGAGAGATGGGCAAAAGGGCAGCCGGACGAAGCTGGCTGGCCCGGCAGGTAGGTACGGGTAAGCTGACTCTCCGTCGCGTCCGCATGGACCATGCGTCTGCGAGCAAAAGAGGCAGTGGAAAACCCCAAAAAGCGGCGCCCAAGTTTCGAACCCGGAATCCAAAGCTGAACGAGATCCTCGCGCGGGAAGCTTTGGTTGCTTGCTAACCGTAGCGAGCTGGACCGGAACAAAGCGGTTCAGAGTTTCAGACGCTGCCGAGATTTTTGTATAATACGGCTTGGTTCTGAGTTCTGACTGAAGCTTCCGTGGAAATTTTGTGTCTGAAAGTCAGCAGCAGATGCTGGCATGCTGCTGTAGCTCAGTCCTGCGACAGCACGGCTGCCACGCGCCACCAAAAGTTGGGCAGGAAACTTCTTATGGATAATTAAGTAGGAGGGACAGATAAGTAAGACAGGTACGGTTCACGAGATGTTAAGATAATCCATGACGTTGAGGATCAGAACTGGTGAGGTTCCTGCTCAATTTTCTCAAAAAAAAATCCTGCTCAATTGCTTGATCTGATCCAGCTTTTTCTGGAGCTCTCTCTGATCACATACTGTACATGTACAACATACAAGTAGCACCAAATATCTCACGTTAAAAATTGGACAGAGGATCGCCTGCTAGTCTGTATACACCGTATACTCTCTCCTGCTAGAAAAAAACACAATTCTAACTATGAACCTGAACAGCTGAACGGAGGGAGTATATTGTGTTAAGGAATGGATAATAGGAATCCCTTTCTAGGAAGCACAACAGCATATCTCGGCATATAGTATTACTACCTCTGTTAAAAAAAATGTTTTAGTCTCATTTTATGTCAAACTATATGAAGTTCGATCAAATTTAGACACTCAGACTGTCCGCACCGGTGACGGTAAACTCATCCTCCAGTACGACATAGATGATGAAGCAGCTGCACCGCGTACGTTATCTTCGTACGTTACCCGCGTTCATCCTCTAAATATAGAGGGATAGCGAACGTATACAGGACGCACACGAGAGAGCAACGAGCACGCGCCAGAGAGAGCAGACATGTGACAGTGCATGCAGTTATAGGTCTGTTCAACTAGCTAAAAAGTGTTATAACTCAGAAGCTATAAAACCAAATTAAATTCCGATTGCACCATTAAATTCGTTGCAATAGATACTTCAAAATAAGATGTCACATGGATATATTTAGACAAAGTGACAAGTGGGCTCCATAGTGAATAGATGATGATATAGAGGATGGATGGATGCGGAAAAACTGTATATTTTGTGGTGACTAGGATGGAATATTCTTTTTAGAGGATGAATATAGAGGTCCATGAGTGCAGATAGTCTCAGATAGTCAAATATTAATGCTATATTACCAAATAAGTATCGTTAGATTCTTGGTGAAACAGTTTCGTGTATATCTTTTCTGGTGTCATAATGTTAATAAATTTCTCTATAGATCTGATCATACTAAAATGGCGTGGCTTGCGCCCGGATATCTGGATGGACACCCGCGCCTACTGGCCTGCTACGCTTGTCCGCCTACTGTGCCTGCTCGCCCGCGCCGCGCCGCTTCATGGGGACCACCCGCGCCTGCAGGACCACCTATGCCCGCGAGGACCACCTCCACCTGATCATGAAACACTTGCAATGTGAAGCACTTACTACAGCATACGTCTGAAACAGATAGAACATTTGAAACATACTCTTACATATGTAACATTCAGATGAAATATTTGGAAAACATACACTTAAACACATACGTGTGTAGCCATTGCAACATGTGCAACATACCGATCTACTTTTGCAACATCTGAAACACTTGAACATACTCCTGCAACATGCGCTTTCAGTGCAATGTCACCTTGCTGGTTGGTCGAATGAAGGCTCGTCGTTGCAGAGCTCGATGTCGGCACGAAGGTCGGTGGCGACACATGGAGCTTGCCGATGCAGCAATGGCGTGGGTAACTCTCCGCGTGGGGCGGCGTCACACGAAGCTCCTCCCCTTGCCTGCTTGCTGGAGCATCTGTCGTGGAGGTTCGCCGACTCGGTGGAGGCGGCACGGCGAGCAGGCATCGCAATGGAGGTGGCCACAGCGAGCGGATGCCACAGTGTAGGCGAGCAGCATGGTGGAGCGTGGAGTGGGGAAGGCGGGTGGTGCGGCGGAGGCGGAGGCAAAGTATGGAAGGGGTGCGACGCGGTGGAGGCGGAGCGCAGTAGAGAGATTTTTTTTGAAAGGGCGTGGACGGAAGCGAGCAAACAACACGGTAGCAAGTGGCAAAGCCACGTCCATCCATCCAAACGCCCTCACGAGAGCATTATCGTACTTAAAAAAAGTTTGACTAAAGACAAAACCAAAACATCAAGTTAGTTTTGAGATTGATGGAGGATGAAATATGAAGCTTTCCAATCAAGGCCATGTTTAGTTCCCTCAATTCTCCCCCAAATTTCACTATGCAAAAAGAAGATTCCCCGTCACATCAAAATGTCAGCAAATGCATGGAGTACTAAATGTTGATGAAATCAAAAACTAATTGCACAGTTTTATTATACTTTGCGAGACAAACATTTTAAGCCTAGTTAGTCAAAATTTGAATAATTTTTATCAAATACAAACGAAATGCTACAGGAATTCTGATACAGTGTTTTTCTCCCCAATTCTCTCATCTAAACGAGGCCCAAATCAAATACACATGAATCCTGTGCGCTTCGCTTTTTTTTTTTTGGTATATATACACAGTTACACGCTTTGGTGCTACGGACCTAGACCTATGGTGCCATGGAGGCACGGAGCTGGAACAAACGCCATTACGTCACTGGAACAGAGAGCAAGATTGCCAAGATGATCGCTACTGGCAGTAACTGTCTCCCGTGGACGGTCACTGCAGATACGCGCTACAATAATATCTCTCCAGTACTGTACTTCTCTGTGGTGTGGATAACGTACGGTAACAACAATCGGCGTCCGTGGCCACGCACGCCATGACACTATGACACGCCACGCGCAAAAGTACCCGTTTTCCGTCACACCACACGGCGAAGCGAGCCGAGGCCGAAGCGCGCAGGAAGGCGCGCGCGCGGTCCGCCCGCCGTCCAGCCCAGGGCCAGCCAAGCCAACCTGTCCCGGTCGGTGCGTGTCCGCCTGCCCCTGCCCCCCTCGTCAGCCACTCAGCCAGAGACCAGAGCCACCCCGCGCGAACCAACCAACCGCGGCGTCGGCTCAGGGTATCAATCGCTCGATCCGCAGCGCGGGCACGTGAGCCCCATCCAGCGGCCCCCGCCCCCGCGTCCCGCGTGGCCACGGCCGCACCGCGGCAGGGCAGGGCAGGCACCTTCCCTGAAGAAGCCCCAGCCCGCGAGGCGCCAGCCGTCCCCGTCCCCCGCCTATTTATTCGCCCCCCTCCCATCCCCCAACTCGATCCATCGTCCATCGCTTCCCCTCGTCGTCCTCCTCTTCCACCACAGTCCACACCCAGAAAGAACAAGCAGCCGCCGCCACCGGAGCTCAGAATCACAATCAGCATCCGCCGCCCGCCGACCATCCGTCAACACCTCCTACATACACACATGGCGTCGCACCAGCAGCAGAGGCAGCAGCAGGCGGGAGCGGGAGCATCGGCGGCGTCCTCGGCCGCGGCCGTAGACTTCGAGGACTACCTGCCGGTGATGGCGGAGCGGCTGGGCGAGGACGGGCTGATGCGGGAGCTGGCGAGCGGGTTCCGCCTGCTCATGGACCCGGCGCGGGGGCTCATCACCTTCGACAGCCTCCGCCGCAACGCGCCGCTGCTGGGCCTGGGCGGCATGTCCGACGCCGACCTCCGCGGGATGCTCGCCGAGGGCGACTTCGACGGCGACGGCGCGCTCAGCGAGATGGAGTTCTGCGTCCTCATGGTGCGCCTCAGCCCCGAGCTCATGGACGAGCCCCGCAGGTGGCTCGACGACGCCGTCGACCAGGCGTCCCGCTTCCTCTTCACCAGCTGATCGGTCGAGATGGATAGGAAATTAATTGTCGACGTCGTCGTCTTCACTTCTTTTTCGAATTCTTCTTTCGTCTTGCCGTTGTTCATAGATGGATCGTCAGGCAGGGATGGACTGCTGATTGGTCGATGGATTTCGATCCGTGTGTACTCATCTGCTGTTCCTTCCTTCCCATTTCGCAATGGAGTCTGAATTAATCAACATAACATGCTTCCCCTTCTGACCATCACATTTTCACACGGACGGAGCACCTTGCGTGTCTGCTGCTTTGCTGCTTGTAATCGAGCTTTTAGCATTGGGTACAGACTACTACAGGAAATTCTCCGGACCTTTTGGCAACACGGTTGTGAATGCTGACTCCTCCTATGCGGTTTCCAGTTTCTCTACTCCTGCTTCACAGGAAACTTTTTTTTTTTTGCACAACGAATTAGATTGGGTCGAGATGGATACGGGATCAGTATGACGTAGTACGTCTGATGTTGCATCAGCTACGGCCCCGAAGTCATTCTTGAACAGTAGCAGCAGTTTCGGCTGACCTTGTGCGGTGTGCCGTCATGCGCACAACCAACAAAAGGAAATGGAGGCGACACAGAAGCACTTGTTTGGTCAAAGCCTCAAGCCTTAGCAGGCAGTGCTGCCCGAGATCAGGTCCGCGTCAGCGAGCGGGACCGCGCAGCCGAGTTCGCGTCGAGAGCGTCTTTGGAGGGCAAAAACGAGCAGCCGCAGGCACGGAACGGGACCCCAGTTCAACTTCAACACGGCGAAACCAAGCAGGGGACAGGGGAGATGGACGTGAGTGCTTCTCACTTTCTCGGTGTGTTTACTCGGTCCGCACCAACGTCCTCGTCACGAAACGGAACGGAAGCCGGCCCCGGTGGCCCGGTTTCGTTTCTCGTCCTTTTTTTTGACAGGAACTGGAACTCCCTCACGTCGGAGTTGCTTTTCGTCTGCCTTTTGTGTGTGTGTGTGTACAGGTTCTTGGGCTGACGCGATGAGTCGCATGTAGTAAGCTGGAGCGGGAGCTTCCGGAAAGGCGGCCGGAAGCTTCAAAAGCGAGGCACAAGAGGTACGGGCCACGGGGAGTCGGGGACCCGAGGAAAGCAGCCGAAAGCGACGCCCCCTCGACCTCGAGGCGTTTCTCTCTTTCCCCTCCTCCTCTTCGGTTCCAGTTCCAGGTCAGCGTCAGGCAGGCTCCGTCCGAGCCTCCAGCTCTCCACGTCAGTGACGGCACCTCTGGTCCACTGCCGTGCCCGATCGCCTATCCACCCACCAACTTGTTGTCTCCGGCCTGAGCTGAGCTTCGCACCCAATTTCCCGGGCTGACTCTTACCGTTTCCTGGGCGCCGTATGGTACCTCTTCCACACTCTCTGGTGCGTCCCGCGTCAGCGCCGACCGCCGGCTGGGCTAAAACCGATGTGACTGGTGCCGCCTCGTCACGATCCAACCAACGCCCAGCCTGATCTGAATCTGACAGATGCATGAACCATCGGTCGGTCTCGCCGCCCGTCCCGTTTCTCTCGCGCCTTGTTCAGTGCACGCGCGGCCCCATAGCAAATCATTGGGGGCTTCTCGGATCTGTCAAAGTCCAGCACGTCGAAATCTCTGCACAGTCGCTGGTTCATCCAACTGGCCGGCCCGGTGCACGTACGACCGCCAGATTCTTGGTTCCGTTCTGATGGAAATATACTCTACAAATCGTGGAGTGAGATTCTTTGGTACTCCTGCTCCAGATGCTAGCCGATGCGCGCGCCGGGCGTGAGCTGTGAGCCAGATGTCAGGTCACGGCCGAGCTGTAACCTTCGTGCCTGCCTCTCATATCTTCCTTTGTCTAGTGCCATTTGCAGCACGTTGATCTGCCCCTTCCCCTTGCCCCTGCCACGCCAGTACGCCACGGAGTATCATTAACTAATCTGATGATTGCCACTGAGCTGTAGACACACGAACGCACGCAAGAAGAAGCCCTCTCGTGTGATCGGCAACGGCAGAGGCAACCAACCACCGGTAGGCGGTAGCGGTAGTGTAGCGGCAGCCGTAGCACATCCAGCTCCATGCGTCTGAAAAAACAAACCCGGGCTTGTCGCGTGTTGCGCCATGGGTTGGCAGCGCGCTGTCTCCCCTGCCGGCCGCGGCGACGGCACATTGGCAGCGGCATCCCCGCCGGGTCCGGCGGAGCCCTCGCAGGTCGCAGCGGCATCCGGGGCGATTCCGTGTTCTGCCGGCCGCGGACTGAGTGGCTGGTCGTCTGGTCAATCCGATGCGCACGCTGGTCTCGTGTCTCGTCTCCATCGCCCAGGCCCAGCTGATCGATCTGAAGCTCTCTGCCCACGCGATCCGTCGACGCTTGCTGCATGCACACGTGAGGCTCTCGCTCACTCGGCTGCTAGATGAGGATCCCTGCGTGAGCTGTTCTTTGTAATCGCTGCAAATTGGCAGCGAGTCAGATCGCGTAGCCGGTGGTAGGAGCGTGACAGTTGCCTGGCGATCCTGATGAGCTGTCCCCTCCACACCCACCGCGCGGTCACGGAGAGCCGGGGGCAGGCACAGCTGTGCAGGCAGGACGCATTATTCTGGGCGCGCGCCGGCTTCTCGGATTCTTCTTCTCCCTCGACGTGCCGGGCGTCGCCATGTGGGTGCTGGTGCTGCTGATCCTGTGACTACCACGCATGTTGCCGTTGTTTAATCCTGCGGTGGCGCTGGATCGCGAGCTTCGTATGGTTTCCAACTGCGTGCGTTTGGGCATGTAGACGTCATCGCGGGCACCTACTAGATCGCGTCTTCGTGTCCCTGGTGCTGTCCTCCGGATCCGGATCGGTGGTGCCAGTAAACAAGGCTGTTGCTGTCGAGACACAGACATCGAGCAATACTACAGCAGCAAGTTGAGCACCGGCGCGGCCGCCGCCGGTGACGTTTCAGTCGCTGTCAAAATTTGTCTCCGGATGAGTAGCAACTGCTGCTCTGGCGTGCAACTTGCGTTCGCTGCGTGGTCTTCCTTCCTGCTGACCGCCAACACTGCTGTCAGAGCTGTGCGGATGATGGAAGCAACCGGCAAAGACATGATAGCAGTGTGCGCTTGGGAATCGTGTTCCGTGCACGGAGAAAAGAATCCGAATCCAGACGATCTGTCCGTCTGTGGAGAGTTCATACCTGAGACGGTGTCGCTGCCTCGCTGGCCTGCTCTCTATCCTCGAGACGATTACGATCGCCCTCATGATCCGCGCTGTCACACACTTGTTCGAGTTTTACTGTACTCCTACTACGTACCGACAAACGGCTCCATTTGTTTCTTGGCTATGCCGTGAGAACTAGGCTGTCAGCCTGCCAGGACCCGGGCACACGAGACTTTAGCCCAGAAGAGAAGGCTCAGGGGCCGTTCGGTTATTCCGGAACGGAGGCAGGAACCAATCCAGTCGATAAATTGTTATACAAATTATACAATCATTCGAATAATTCTAGGTCATGAATCTGAAATAACCGAACAAGCCCTCGAACATAGCCGTCGTCTCTTTACGCAGAATCACAATTCGATTTGGTTCTGTATTGATTTATTGGTGGACAGGGTGTTTGTCCGAATTGGATTCCAATTCGCAATTTGTTTAAGGTAACTACTAGCCCTAAATATTACTACTCCGTAGAAGAGACTCCTTGTCCGAAGTATAGTTGGGTTTGTTCGATGGACGGATATGGGCCTAGACGTGGCCCAAAGTACTTTGTTTTTTATGCCAGCCCAAAGTACTTCTTATACTACATGTGATTTTTGGCCCAATCTGAGGTAACGCTGGTCTGCTGGGCCAAATTCTTACCCCAACCGGTCCAGACACAGAGGAGAAAGCAGGAGGAGCTCCTCCTCGACAATCACCAGCACCGCAATCCCCGTCCGGCCGTCCCTCTCCCTGTCCGGACAGTGCTGCTTAACCCTAGCTGTCGCGCCGCTGCTGCCAGTCGTCCGCTGCGGCACCGGCACGCCGCCCATCGTCGGTTATGACCTATACATCATGTCCAGCTGAGTTCGTTGATTGCTTCCAAAATTCTTTCATGACCTATATCTCTTTGATTGATTGGTTCCATTTTCTGAATGTGCACTGAAAAAAGAAGCTCACTTAGAAGATAGTCAAAAAAATTGTTAAGAGACACGTAGGGTAAGAATAAGTGATAGTTGACGAACCTTCACGCTATTCGAGCTCGGTCGCGAGAACTGAACCATAGTACTCAAAGTGTACCACCCACGCGTGAATCCCACGTTCTTTTTGGTAAAACCCGCACGCGGTCTTAAGCAATGGACCAGGGTCGTGGACTGCAGCACGGGTCAAGCACGGTAGTATTGCTCTACTGTTCTGGTTGGGTTTCTATATGGGCATGTATGGATTCTATCCTTTAAAGTTTAGAATTCTAAAAACTTTAGAGCACTTTAGCTTACTTTTGAGGTCTAAAGCTCTAATATGAGGTGGGGGCTAAAGTTTAGAGCTAACTAAAGTTTAGAAGAGATGATCCAAACAGGCCACAGTCATGATGATGGGAACTGACTGTAACAAAGCCATTGCGTTCATGGAATAGTTCAAGAGGATGATGCTTGACCAATAAAAATGTCACTGTATTCGTTCCCACAATTTCGTCCTTGGAGAACCGAACAAAATTGAAGGCCACTAGTTAGTCCGCAAGACAGTGAGCACTAGTAAGCACATCCTTGTTGATCCGTTGTTTACCCTCAAATTAATAGATGTCACTAGCTAGACCACAACCTTTAACTTTCAACCTCCAAAAAGCATTTCTCACATGTTTGGATCTTGGATTAGGAGATTTACTCCTGGGCTAAAGAATCAAATAATAGTGGGGATAGCAGCCATATGTTGGGTCTTATAGTTGAATAGAAATGATGCAGTGTTCCAAAATTTAGTGAATAATTCGTACTTGCAGGTACTTTTCAGAGGGACTTACTAGATCAAACAATGGTCCATGCTGTCTAAAGAGGAAGAAGGAAGAAATTTGAAGGAAGGCTGTAAGTACTTAGAAGGATTGGGATTGCAATTCTTTGGAACCTGTGGGTGGAAGAACCAGAAGAGAATAGGACTTTAGAGTCCGGGGTGCGCCTTGCCTAAAGTTAGGAGTTTGAATTTGGACTGGAAGCCATGATGTTTCTGGTGTTTCTGATGGGGTCAGATCAGTGGACTTTGATTTATTTTGTGGCCTTCCTGCCAGTGTTGAGTCTGGACAATCCAGTAGCGGAAAACTAGGCTAAGTTCCCATCTTGTATTGTTAACAGTTCCCATCTTGTATTGTTAAGCTCTAAGCATTCACTTGTGAATGTAAAGGCTGGAATGATTTATTCCGTAATCTAAAGAAAAGACCACAATATAATGCATGGAGTAGTACGCTCAGCCTTAATTAGCTTGTTGAACGATCAGTTGTAAGTCAAGATCAATTGTTCATTGTTACTTATGTGAATTACGTACTACTTTAGAGGTAAAAAGTTCAAGTTATTTCAATGTCATATATAGTTCTCTCAATTAATTTGATATTCAACATACATACAGCTGTTACTACTGCTAGTCAGCATATGTCCTTTTCATATTTTATACAGCGATGGCGCAAGTCGTCGTCGTCCATGCTGACCGTGGTCCGTGGAGCAGACTTGTGGTCGATTGGGTCAGGGTTGGTTCAATAATTCGTATGTGTCCATGTTCATCATTTAACAACGATGTGTCGATCATTAATTCTTTCACAAGGCATTGTTTTCAACTTTTCATTTTTTTCGCCGGTGTGATTGATGTAATGTATGTGCTTCGATGCCGTATAGACTGGTTCGTCGATCCATCGGTGACGGAAAAGGACCATTATATTTCTGTTCCGGTCACGCACCAGTTAGAACCTGAACATCTGAATCGCACGCGGTCGTTACACGCCGCAGAAAGAGGTCTAGAACAATGAGGCTGATTTGGCGCTCGTCGCTCACCTAAAACACTCACAAATGCCTCCAGCGAAGATCTGTCAAGGAGATGCATAGGGAAGGTGTTATAGAGCGTTATAGGATCGGCAATGCCACTTAGAAGGTTGACAAATCTCGTCAATGAATATGCTGGACAGCAAGAGGATTTAAAGAGCTAACGTTTGGAGGTAAAATGTAAGATAGATTAGGTTTTGATCGATCAGATAGATGGATCTTTTAATCGGTCGTTGTCCTCTAGACGGGATGGTGTTATCCTAAAAGATTTTCTCCACGTAATTTACACGCTTCTCATAAGGTCGATGAGTTTTTTTTTAAAAAAAAATCTCGAATTGGCCTCGGATTGTCAAAACCTGCTCAAGGAGGGTTTTCCTGGGCTAGTTTAGTTGCTGTGTATAATAACTTGCTATCAACGGATAGGTAGGGACCAGATGAGTTCACTCCCAACTCGATCATCAGTACGTACACACGCAGTTGCTCTCCCCTCCATCGTCTATCTCACCGATGCCTTTAACAGCGCTACTACTTGTCATGATCGTGGCCATCATCGGCAGTGCACGGTGCTTCGCATCGGACACCATCACCGCCAACTCCGCCATCTCCGGCGGCCAGACCGTCGTGTCCAGAGGCGGCAGCTTCGAGCTGGGCTTCTTCCGTCCAGCAGCAGCAGGTGGTGACAGCAACACGGCCTCCTCTCACAACTACTACGTGGGAATCTGGTACAAGAAAGCCGTGACGCCGTGCACGCCCGTGTGGGTTGCGAACAGAGCCGCGCCGGTCTCCGACCCCGCGTCCTCTCAGCTCGCCGTTGCGCCGGACGGCAACCTCGTGCTCACCAACGAGGTCGGCGAGCTCGTCTGGTCCTCGAACGTCGTCATCTTCGGCAGCAGCTCCAACGGCACCGTGGCTGTCATCTTGGACAGCGGAAATCTCGTCCTCCGGCGCCACGATGGCGAGGTCTTATGGCAGAGCGCTGAGCACCCCACCGACACGTGGCTGCCGGGAGTCCGTCTCGGCATGAACAAGATCACCGGCCACGTGCAGGCTCTGACTTCTTGGAGGAGCTCCAGTGACCCGGCTCCCGGCATGTACTCCCTGGGAATCGATCCGCACGGGACCAGCCAGTTCTTCCTGTCCTGGAACAGGACGAACTTCTGGAGCAGTGGAGTGTGGACAGGCAGCATATTTGCCGGTGTCCCGGAGATGACGTCGCACGACAAGTACAACTTCGGGTTCGTGAACACCACGAACGCCAGCTACTTCGACTACTCCCTGCAAGATCCCACGGTTATCTCCAGGTTAGTCTTGGACGTCTCCGGTCAGGCGAGGCAGATTATGTGGCTGCCGTCCGCCGACGAGTGGATGATCATATGGGCGGAGCCGCACAAGCTCTGCGACGTCTACGGCATCTGCGGCGCGTTCGGCGTCTGCGACGAGAAGAGCGAGCCACTCTGTAGCTGCCCCGCCGGCTTCCGGCCCTCCTCCGTGGAGGACTGGGAGCTCGGAGACCACTCACATGGCTGCCGCCGGAACAATTCCTTGCACTGTCACAACAGTTCGGTGCGCGACAAGGACGGCGGCGACGCCTTCTTGCTGGCGCCAGGTATTTCCTTGCTGAATAACTCGTCGCCTGCGGCTGCAGGAGCATCACCATCAAGCGCTGAAGACTGCAGGTCAGCGTGTTTGAGGAGCTGTGACTGCAACGCTTACTCCTACGGTAGTCGCTGTGCTCTCTGGTATGGTGATCTGCTCGGCTTGTCTGCCATGGACACGGCAAGCACGGATGACCTTTACCTCCGGCTGTCTGCCATGGACGTGCCCTCGAATGGCCGTCGTAAAAGAACGGTCGTCGTCTTCGTTTCTGTTGCCTCAGCTGCGTCGATCCTAGCCTGCATGTCTGTCATCGTGACCGTGCTTGTTAAGATGTTTAGGAGAAGACAGAGGAACATAAGATTCATGCAAGCTGCAGCAGAAGGCGGTAGCCTCGTGGCGTTCAAGTATAACGACATGAGGAGGGCCACCAAGAACTTCTCGGAGAAGCTCGGCGGTGGCAGCTTCGGCTCAGTGTACAAAGGTACGCTGTCCGGTGTCGGCGCCGCCGTCGCCGTGAAGAAGCTGGAAGGCGTCCTCTGCGTTGGGGACAAGCAGTTCAGGAACGAGGTGCGCACCATCGGCATGATCCAGCACGTCAACCTCGTCCGCCTCCGCGGCTTCTCCTCCCACGGCAGCGAGCGGCTGCTCGTCTACGACCACATGCCCAACGGCTCGCTGGACAGGGCGCTCTTCACGGCGGCGCCTGCGCTGAGCTGGCGCGCGAGGTTCCAGATCGCGCTGGGCGCCGCCCGGGGCTTGATGTACCTCCACGAGGGGTGCCGGGACTGCATCATCCACTGCGACATCAAGCCGGAGAACATCCTGCTCGACGTCAACCTCGTGCCCAAGGTCGCCGACTTCGGCATGGCGAAGCTGCTGGGGAGGGACTTCAGCAGGGTCCTGACGACGGTGAGGGGCACCATCGGGTACCTCGCGCCGGAGTGGATCTCCGGCGTGCCCATCACCGCCAAGGCCGACGTGTACAGCTACGGCATGGTGCTGCTGGAGATCATTTCAGGCCGGAGAAACGCACGAGGCTGGGCAACTACAGAGCAGGAGGCGTCGCTGTCGGGGTACTTCCCGCTGGTGGCCGCGAGGAAGGTTAACGAAGGGGAGGCGCTCGTCGGGCTGCTGGACGAGCGCCTGCACGGCGACGCGGACGCTCGGGAGCTGGAACGCGCGTGCAGGGTGGCCTGCTGGTGCGTGCAGGACGACGAGGCTCACCGGCCGTCGATGGAGCAGGTGGTCCAGGCGCTGGAGGGGGTCGTGATCCTGGACGTGCCGCCGATTCCGGCGTCGCTGCAGGCAGCATTCGCCGGTAATGCCACCTTTGTGGGTACGCTTACCAGTGCGTACTTTGATGGCCTCTCACGGTCCCCTCTATAAAACAGTAGTTAGGGGCATGGATCACAACTCGATTATTATGATCTAAATTGTATATAGAATTATTATAATATTATAATCATAATTATGGATTGTAATAATTGAAGTGTTTGGATCAATAAATTATGGTAATTGATTATGGTTGGTTAGATTGATAAATTTCTATTTTATCCTCTATAGTTTTGTAAGTTGGACAATCAGTTAGAGACAGGTTAAACTTTAATGCTCATAATCCTTACCGGATCTCGCTTGATTACAGGATTATGTTAATCAAGAGTTTTGATTATAATAATCAATTATATTTTGGATCAAACTTTGATTATATAATCTAATTGTTATAATCGAAGGGGTATCCAAATAAGACCTTAGTTTGGCATTAACCTCAGTGCAAATTAGGACATGTGTCTGTCTTTCTTTTTGTTTCAATATCTGAAAATAAAATGCTAAAAGTAATCTTGTAATAAATATGTTTGCAACATTTTGTTACATTTCTCTTGTATTTCAGGTGTCTGATTTTTATCTGTTATTGAGATAAGATATAGTTTTGTCATTGTTTGGCTGTAGAAAAAATATGAATTGTCTTGTTCTTTAAGAGCTACTTCTACAGACTCTGTAAAAACCCATTCGCACATCCCATTTTGCTGGTTGTTGTAAAAAAACAGTCCAACAATCCCGGACGCAGCTCCGCAGGAGCGGGCGACGTCTTTCCATCTCTCTCAGAAACAGTAAAATGAAACCCCACTCGCTCATCAATCCTTATCTGCCCTGCGCCCGACGCAGTAGCGTGGCCGCTCATTTGTCCACTCCCCTTCCTCCACTGCATGCTCGTCAACTGCAGCGCCATGCCATACTACCCCGCGCCCCATCGCCGACCGCGCCGCGCGCCGTCCCAGACACCTATGTCGCTCTCCCCCTTGCCGTTCGTCCGTCTTCCAACGCCGAACGCCTTAGGTCTTCCCCGACCGAGCCAAGGGCACCCACGAGCGCGGGCGGTGCTGGTGGTGCTCACACATTGTGCCTCGCCTCGACTCCGACCCCGACGGCTGGAATCGACCGGCCCAGCCTTCCCCCCTATGTTAATGTTTCATCTGTTTTCAGTCTTATGTTGCATTCATGTTGCAAGTGTTTTATGTTGTTCGACCAGAGGCGAGCCGAGGGCCGGCGGACGGGGCACGCGGCACACCGGGGGCCCAACAGACAGGGGTGCTGCAGGTCGAGGCGCGCAGGGGCGTGCTCATCCTCAACCGCTCATCTCGACTCTCTTGTGTCGCCCGTGCGGAGAGTCGGAGAAAGAGATGAGGGGTCAGTTGAAGGACCGACGAGTGCAGAGACGGGGGCGAAGCGCACTCGTGAGCAGGGCAAAGGCGGACGGGGGCGGGCTGCGTGGGCGTCTAATGCGCGCGTCCGTCCGGACGTCCGGGAGCTAGCCACGCCCTTGTATTTCATTTTTCCTTCTTTTTCTCCGATCGCCATCCCGATATACTTGCTCTTCATCTTCCCCGAGCCGCTCTGCTCTGAAACGCTACTAATAAAACTCAAATGCTGGTATGGTCAAATTCAGTTAACGATTGATGATGAGGCTGGTTTAAAAAATACTCCCTCCGTTCCAAATTATAAGTCGCTTTAACTTTTTTTTGGTTCATCTATTTTGCTATGTATCTAGACATATTATTTATCTAGATGTATAGAAAAATGGATGTAAAAAAAAGTCAAAGCGACTTGTAATTTGAAAATGAGGGAGTAGAGCGCTGATTTTAGAGAATCTACCGTGGTACATTACTATTTTGAGAGGCTAAGTCGATTTGGAGAGCCGATTTCTTTACTTTTTGTTATCAAAATTTATGGAGTTGCTCGAATTGTACTGGTCGGCTATCTAAGATTATTGACTGAAAATTAAGGCACCTGAAATATAGCAACTCTATTTTTGGGGAAGAAAAGGAAGAAACATAGAGAATGGAATAGTTGTTTCTTTTACGTTACCAAAAAATACATTTACAAAATTGAAAGTCCTAGTTTTATTTTTTGAGTTGAGATGAAGAAAGACTAGTTAGCATAAAAGTTTGTGCATGCCATCTGGGATGATCTACCAAATGAACTATAGAGATGGTCCGACTCGAAAGATACTGAAGACTTTAAGGATACAAAACATTTAAAGGGTGTTTTCCATGTTTCAGAATTTAAGTGAAGAAACTTAATTTTTTCCAAAAGAATAGATTCATAGTTTAAGAAAGAACTACCAATATATGAAAATAAGAGCTGGAAAATCTTGATGTCCTTAACACCCCGTTTGGACGCAGATACTCAGACCTAGACATTGGAATTGGAACTGAGTTTTTCCAATTCTGTTGTTTGGATATCTTTGGCATTGAGAGATGGAATTGAAGGTTGTTTCTGTGGTATTCACCTCCAACTAAATCAGCCCACCTTCAATACCGAGCTCAACTCCTCCGTATTGGACTGAATCGTGAGAACAGGATCAACTCGAAGCTCCCACCGCCGAACCCTGCTACTCTTCTTCCCCGCGACCGGCGTCGACCACCCTTTCTCTTCCTCCCCGTAGCGGGCGGCCCCATGCCCCTTCTCTGCTTGAGCTGCGTCTAGCTCCAACCTGCCATGGCTCATCCTCTCTCTCTGTTCGGGGTGCTTCTAGCTCCGACCCGCCATGGCCGCCGACGGGCTCCTCCCCGCCATGGACGCCACCGGGATCCTCCCTGCCATGGCCACCGCCAAGGGGACAAGATCCGCCCCGCCATGGCCGCTGCCGGGCTCCTCCCCACCATGGCCGCCGCCGAGCGCCACCCCGCCATGCCCTCTCCGTTCGAGCCCGAGCTAGTCGTAGCCAGGGCCAGGGCCGGCTTCGCGCACAAGCACATCGCACCCTGGGCTGCCTCCGCCTGCGCGCCCGGGTGAATCATGAGTGGGGTGGGGAAGAAGACGAGTGAATTCCAGATGTGGACATCCAAACATGAATTGGTATTTGTGTGCCACTAGATTCCAAATTGCGAATTCTTCTACATCCAAACAATAGATTTGGTATTTAGTCCATTTCAATACAATTCCAGCGCCTCAATATCTACATCCAAACGGACCCTAAAAGAGACGAAAAGTCTGATATTCATGTTAGTCAACTATATATCGAGTTGAAATTTCTTTAAGATTTCATTCCTAAGAAAATATGGGCCCTCTTGAAATCTTTTCCCCCATGCAAATGTTGCACACAAAGTTTTATTGACCATTCCTCTTACTGTTGCATCAGCAAAGAGAAGCTTTTGTAAACTGAAGTTACTAAGTCCTACTTTCATTTTACGATGACACAAGCAAGATTTAATAATTTGGCCAAAATAACACTTGAGAGCGAAGTGCTAGAGAAAATTAATTTATGAGTATAGATATTATTATTTTACTTTGTTGGAGCATATGGTCTGTTTGGAATAAATTCATCTTCAATGGAGAAGCAATTTCTAGAAATCGCTACAAGTTTCTTTTCAAAGAACTAGTTGCTATGGTGTATCCATTGTGCAAAGAAGATATACTCCCCCTGGATAAAGGAATGGCTAGAGAACTTTGTGTAATTTTCTTTATCTTCTTTGTATCTTTTTTTTTGTTTCTTGATCGTTTTATTTCAAAGAACACTAAGGAAATGGTGTTGTTAAGTAAAGATTGTGCAACCCAGATTTAAATAGGTTCTATTATTGATCTGTCCCATTGTTAAGTAACATATTGTTTCGAGAAAAAATGTAATACATTTTAGCATATACATCTTTATCGTTCTATTTTTCTAGGCTGGAAAGTGCTCATTTTAGAGTTTGGAACGAGACCCGGGTTTTGCTGGTATGCTCTGTGTCTGTCTATGACTAACATCGTCTACTGCTGAAAATATATTACTTTCTCCATCTCAAAAAACTTGACGTTCTAGTATTTGTAGGATAGATTAGTGCTCAACCAAAATTACCCATATATATACTTCTATTTACTGAAGGGGAACCATGCTAATTAAAGAATAAGCTAAAAGGAATACATGGAGATATGCAGACCGCAATTTACAAGCTGATATGACAAATCTATTGTTCAAAAGCTAAAACATTGAGTTTTTCCGGATATTTTTTGAATGAAGATCAAGTTTGACAAAGAGAGTAGCGAATAAAAAACTCTATGATGAGGCTGATGGGACAAAAAGAAATCTAATCAACAGTTCACTACATCAATAAATTTTTTTTTAGACAAACAAGTTTCCAAAACAAAGGGCACACATGGCCTGATACCCAATGATCTATCACACGGCGTCATGGTTTCTCCTATCAATCTGCGAAGGCTTGCAGCGACGTCGGAATTGGCGGCACGTCCACGGCCACGACCGCTTCCAGCGCCAGGACCACCTGTTCCATCGTCGGCCGGTGCGCCTCGTCGTCCTGCACGCACCAGCAGGCCACCCTGCACGCGCGTTCCAGCTCCCGCGGGTCGGCGTCGCCGTGCAGCCGCTCGTCCAGCAGCGCCACCCCTTCGCTGCGCTGACCTTCCATGCGGCCACCAGCGGGAAGTACTCGCCCTGCTCCGTTGTCACCCAGCACCGCGCGTTCCGCCTTCCCGATATGATCTCCAGCAGCACCATCCCGTAGCTGTACACGTCGGCCTTGGTGGTGATGGGCCGAATGTTTCAGTACGTACACACCCTTGTTTCAGCCGTTCATTATCATTCCAAGATTCGTGCGACATAATGACGAGAGTCTACGTGGATGTGTTAGGAGCTTGCGTGGATGACAACCTGTGATACTATTGTGGTCTGCTTTTGTACTCTGGGTACTCGTAGCTTACATGTTGCCCAGCCGCTATCTCCCTTTTAAGTAAACCTTTATAAGAACTAAAGAAGGCCAGAACGACTGTGCTGCTAGTGTAGTTCTGTGCATACCTCTTGTATTTCCCGTATGAGGTCGCATAGGTATCTGATGGCCCGGATCCCCTGATTGCCGCCACACCTTTGTCTCCATTTTTGCCACCATCATCGTTTCCCGGTGCTCGTTCCTCTCTTCCTGGATCCGAACTCGTCGCCGATCCTCTTTCCTCGGACTCTCCTACTGCATCCGCCTATTCCTTCTCCCTCACTGGACACCTCCATTTCCCGTCTTCACCCGCTGAAGAATAGATGAAGCTTTCTCCTCACCCACCCACGCGCAAAAGAACTCTCAGGGCCTCTAGCGTGCCATTGGCCCCGTTCGGCTGTGTTGATAAGCCGGCTGAAAAACACTGTTGGCTGATTTGTTGTGAGAGAAAAATATTGTTCCGACTGAAAAAAAAATAAGTTGAAAAAGACAAATTATAAACCGGATGAACAAGGTCATTATATCCCCTCCCAGCCATGTTTCCGTGCTCTAGAAGGAAGTGCCCTTTTCGAAATTTTGAACCATGCACCCTCTACGTTTAGCGCCCACTCGTTCGCTGCCACATCGGATCAGTCATGCCCTTCAAAGGACGCCAGGCTGGCAAAAGTTCCTTCATTGAGTTCCGAATCCAGATGCGGCCCCCTCATCCACACCATCCATGCAGGTGCGAGATCCATTAAATTAAAGATTATGAGTTGTCCAACTTACCAAACTATAGAGGATAAGATAAAAATTTATTAATCTAACCAACCATAATCAATTACCCTAATTTATTGATCTAAACACTTTGATTATTATAATCCATAATTATGATTATAATATTATAATAATTCCATATACAATTTGGATTATAATAATCGAGTTATGATCCATGCCCCTGACTAGTGTTTTATAGAGGGGATCGTGAGAGGCCACCAAAGTACGCACTGGTAGGCGTACTCACAAACGCGGCATCGCCGGCGAATGCTCATGTTTGCAGCGACGTCGGAATCGGGGGCACGTTCAGAGTCACGACCCCCTCCAGCGCTTGTACCACCTGCTCCATCGACGGCCGGTGAGCCTCGGCGTCCTGCACGCACCAGCAGGCCACCCTGCACGCGCGTTCCAGCTCCCGAGCGTCCGCGTCGCCGTGCAGGCGCTCGTCCAGCAGCCCGACGAGCGCCGCCCCTTCGTTGACCTTCCTCGCGGCCACCAGCGGGAAGTACCCCGACAGCGACGCCTCCTGCTCTGTAGTCGCCCAGCCTCGCGCGTTTCTCCGGCCTGAAATGATCTCCAGCAGCACCATGCCGTAGCTGTAGACGTCGGCCTTGGCGGTGATGGGCACGCCGGAGATCCACTCCGGCGCGAGGTACCCGATGGTGCCCCGCACCGTCGTCAGGACCCTGCTGAAGTCCCTCCCCAGCAGCTTCGCCATGCCGAAGTCGGCGACCTTGGGGACGAGGTCCTCGTCGAGCAGGATGTTCTCCGGCTTGATGTCGCAGTGGATGATGCAGTCCCGGCAACCCTCGTGGAGGTACAGCAAGCCCCGGGCGGCGCCGAGCGCGATCTGGAACCTTGCGCTCCAGCTCAGCGTCGGCGCCGCCGCAGCTCCCCCAAAAAGCGCCCTGTCCAGCGAACCGTTGGGCATGTAGTCGTAGACGAGCAGCCGCTCGCTGCCGTGGGAGGAGAAGCCACGGAGGCGGACGAGGTTGACGTGCTGGATCGTGCCGATGGTGCGCACCTCGTTCCTGAACTGCTTCTCCCCCACGCAGAGGAGGCCCTCCAGCCTCTTCACCGCGACTGCCGGCCCGCCGCCGGGTAGATTTCCCCTGTACACCGATCCGAAGCCGCCGCCTCCGAGCATCTCCGAGAAGTTCTTGGTCGCCCTCCTCAGGTCGCTGTACTTGAACGCCACGAGGCTACCACCTTCTGCTGCTGCCTGCATGAATCTTATGCTGCTCTGTCTTCTCCTAAACATCTTAACAAACACGGACACAATAGCACACAAGACTAGGATCGACGCAACTGAGCCAGTAGAAACGAAGACTGCCGTTCTGTTCCGACCTTTTGAGGACACGTCCATGGCAGACAACCGGAGGTGAAGATCACCCATTCCTGCCGTGTCGTCGACCCGTCGCTGCAAGTTGAGCAGGTCACCGTACCACAGAGCACATCGTCTGCCGTAGGAGTAAGCGTTGCAGTCGCAACTCCTCAAGCACGCCAACCTGCAGTCTTGAGCGCTTGATGCATCAACCGGCGACGGGCTTCCCGGAAGAGAAATACCTGGCACCAGCAAGAAGGCGTCACCGTCCTTGCCACTGTCACACTGCAAGGGATGGTTTCGGCGGCAGCCGTGTGAGTGATCTCCTAGCTCCCAGTCCCCCATGGAGGAGGGGCGGAAGCCAGCGGGGCAGCTACAGAATGGCTCTCTCTTCTCGTCACAGACGCCGAACACGCCGCAGACAGCGTAGACGTCGCAGAGCTGGTGTGGCTCCGCCCAGATGATCATCCACTCGTCGGCCGACGGAACCCAGATGAGCTGCCTCACCTGGCCAGAGACGTCCAAGATGAACCTGGAGATAACCGTGGGATCTTGGAGAGAGTAGTCGAAGTAGCTGGCGTTGGCGTTGGACACGAACTCGAAGTTGTAAAAGTAGTGCGACGTCATCTCCGGGACACCGGCAAAGATGTTGCCGTTCCACTCTCCACTGCTCCAGAAACTCACGGTCGTGTTCCAGTACGTGAAGAACTGACTGGTTCCGTTCGGGTCGATCCCCAGCGAGTACATGCCGGGAGCCGGGTCACTGGAGCTCCTCCAGCAAGTTAGAGCCTGCACGTGGCCGGTGATCTTGTTCATGCCGAGACGGACTCCCGGGAGCCACGTGTCGGTGGGGGTGCTCGGCGCTCTGCCACAGGACCTCGCCGTCGTCGCGCCGGAGGACAAGGTTTCCGCTGTCCAAGAGGACAGCCACGGTGCCGTTGAGGCTGCTGCCGGAGATGACGACGTTCGAGGACCAGACGAGCTCGCCGGCCTCGTTGGCGAGCACGAGGTTACCGTCCGCAGCAACGGCGAGCTGGGAGGAAGCGGGGTCGGAGACCGGCGCGGCTCTGTTCGCGACCCACACGGGCGTGCACGGCGATACGGCTTTCTTGTACCAGATTCCTACATAGTAGTGGTTGCTGCCATCAGAGGAGGAAGCTGTGTTGCTGTCACCTGCTGGACGGAAGAAGCCGAGCTCAAAGTTGCCGCCCCTCGAGACGACGGTCCTGCTGCCGGAGATGGCGGAGTTGGCGGTGATGGTGTCCGATTCCGATGCGAAGCACCCTGCGCTGCCGAGGATGGCCACGGACATTAGAAGCAGTTGCCCGGTTGAAGAAGCCATTGGTGAGGCTAATGAATAATGATGGCGGGGAGCACTATGTGATAGTGTGATGAACTAAGGAGTGGTTCACGGGTCACCGACGGAGGGTAAACCACCGCCTCTCAGGCCTCCCGACGGGCTAGGACAACCATAGCCAATAACTCCCCCCGCCGTACTGTGCTCTTTAAAGAGCAACTCTTTTCAAAATCTCAAAATAAAAGGTGCTGAGTTGGAATCCCAAATTTAGCCGCTTTATTTGTTTTTGGTTTTATCGCTTGTTGTTTTGTCTGGTTCAATGGACCAGAAGCTTCTCAAGCTCAAGCATTTACTTTTCTAGTTAGAGACTGTCGGGTAAGTTCCGACCCGCACAAAAGGTGTAACGATCTGGGCACTGTCTCGAAGAGAGGCTCGGCTCAGCGAAATAGACATGTCTGTGAAGATGCGGACTACCTGCACCTGGACAGAAAGACCCTTTAATGGTTAATAGTGGAGACTTTGACGGGACATTATTCCATTATTAAGGATTCCACTATTCCTGAATGGTTTGGTATTTTATTTGTTTGCGGAAAGATTCTCAAACAACAGGAGTATACAACAGGATTCTGACATTGTTGTTCCATCATGAGAGTTACGCAATCTACTATCTATACCTCACACAGTTAATGGTTAAAAGTGTGGACTTTTGAACCCAATTTAGCAAACATCATCTGGACTTAAAACCAGCAAACCAAGCCAAACTATGTAACTTTTCCTTTTTGAAAACAATTGTTTCTGTTTCTGCTACTATTTAATTTTGGAAAGTTATACGTTTATGTTCATAATAACTTTTGTCCATAGCATTTTACAGGGCATAACCTATCACTGTAACTTCTAATCATAAATTTTTCAATATATTTTTATACAATTTTATAGACAAATTATCCTGATAACTTTTCTACATTACCTTTGAAACCCAAATTTTCTACAATGATTCGACGACCGTGGTATCCGATCTGATAGGTCTGTCCCATTTCCTTGCTCTTATTTTTCTTTCATTTTTCTTTTCTTTCTTATTTTTACATCAACCTACTCATTTTTCTTCTATATACTATGGATAAATTTTTTTAGGTTGAGTAGTTTATCTTAAACAAATTATGCAAAAAATGTGTTGGATAAGCTGTGTATAACTTTTTTGAAAGACGTTGAACAACAAAAGAATTATGAGAATAAGGTATGTTATTTGTCAAATTTATCATATGAAAGTATAGCTAAAAGTTATTTTAAGAAATTGTCACGATAATTTTATCTGCTGACAATTATGAACAAAAGTTGGGTGGCAAAGGTAGTGTAGAAAAGATTTCTTGATAAGTTGTTTATAAAGCTATGTAAAAAATATAGTGAAAATATTATGATAAGTTGTGGCGATAAAATTTTGCCCCGCGTAATGTTACGTAGAAAAAGTTGTGTGTGTAGGTTTGTACCTATCTAAAATAAAAAGTTGTGTAAATAATTTTCTCCAAAAACAAAGAAAGTCATGAAGGTTTCTAATGGTTCGTTGGTTTTGAATCAAGGGACATTAAGGATTTCACTATTGTATTTTATTTGTTTATGGAAATATTCTCTAACAACAGGAGGATGCAACAAGATTTTGAAATTGTTGTTCCATCATGAGCCATGCAATCTATCTATACAGCTATGCCTCTCTTTACTGTCTATCCGTTTCACTCCTTTTCTATCCCTTTGGTCCCTTACTCTCATCGAAACCGTCAAATCTTCTTTTGTTTCTTTGATTTTTCTTGCCTCTCTTGTTAAGATTAAGATATTTTCTGATTTTTAATACATTTTTAGTAGGGCTCTTGGTCCCTTGTGTTTCCTAAAAACGAGATTAATCTTTGTGTATATCATTGGACATTTTATTTTAAAGAACACTAAGGGAATGATGTTGTTCAAGTAAAGATTATGCAACAAAATTCCTAAAAAAAGATTATGCAACAAAAAATTTCTACGATTCTTGATCTATTGCATTGCTATTAATATTGTTTTGAAATAAAATATAATATAATATATTTTAGCATATACTCACCCATGAGGTGACCACCCTGTGATGCTTGCACGAGTCTCATGGTCCTCTGCATTCTCTTGTGCATCCAGACTAGCAGTCCCGACTCCCGACACGATGGCAGACACGACCAGAACTAAGGCAGTTGATGACTTGATGTCAAGGCGATTGTTTTCTTGCGGCCATTTGAAGGTAGTACGTCGTCGTCCATGGCACAGCGGCAGACAAACAGACGTAGAGATCGTTCCCATCGGTCGTGTCGTCGGCAAGCCGCTGCAAGTTGATCAAATCGCCGTACCATAGGGCGCAACCGCAACTGCCATAAGAGTAGGCGTTGCAGTCACAGCTCCTCAAGCAAGACAACCTGCGATCTTGAGAGCCCGACGCTTGCGCAAACGACGGATTCCTCGGCGGAGATGGCATCAGCAAGAAGGCGTCGCCGTCGTCTCCGTCGCCGTTCGCCGAAACATTGCTGCCGATGCCACACCGCAACGGAGCGTTCCTGCGGCACCCACATGAGCTGCCGCACCTGGCCAGACACGTCCATGAAGAACCTGGAGATGACCGTTGGGTCCTGCTGCGAGTAGGTGAAGTAGCTGGCGGCGGCGTCGTCCATGCGGCCAGCGTCTGCACCTCGCCGGTGGCCTTGTTCTGCCCATGCTTTGCCACAGGACCTCGCCGTCGCCGTCTCCACGACAGAGGACGAGGTTGCCGGTGTGCGGTGTCGAAGATCACCGCCACGGTGCTATTATTCGAGATGTCGGCGCGGACAACGTTCGTGGACTAGATGAGCTTCCCGGCTTCGTCGAGGAGCACGAGGTTGCCGTCCACCGCTATGGCGAGCCGGGACGACGCGGGGTTGGTGACCGGGGCGGCGCGGTTCGCCACCCACACCGGTGTGCACCGCGACACAAGTTTCTTGTACCAGATGCCCACGTAGTAGTTTCCGCGAGAGGACTTGGTGGCAGTGGCACCGGCAGTGCGGAAGAAGCCGAGCTCAAAGCTGCCGCCCTTCGACACGATGGTCTGGCCGCCCGAGATGGCGGACTGGACGGAGAAGCAGAGGACGGCCATGGTCAGGACTAGCGGTGTGGTCGAAGCCATGGATGGAGACAAACGACGGCGAGGAGCAGGTGTGCACTGGTGAGCAGTGACGACGGAGTTCAAGTTTCATACCGAGAGGTCAGAGGGCTGTACGTTTATAACTTTCTGCTGTATATGCTACTAGCAGTGCTATAGTAGACTAGTTCTAGCCAGTGAGAATGCACGTATATGGACGTGTTCGAGTCTCGCATTCAATAAACCATGTGCAACTTTTTCCTCAAAAAAAAAATAAACCATGTGCAACTATGAACACACACACACTCGTGCATTATGTCATAACATGCAGACCGATCTAAGGAAATCTCTACTCACACATGGTGAGTTCCACGGTTCAAATTTAACAGGTTTTGCTACTAGCCAGGTTTGATATCAGGTAGGGGCATGCATGGAGATCATATACTAAGAATCCAATAGCTCAAATTACATAGGTCATTGGTAAATTTGGAGGTTCGGGACTGAGAGATGCATTAAGGTAAGATTTCAAGGAAATCGTACACGCCACCGATAGTCCAGGCCCGTGGTGCCCTGCTGCGAGGATAGGACCAGCGTGGTTCAGGCACAGGCCATCTATTCGGCTTCTTGTAGCTAGCCTCATCAGCATCAGACCCTTCAAAATGCTTCAATAATTCTAGAACCATAGACCTTGGTAGATAATATGTGTTTCTTCCATACCATGGAAGTTCATGCCAATGAAATTCCCATCAAAATCAATCAGGGGCCCTCCAATACCAGCCTTTGTGACTTTACAAGTGGAGATCATAAGCTCTTTGCAGTTGAGATTATTGCCTTCTTTGTCAGCCACTATCCCACTTGTGTCCAATAATTTGCCTGATTCAAAGATGCGTCCTACAGCTACTACCTCCATATGGGGTTCAATTTGCCTATGATTGTGGAGTTCTGCTGTTCGAAGACAACGGAAACCCATGACACTGACCACAGCAATATTGTAACTCAAATTGTAGTGTTGCAATGTCTCTTCAGTAACTTGCTTATTTGGAAGGTACACTTCAATCCTTCGCATCTTTCATTTAGATCGGCTTAGAGCATCTCCAAGAGTTCTTCATATTTTGCTTCTCAAAATATGGTGTTTGCCAACTCCTAAATTAGTATGGAAAGGAAAAAAAAGTCATCTCTAAGGGTTTCCTATATTTCTATCCCAAAAGATTTTTTTCTTGGCATTTTTTCCTACGACCCGGTCCCATGTTTTGTATCAGGAACCCTGAATTTGTTTTTGTACGCGTTTAAGCCCTTCCACCAGATCTTTCTCTCTTGCGCTTTTCTCACCTGGAACCTTGTCTTTCTTCCTTTTTACTAGACGGGCCGGGAAACTCCAGATGTGCGCTCCTAGGCCGCGCGCTCGGGATAGATTTTTGCAAGGTTGGGAAAGATGGGGAGGGAGGATGCCAAACTTTTGGAGAGAGTTTTTTTCTCATTTTGCCAAAAAATTAAGGATGGAAAAGTCGGATGGTAAACTGTTGGAGATGCTCTAATTGTGCAGAGCCTGACCGTGTATGGAAATATGGAACCGAAATGCAACGGCAAGGACGTCCGCAACACCAGTCCATTGACCCAATAGTCGTAGGAACTTTTTACCTATATGGCCCTAGAAAAAATGCCTTTTTCTTGTTTGAGCTCTTTTTTTCAAACTTACCTATATGATCTCAAAACGAAATTTCCTTCCTTCTATGGTCTTCTGTCAAGTCTGTCAGAGGGATCTGTTAGTCTCCCCACTAGTAGATACACGAAATATCTAGATTGCCCTTCTGCTTTTCCTCCCTTCTACCACATCCGACCCAGCCGGAGAAAAAGACCGAGCGCTACGACCGAGTGGGGGAAACAGGCGCGATGGAGGAGGACGCCACAGGGAGACACGGCGGCGTGGGGAGGTGCGGTGGCGCGGGAAGCTCGCTGGCGTGGGGTCATTTGCTCGACCGTGCGGCACGGGGCCAGGCGAGGCGGAGCCCTGGCATGGCCACCTGCGGTGAGGTGGCCCCTTGGAGGACGCGATGGCGAGCTGCGTCGGAGCGCAAGCACTGGGCCGTAATGGTGAGGCGACGTCGGAGCACGAGCACGGGCCGCACCGGCGCGGACGCACGCCTCCTCTGTGGATCCTCCGTACGCACGGACGTGGACACGCCAAGATGAGTCGGGGGTGAGGCAGATGAGGAGTGCGTGCGTCCGTTGGCTTATGGAGAAGATAAATACCCTGTTCACTTGTCTTATAATCCGTACTTTTCAGTTTATTTTTTCAGTCAGAACAGTGTTTTTCTCTCACAACAAATCAGCGAACAGTACTTTCAGCCATGGCTTTTCAACGAAGCGAACGGGGCCAAGGCTGAGGAAGACAAACAGTGGAGGCGTGTCGCGTGCGATCGTTGCCAGGTGAAGATAAGGATGAGAGGAGAGAGAGAGGAAAAGTAAAATGGGTAAGAAAATAAAGAAAAAATAATTTATGTGTTTAAATTTGTGAACAATTTATGTGAGACTGAAATTTATGTGAGACCAATGCATTTGTGCAATTTTTTATGCATTTGATAAGCTCATTTTATTGTTATAATATTACTGTAAATGTACATCAGACAAATTGTGATGATTTACAGTTTTCAAGACATGATAAGCTAATTTTATTGCTATAATATTACTATAAACTTTGCATTTATTTTTTTTAGCCTACCCTTGACTTAACACCGTCAAGTGTCCAAAACTGACAGAAGACCATAGAAGGAAGAAAATTTCGTTTTGGGGCTGTAGAGGTGAGTTCAAAAAAAGGTCATACAAGAAAGCGGTATTTTTACAGGGCCATACAGGTAAAAAGCTCTAGTCGTAGCCTCTCGTCCACAAGTCCCTAACCGTAGCCTGTTGTTTCCATTCTCCAGAAAAAAAATCACCGCAGTTCGAGCGAACGCGCTCCGCTGCGCCGCCCAGCGTTCTCCATGGTGGCCGGGGGCCGACGGCCAACATCTCCACCGTGCCCGAGCGCGGCTGCCCTTAAAACTACAAGCTAAGAAAAATACACTCAGCTAATGAACAAAAACAACTTAGCACCTGCTAAGAAAACCGAGCTCAAATACACTAAGCCAAATCTCTGTCTTCCAAAAATATCATAAACTAAATCAAAGGCAATATTCTAAAACAACTTACAACCCCTAACAAAAAAATAATCAAACTACATATCACCACTAACAAATAAAACTAAACCTAATGAACTGAGAAATAAAGAGAATAGACTTACCAACTAAGAAAGGGAGCGTGCAGCGTGCATATCTGCATTTGAAAAAAAAACTTGAGTTCAGATGGAAGCAAAAATATATTTCTCATAATAGATTTGTGCATTGTCAGTAAAATTGAATCAAAAGTTAAAGTGCATTGTCAACATGCACTAGATTTATCTAGGCTTTAACCAAGTAATGGCCTTCAAATCTTAGACTGCGTGTTCCATAAAACTGTAACTTTCTTTTTCTTCTCTATGACAAGCATATATGAAGCAAAGCAAAAATATTTTACAAATCCCTGATACAATGAGGAAAAAAACTAAAGCGAAGTCATCAACTACTCACCTGCAACTTCCCAGCTACAAAAATCAGAACTATACTGAGGTTTTTTTGGCACGCATCACTCCTTCTCTGGTCTCCGCAACAACACTGGTGCTCAAGCGCAAGAGGATGAGAAGGCAGCTGTAGCGATGCGATGCCTCTGTTCCTAGTACAACGGCGAATGGAAGCAGCCGCCTGTGGAGCCGGACTCGCTGTAGCAGTTGGAGCGCCTCTTATCCAACCCCAACCAGATCAACATGTGTTGCATTCAACATCGGCAGCCCCATGTGTGGCAAACTGCAACAAAGAGGTCCATACATAATAATCAATCACATTACCTAATTACCTTTTTTTGTAGAAAATAAAAAGATCAAACCAGATAACAAAAAAAATGGTATATGCGTTGCTATCAAACTCAACAGATGGACAAATGGATATCAACTGTACCCATATACAGAAGCACATTTTTGTAGCTAGTGAAATGAGTTGCAACCAATTACTAAAACAGGTGATGTCTCAGAACAACAATTGGCCTGAGACCAAAGAAATGTCAAATTATATATTACATGCACCTCTGGGTGGCTTTACAGCTCTCCTAACAGCAGCACAGACATTTGAGGTACAGGTAAAAAATGGATTTTCAATTCATTATTGCGCCATTCAAAATTCAACAATTAGCTACCTAGCTAGGTGAAAAACATATGCATTCAAAAAATAAAAGACCTAAACCTACAACACGTCACATTCATAAAATCAATCACAACTAGATCACCTCGTATGTTTTCACCAGATACTGCATAACTAATGCAGGCGAACACTCAAGCACAGATGGCAACCATTTAAGCAAATTAGTAGGCAACAAACAAGATATTGCAATAATAGATCTCAATTTTATTGTTCTAAAACAATTAGTTAGCCAAGTCAACCACTTGTAGTTAAACACTTACATACGGGAAGTACATACAGTCTTACAGTAGTACTCAGAAAATACTAGCAGGGATCATTCTATTTTCTCTTCAAACACATCTTGCATTGGGTGAAAAAAAAAACACCCACTTGTGTGCCAACGGAAAATAAAAATACACACCCTTTTCAAATCACAGCAAAACAAGGCCGGCATGCAGGCTCGCATAGTTTGGCAGACACCAAATGCTGTGGTGAACATGTGGAAAATACATGCTGATGCAAGAGGCAAAACACAAAATGGATCACAAAATCATACAGCCTGCTCGCTTGTGCCAGCTGCAGCAGCTGCCGCCACACTCAGACAGCAGTTGCTATTGCACGCACAAATCAAACAGCAGAAGCTGCAGCCAATGTGGAAGAAGGGCAGCCGACACAGCCATAAACACTAACACCAGGATAAATCACAAATCTCAAGGGAAGGGACAGAGAAGCATGGAGGACATCCATCTATTAGGGAAAAAAACATTGGAAAAACATGATGGTTCAGTCCAAATAAAAGCAACGAGGAGCATCAGAGCTGCTATCCTAGCACACGTCAAATCAATAGCTAGTTGCACGCAAAGTTCCAAAGCAAACCAGAAAAAGCTAGCATCAGTGCACACCACCTCCTTCCACAGCAGATCACAGAAAAGCTAGCAGAAACCGGGGTTCCAATCCATGTTCTCACATTCGGGAGAAGGCAGCATGAATCCCACCACAGCCGCTCTCTCCAGGATGGCAGCACCGCCGACGGAGGCGGAGCTCATGAGCAGCGCCACCACCCATTCGACTCCCTCCTGGTTGAGCTCCTCGCCGAAGTCTTGCTCCCAGTCCCGAGGCCGGCCCACCCTCATTCACGTCGCGACCGCCTTGACGAGCTGGCGCCGCGCCATCGCCACCTCGTTCGATCTGCGCCGCCGCTGGCGCCAGTGACAATCAGCGCACACAGCAGCAGCTCCTTAATCAACAGCAATCGACGAATAACTACATGAAAGAACAACAACACTTACAAATTCGACCGCGCCCGTCGGAGTTGAGCGCGTACGCACGAAGAGAGTCCGAAGAATTTCCCCGCAATCGACGCCTTGATCACGCAGGGGCACCTCTGCCGCCCTCGGCACAGGGGAAAGCGGCGGCGAGGCTCGCGCTCCACCCAACCACCCGCGGAACCGCGACGGAGGAGACGAGAGAGGTGGAGGGGATTGGCCGTCATGGCCAATTGGGGAAAAAGAAAATAGAACGGGTTTGTGGGTTTCGTTGCGCCAGTTTTAGAATCTGCTAGCGTAGGTTTACGCCCGAAACACCACACAAATCTTTAAACACAATGAACGGCCCAAAATCTGACAGATCCAAATCAACAAAATTAGTCGACAGAAATATAGCAAAATTCATCCATATACATATCCATACCTAATATTAATTAGGCAAAATTTCTCTCCACCTATTTTTTCGTACGGTCCTCCCTTAACTAATTTCATCGTAAATATGAAAACCGTATATAGCTCTTCTCTTTATATAATAGTGCAGGACTGCTTAAGGTATAATGGATAGATATGAATTCTAAATCAATTAGATCTCTTCGATACCGAGTAATCCGAATAGAAATCCTAATCTAAATATAGAAAAAAATAAAAGAACAAATATCTATATCGTTTATCTCTGTACCTTTTCTATACCTAAAATTTCGTTCAGCCTAATCATAGCTCGGCACCAGCTTCCGTTTTTTTTCTGGCGTTTCCCTGTTCGATTACCTGGTGTACCCATGGCCGCTTTTTTTCGGCGTGCCGCCGTGTCCTGCTCGCTTAAAATTCCATCGGTTCTGTGTTTTGCCCAGTGTCTTGCTCGCGATTCGTCTCTGTTCTTTTCTTGGTGTTTCCGTGTCTGATTTCCTGTCCTGCTCGCTGTGTCCGACTAACATTCTGTTCGTTCTACGTATTTTTCCATATGGCTCGCTCACAGTCCATGCTGCATGTTCGTTACTTTTTTGTTCTTTTCCTTCTTTTCTATTTTTTTTTGTTTTCGTCTTTTTTCTATTTTCTGATTTTTCTATTTCTAAGGAAAATTATCTCTTTAATATTAGGTATGGATAAAGACGTTTCCGTTTACTTTTTCAGTGGTCGATCACGAGTCCTCGCGTATCGTGCACGCAGAGGTATCATCGTGGTCTATGTCATTTTGAGTCCTCATCAGACACGCACAGCAGCACTGTTTTTCTTATTTCTTTTCCGGTTAGTTTGTTATCCGTTCAATATAAATAAATGTGCCCCTGTATGTTGTAGGTATATGAGTGCACTTCCCAATAATAATGCGATGTGAAAAATAGAAAAAAAAATGAGAGAAGCCTGATGTCATAATCATCATCGGACACACCAACCCCTTGAGGCCTTAACATATCGGTAACTAACTTCAAGCCAACATGAATTACAGATTTATATGTATCTCTAAAGGAATCCATAAAACTTGATATTTAACTCTACAAACATATAGATATTATATAATTAACGAGATAAAAATTTATCAAGGCTGTAGTTTGGTTTGATATAAGCTTAATATTCTCATATTAATGCCAATTTTGGCGTATATTTTGAATGTCATGGTCCTCACAAAACAAATTATGACTCTCTAATTTCATAAAAGGGAAAAGCAAAAATAGTTTTGTAGCGTTCATGTTTCTGTTTTCCAAAAACATTTAATAGTTTATTTTCGCCTGTTGCAACGTACGAATATATTTGCTAGTAAAATATTATATATCAAACTTATGTATAACGTACTATCTTTTAAGATAAAAGAATTGGAGAAACATTTTTGCTAAATAAAAAAGAAAAGCTTTGCTATTGTAATTTTATAACTTTAAAAATTAAAAACTGTAGAAACATTTTTTTCTAAAAAAAGTTACCGGATTATTTGATGGTTTTGCCATATTTAAATCCAGTGAACGTTCACTGAGCAGTGGTTCTACTCCTCGTCTCAGTGGTTCTACTCCTCGTCTCTCTCGACGCGCTAGGGCACCGCAGGCTTCGCTGGCTTTAGGGGGTGTTTGGTTCATCTAGCACCTACTAAATTAGTAGCTTTTAGTCCCTTTAGTAGCTTTTTTGCCAAACACTTCTACTAAAAGAGACTAAACAGCCTTCTAGTCAGCTAGTCACCCAAACGTTACTAGGAGCTCCTAAAACCACCCTCGGGCAGGGCTTGCCCTTCATCAATGCGCCCTGTCTGAGCGCACCAGACCCCCTCACTCTCTCAGCTCGCTCACTGTCTCCCTCTCGCGCTCGCTCTCCTCTGCTTTCCCCGCCGCCGCCGCCACTTCGCTCCACACCGCTGCCGCTTCTCCCAACCCCGCCATCGGCGTAGCACCTCCTCCGCTCACCGCTTCCGCCATGGACGGCCACGGGTCCGAGTATTTGGACTATTTGTCGCAGTCCTCTTCTCTGATGGATCCGAATGGCGCGAGTTCGTCGCCCCCCCCCCCCACACCGGCAACTTCGGCGTTTTCTCCCAAGCGCCATCCTATGGTGCCGGCTCCTCCGCTCGCCGCGTCATGCAGGGGCTGGATCTGAACACCGACGCCTCCGACTTCCCCTACATGGGCTCTTACCAGGGGCTCCTCGAAGGTGACCTCACTCCCGGCGGTAGAAGCCTTCCTCCTCTTCGCATTGGCGCCAGATCCGGTGCAGCAAGCTTCGTTTCTCCTCAGCCAACCGCAAGAGCGACCGGATCTAGGAAACGGCCAGCTGCCCGCGCTGCCGTGCGCCGCTCTAGGGTGGGAACCAGCGGTGGCCGTGCAGCGTCGACCGAGAATCAGGCTGGGGCAGCTAGGATGCATGGCACTTTGGCTTCGGGCATCTCGTATCCTCCAACTGAAGGAATGGAGCTAGAAGATGAGGACGACGTCCCAACCGAGGTGAGCTTGTTCTCTGATCTGCATCTCTACTAGTCTCTCTTTATTTTTTTTTTTGTTATGCATGGTTTATTTAAGGTTTTACATGTCTCTTTGTTGTCTAGAATCTCGTACTTTTCATTGATCTGACGTATTAGAATTTGTTTGATCTGTTGCTTGGATATGAAGTCAAATTACCTTGTCATATTGCCTAGATTCTCTACTAAATTAGTATCACAGTAAGATGCAAACATGGGAAATATGAGTGTACATGTTATTGAAGTCTGTCTATATCAATTTTTGTGTCTTGTTCTCTGATCTGCTTCTCTACTAGTTTGACAAGGCAAATTGGACCGATGCAAATACATTTGTGTTCTCTTGTCTTGTTGTTGATGAAATGAGAAAGGACAATACAAGTAAGGGGACAATAACAAGGAAAGGCTATGATAATTTGCGAGTTGTATGAGCAACAAACTAGACTGAGACACGATCTAAGATGTGTGAAGAACAGAATCAGCCAGCTCAAGACCATGTACAGTTTCTACGAGTGGTCACAACTACAGACAGGTGTCGGCCGTCAAGAAAACGGAGGGATAGATGCACCACAATGGTGGTGGGACAAGCACACCAAGGTAATTTTTGTGCCTACTAGTTTTTTTGCTTGTTTTACTGTCATGTTGGTTTATTCTAGCAGTGGATTCTTGTGATTTTGCAGAAGAAGCCTGAGTGTAGGAAATTCATGTATGGGTTGCCTAGATACTTTCCTCAGATGATTGAGCTATTCCAGAACACTGCTGTTGATGGCTCAATTAGCACCATTCCAGACACAGGGCTAGATGAGGAGGGTGAAGATGGTTGTGCTACTCCAGATGACTCTGGATTCCAGCCCAGTTCACCAAGTATCACCAACAGCCGCAAGGGGTCAAGCAGCACAACTGACACAGGCTCAAGTCCTAACAAGAACAAAAAAGTTCCAGTGAATGTTATTATGCAGGGGCTAGTCACTCAATTGGAGATTGCTGCTGACAAAGAAGTCAATGCATTGGAGAGAGTAGCACTGAGCAAGAGAGGGGAAGCTGCCAAAGCAAAGCAAGCCAGAGTTGATGATGTTGCTAGGTGCCTGAATTTGGCTGTGGAGACTAGGGCAGACAAATCTTCAGATGAGTACTATGTGGCTATCAAGCTGTTTAGAAGTAGCTACAACAGGATTGTCTTTAGTGGCTTTGATATAAATGAGCAAAGGATGGCATGGCTGAGGAGGGCTGACAACAATCCTTGAGGTGGACAGGATAGAATGGCATAAGACTTGGCAGCTGGAGTCTCCATTGTGGTAGCCTTAATTTTATTTTTCTTAGGATCTTAAATTTATGTTGAACTATGTAATCGTAATGAACCCTGTGGTTTATGTTTGGACCTTGTAATGCTTATTGAACAATGTATTGGGTGTTGCTGACATTGTTGTTGATGTTGTTGTGATGCTGCCCAAGTAGTTTTTGTTCAACTCAACATTCAATGTTGTTTTAACATGTATTTCTTATGATGACCAGGGAGCATATGATGTGGGACTTGCTGCTGGAGTGGATCATACTGGACTTTCTGATGTAGTGGCTGATTCTTGGGTGGATGATGATGGTGTGGGGCTACTGCTGAAGTGCCTGATGCTGGATCTGTTGATGATAACTAGTCAGATGCTAATAGTGAAGGGGACTGGAAGGATGATGACAAGTGGACTATTGATGATGAAACAGGGTCAGATGGTGATAGTGAAGGGGACTGCATTGATGATGAAGAAACAGGTCTGATGATGCATGCTGCTAGGTGTCAGCAGAAGAGGAGAAGAATTGCTACTGTTGTGCTAATGCTAGGTATGTACCACTGTGACAAGTTCATGAATAAGGCTGCTTATAGAGTCCCACTTGAAACTGGATATCAGTGGACTATGAGGACCCTAGGACATAGGACACAATGCTATAACATGTTTAGGATGCATAGCGATGTTTTTTATAGCCTTCACACTTTGCTAGTTGAGAGGTATAGTCTGCAGTCCACTACAAAAATGACATCTATAGAGGCTCTAGCAATGTTTTTGTGGATGTATGGTGCCCCTCAGTCCATGAGACAACCTGATAATAGATTTGAGAGATCACTAGGGACATGTAGCAACAAGTTTGATAAGGTACTGCCTAGTGTGATGAAGCTAGCAATTAATATCATTAGGCCAAATGATCCACATTTTACAACTATTCATATAAGGTTACAATCTCCTTGGTTTGCTCCGTACTTTGATAAATGCATTGGAGCTATAGATGGGACACATGTACTTGTCACTGTGCCAACTGAGAAGGTAGTCCAGTGCACAGGAAGGAAAGGAATCACCACGCAGAATGTGTTAGCCGTTTGTGAATTTGATATGAGATTTACTTTTGTTCTAGTTGGATGGCCAGGATCAGTTCATGTGATATGAGGGTGTTCAATGATGCACTTGAGAAATTTGGCGACAAGTTTCCACATCCACCTCAAGGTATGCATGAGCTTTTACATTTGTTCATTGTCTTTGTCCTAGTATTTGTCATGTTACTTACATAAGTATTGTGTTGTGTAGACAAATTTTATCTTGTTGACTCGGGGTACCCAAATTAACTGGGTTTTCTTGCACCGTACAGAGGTACAAAACACCATGTCCCCGAATGGAGAGAAGGGCCTGCACCTAGAGGTAAAAAAGAGTTGTTCAATTACCACCATTCTTCACTTAGAAATATTATAGAGAGGTCTTTTGGAGTTCTAAAGATGAAGTGGAGAATTTTGTTGGATTTGCCTAGTTTTCCCATGGCAAAGCAAAGCAAAATAATAATGTCATGCATGGCACTGCACAATTTCATTAGACAGAGTGGTATGATGGATGACCTCTTTGACTTGTGTGATAAAGATGAAAACTATATACCAATAGAGGAAAAAACTTCATCTCAAGCAACTAGAGGCACCACACATTCTGGGGATGAAGATGAAAACATGAATCAATTTTGTGATTGGATAGCGAATGGTTTGTTCGCAAGGTCATAGCAGCGTCACGGTTTGTAATAATGAAGGATTTTGTAAACCATTTGAACATTGTTTATGAGTAAGAATGAACGTTGCGGCACAAAACTGAAATTGGCGCCAAGCAAAACAGGGTGAACAGCCAGGTGCAGCAGGCGCCAAAGCACAGGAGCCAGCAGTGCGGCCTCCACAGCGCCAACAGTCAAGGATAGCAGATTAGCATGGATCAGGGTTATTTTGGTCTTTACAATAGACACATATCAGGTTTAGGAGGCAGTTTAGTCAATAACCAAACAAGGTCTTAGGGGGTGTTTAGTTCCTACCAAAAAAATTTTCACCTCATCACATCGAATATTTGGACACATGCATAGAGTACTAAATGTAGACGAAAAAAACTAATTGCACAGTTTGGTTGGAAACCACGAGACGAATCTTTTAAGCTTAATTAATCCATGATTAGCATTAAGTGCTACAGTACACATGTGCTAATGACGACTTAATTAGGCTTAATAAATTCTCTCGCGGTTTCCAGCCGAGCTATGTAATTAGTTTTTTTATTAGTATCTGAAAACTCCTTCCAACATCTCATGAATATTCGATGTCACACGCAAAAACTTTTCACCTACCAACTAAACACCTTTTACTAAATTTTAGGAGGCAGTTTAGGTGACTACATCTAGGCCCTGTTTAGTTGCAAGAAATTTTGCAAAATTTTTCAACATTCCCCGTCACATCGAATCTTTGGACGCATGCATGAAACATTAAATATAGATTAAAAATAAAACTAATTACACAGTTTAGACGAAATGGACGAGACGAATCTTTTAAGCCTAATTAGACCATGATTGGACACTAATTGCCAAATAACAACGAAATTTACTATAATGTCATTTTGCAAAATATTTTGCATCTAAACCGGCCCCTAGTCTAGGAGATGGGAACCAAACCTGCCCTTAGACTATCCGCACTCATGGACCTCTATATTCATCCTCTAAAAGGAATATTCCATCCTAGTCACCACAAAATATATAGTTTTCTCGCATCCATCCATCCTCTATATCATCCTCTATCCACTGTGGGGCCCACTTATCACTTTATCTAAATATATCCATGTGACATCTTATTTTGAAGTATTTATTGAAACGAATTTAATGGTGCAATCGAAATTTAATTTGGTGTTTTGGTTCGTGAGTTATAAGATTTTTTAATTAATTAAACAAGTAGGGCCCACGCTAGTACTACTCTCTCTCCTGCTCTCTCTCACGCTCTCACTGCCTCCGCGCGCGCGCCTGCGTCCGCTATTCTTGTCCGGTACGCTAGAAATAGAGTACGCACGTGTTTAGCGCACACGTTTCGCGTACCCGCTGCACCTGTCTCCGCGCGCGCCGCTGCATAGCGTATGCGGTGCGGGTGGTCTTAGACTAACCGCACCGCTCACCTGAAAACGGACCGCTACGCTAGCGATAGCATAGCGTGCTCTTGCACCGCTCCCCTGTAAAGACTCCGGTATATTACCGGCTGCACAGGAATCCGCTAACCTCAGCGTACGCAGGAGGTCACGGTAAATACTGTAGCTACGAGAGAGAGAAAGTTATTGGGAGAGAGAAAGAGAGAGGGAGAGGAATAAAATATGAAATAGTGGGTATAGAGTATGGGATAGAGATAATATGGGTGCGAGAGAAATGAGTATAGAGTAGAGAAATTTGATGACTAGGTTAGAATATTCCTTTTTAAGATAAAAATAGAGGTGAACGAGTGCGGATAGCTTTAGAACGGGAGGAGAGGCCGAGGGAGAAGCAGTGATGGTGTCAGTCTCTCGCCAGGCGGTGGACAGTGGACTGCACAGGGTGTCAGTCAGGTGTTCAGGGCCGGTGCAAGGTGTTGCGCCGAGCCAACGCCCAGCAAGCCGGCCGTCGAGACGGTCACCATCAAATTGCAGACGAGGAGTTTCAGGGAGCGCACCGTCAGGCATCGGGGAGTCGCGGGCCCGCACGTCAGAGACTGGGTGAGCGTGGCGCCCGTGGAGGGGTGATTCACCGCTTTCATGCCTGGGACCCCTTGGTCAGATGCCACGACGCAAGCCATGCACGACTCAGCAGTCAGCATGCCCAGCAATGGGAATTCAACCACCCCGAAATCGTGGGTCATGTCATGCATTCATGGTCATGGGTGCTTAGCAAGCAGGCCAGTCTAGGATTTCATTCATCATTTTGATAACCGCAGCACTCCAGCTCCCGAGCCATTTCCAACATCTCCTCTCGGTCTCTTGGTTCCGTACCATCACATCCTCTGTCTGTTCTGCACGCTTCGCCATCGTTGGTCAAGCAGTTGGTCTTCAATCCTCCGGTGAGCGATCGCTTCAAGAAAAGTGCGGAACGATGCTGCGGGTGCACCGTCCTCTTGGCATTGGCAGCAGGCTGCTGTGCCACCCTTTCTCGGCCTGCCTCGGCGGCGGCGGCAGGGCGGCGACAGGCGGGGATGATGATGGGGCGGCGTCGCTGGAGTCGGCGAGCACGTGGAGGAAGCCAGAGCCCGGGCGGCTGAAGCTCAACTTCGACGGGTCGTCGAAGCGCGAGTCCCGGAGCGCGAGCATCGGAGGCGTCTACCGCGACCACGAGGGCAGGTTCGTGCTGGGCTACGCGGAGCCGATCGGCACGGCGACCAGCTCCGTGGCCGAGCTAGCGGCGCTCCGGCGCGGGCTGGAGCTCGCGGTGGCCAACGGCTGGCGCAGCGTCTGGATCGAGGGCGACAACAAGGCGGCGGTTGACGTCGTGCGCAGCTGCGCGCGGGTGCGGGGCCAGGAGCACCTCCGCCTGTGGGAGGAGATCGAGGCGCTGCTGCCTCTTCTCGACGACATGAGCGTCTCGCACGTGCGACGGGAGGGCAACTGGGTGGCGCACGGCTTCGCCGAGCTCGGGCATGGGGTCGCAAGCCCCAGGGTCTGGCGCGACGTTCCTCCCGACGAGGTGCTCAGGTTCCTGCAGCACGACGCCGAGGTGAAATGAGGATATGTACGTCCGGCCGGCCTGCGTCCACGCGGGAAACGAGGTCGACCAAATGTTTTCTTGTTTCCATTGCTCTTTCATCCTATGTGTTCCGGTTAATTTGATCGATTGTCCGTGGCCTCTCGGCGTCGTCCTCTATAAAGAGCTCAGAATCCACCTTCATACGACATGGCTCTAGCAGCAACTACTGCGTGTGGCGACGGGCGAGAGGAGCTATCATCATATTGGTTTTGTTAAACTGGAACTCTAGAAGAGGGTGAATTGAACCGGGGAAAGGGTGCACAGCTCTCAGCAAGGTTGACCTTATTAGATAGGTGTCGAATATGGTTGGCCTTGTTAGATATGTGTCTACAGTTTGGCTACGTTGGATTTGAGTTGTATTTGGTGGGCTAAGATAGAGCTAGAGTCGAACTTTGCATCCTAAGAGGGCCATAAATATAAGGCCACTCCTGTCACAGACTTGTAGCAGCTGGTTTGGACGGTGCTGAGGCCACGTGAGCGCCCAAATGTCAGTGTAGCAGCTACTGTTTTATGGGAGGAGTGTCTGTAGTCATGCTCCGAGGATATTGGTATATCGTCGAACCTCGCTAAAAAACATCGTGCCTCAGTGTTGTTTTCATTCGCGTATTTTCTTCTACGATGTTATGCTTCCACGTTCGTCGTTTAGAAGATCCGTTTGGATCTAGATCATCTAGAGAACATCTTTTGTAGATCACACAGGGTTTTATAATGTGAAGAGTTTGGTCCATGAATGACGGGAAATATTGTTAGATTTAGTCTCATATTCAAAATTGGTGGTGAGGGAGCACTATATAGAAAATGGGGTCAGCCTTAATCTATCAGACTAGTCATTTAGGTTAAGTAGTTAGACTACCCGCACTTATGGACCTCTATATTCATCCTCTATACGTCCTAGTCAGCAAGATTCTCTCATCTATACTCAATTCTTCCACACCCATCCATCCTCTATATCATCCTATATCCACTCTATCCACTGTGGGACCCACCTGTCACTTTATCTAAATATATCCATGTGTGATCTAGTTTTGAAGGATTTATTGAGACGAATTTAATGGTGCAATCGAAATTTAATTTGGATTTTTGGTGTGTGAGTTATAGCATTTTTTCCCTTTGTTTAGCCAGTGGGGCCCGCCACTGTAGATTATAGAGTAAGCACTGTGCTACTCTAAATATAGAGTGAGAGAAAGAATAGAGTATCGTTTTAGAGTACCCAGTGCAGCAGTTTTTACTCTATATTCATACTCTAAAGCTTTAGAGTATCGTTTTAGAGTACCCACTTAGGGTAGTCTTAGACCCAATACCTTATATGTTATGGACTCTAGTGAACCTAGTCCTAGTCTTGAGAGACGCTGGCTTGTGGATATAGCGAGCAAGACCGAATTCGCTGCGCAATCTAACAAAGTGGATATAGCGAGTAAGACCGAATCCGCTGCGCAATCTAACATCCTAACAGACCTTATCAAGGTTAAGTGCTTCTTAGACAAGAAAGGCGATACCTATTCATGTTCTCTAGGACGGCAGCTGACCTTGTAATAATTCTCTTCATTCATCCAACTTGATCTTTCTCACTCTCAGGCTTGTACGCACGGGAGAATCCGATACCTGTTCGTGTTCTCTAGGATGGCAGCTGACCTTGCAAACCTCCTACCCGTCCTGGGACTTTTAAAACCACGGTTGGTTGTTTCCCTTAAAAACACTGTTCATTGTTAAACGTAAGTCTTTTGCATATTAAAAAAAGATTAATTAAGAGAAATCTTTTGCATATCTAACAAAACAAATAGAGGTCAACTAACTGTTCTTTGTTAAGATGTGCAAGTCTTTTGCGTATCAAGGAAAAAAGAGATCAACTGAGGGAAATCATTTGCATATCGAACAAAACATCAGAAATGAACTAAGAGAGAGTTGCTATATTTTAGGTGTCTGAATTTTTTTAAAAAATTTAGACAATAATCTTAGATAAGAAACTAGTATGACTAAAAATATAGCTTAAAAGAGGTAATTTATATTTTTCTTATCGGAATTGCTAAAGGACACACGTGTGTTTCTTTGTTTGTTGGCACACGAATTTTGTGTCCATTCGATTGGCTTCAAGATCCGTGCGCTAGTTTGTTTCTTTTTGGGTCCGGACTGGCCGCCGCGAGTGCTGAACCACTCGCTCCTCTCTGGCTCCCCCTCCCACTGTCCCAGAGCGGCGATTCTTCTCTCGGCGACCTCGGCGCTCGGGCCCGCCCCGTCTCGGCGCGTCGCGCCCCTCTCACTGACTTGGCAGCTACGGCAAGCCCGCCGCCACCATCGTCCGCCTGTGGGACGGCTCCGCGGCGCTCCACGCGGACCTCAACGCCACGCACGTCGAGCTCACCGCTGGACGCGTCGACCTCGCGGACCTCCACGGCGTCTGCACCGCCAACGAGCTCCTCCAGACGCTCCTCCGTGCCATGCAGGACAACACGGCTGGGACCTCTGGTGCGTGATTCGTCCTTGTTCTTCCTGGTGTGGTGTGGATTTGCTCGATCCCCTTTCCTGATATGGTGATTCATTCTTCCTCTGGTGCGAGGAGCTTCTTCTTTTGTGCTATTGGGATGAGATCTGTGAGCAAGGAGAGGGGTTCGCCCTCTGCTGCAGAATCATTTTCCGAGTCAATTTTGGGTTGAGCAGATCTGGAGCCCAGGTTGTGGCAGTGCAGGCATTGATTTGGGCAAATGGAACAAGAGTGCATCGGAGGGATTAGGCAAAGCAGGAGGTCTCAGCGGCAAAAGGTCGTTGCTGCTACGCCCGCCTATCTGAATTTTTTAGAGATGAAATGGATTTATAGTTTAATTACTTACTTCAGGGATTGGGTTTGTCAGGTTGCTCTTGTCGCCTTGTACAATGCAAATGCTAATACGGCTTGGTTAATGTAGAGTATTTTATTTAGAGATGAAATGGTTAGATTTGATCTTTTGTTGTAGCCTGCCTACCACATATGACTGAAGCTTTGCGTTGGAAGGCAAGTATGCATTTCCCTGTGTTGACCAACAGCACCACTAGTTGTTTTTGGTTGATTTAATCCCAGGTTGCCTTCGGTTAGCCTATGTATGTGTTGCTTAGTCAATTTATTCTAGCTATAGTTCTATGCAGGATTAGTTCTTATAGAACCTGCTAGCAGCATCTTGTTTCGGTGCACAAGGTAAATGATCAGGACTGACTAATTATCTCCAGAAAATTGCTCAATGATAAAATTCATTTCTTCATGTTGTAATATACCCATGCCAAGTTCCTATCAAGCAATTAGGAAGCAACTTCTCGTTTTCCAAATACAAAGTGCTAAAGCATGAATAGGCAAAGCAAAACAAAGGGAAATTGAAGGCTTCTGTTGTCTTGCTTCAGTTCAGTCAGTATGCATTCCTAATTGCAGGCTTGCAGCATTTTATTTTAGATGATTGTATCATGTTTCATACACACTAGCAAGCAAAACTCAAATTAATCAACCAACATGCGTTCATCATTTGTTTTGCTCAGACTTGAATGTGTCGTTTTTACTGGTGATGTTATTACTATATGCCTAGTTCTGTAAAGATTGTAATGGCTAATAGGAATATGACAGTTCCTAATAGCGTCACAGACTAGGAAATCTGTAATTGTAAAGCTTTACCAACTGTTAGAACTTCCACTATTTTTATTTTTATGTGTCTGTAATCTGCTGGTCTGTAGATATCAGTACTCTTTGAGTTATGAATTCTCTTGATATTAGTAGCATTTCAGTTCTGTCAGTCTTTTGACCAGGTTTTCCAGCTATCAGGTTTTCAAGTACAGTCTCTTTGTCCTCATACTACACTGGTTTCAAGTGACTTATCTTGTACAGTTAATGTATGGAAGTGCAGTCTCCTATAGTCCTCTTAATCTAGTTTGGAGATCTTGTATTATTGACCAGCCATTTGTGCAAGCTTCTATTAGTCTGGATTCTGATTTGGAAGCACTTCATTAACTTTGAATTTGCAGTTTGGCTCAAAAGTCAGAGATGCTCAAAATGGTTTGTTTGACTGATTGACTTACAAGTGTTTTTAGGACAAAATTTGTGCTAAGTTGCATTCTACAGAAACTTTCTAATATACTAAGTCTCCTTATGACCACCTCACCTGTGAATGCTTGTTTTCAATTGCTTTCGGCGAATGAAACATTTGATGAAAAAACAATACTTCAAATCTCCTGCTACATGGAGCATCACACTATTTCCATTGTGTAGTGAGCTGACTTTGGGGAATCTGGTTTGTATAGTGACTAGCTTTCTATGAATTTTTTGCTAACATTAGTAGGAGCATTTTCTCTTGTGTTGAGGGTTGATTCTATAATTTTGCTGAATATTTGTTCTCTATATGTCACACTCCAATTAAAGGACAATGTAGAGTACATACATCTTATGTGCGCCCCAGGAATAGTCGCACATATAAACCGATAAATTAACAAAAGTATCATCACTGTGTACATACATAACATTATTACATCACGTAGTTCTCAACACAACAAGCGGAAAAGTAAAATAACACCTCTCAAGTATAGTCTCTGCTCCACAGGGAAGGTCGACTGGTTGACCCAAACCTAGTAATCTTCGGGGAAATCCTTGTAGAAGCTGTCATCTGTTACCCATCCGGGATTTTTATCTAAAAACGAAATAATAACAAGTGTGAGTATACTCGTACTCCGCAAGTATAGTATGTGGATTCAGGGGGCTCAAAAAGGATAGACACGGTTGACTGCAGTTAGCACTTTTAGTAGATCAATATTTTATTATTAATTATCATCAAGTTATGCATAAGCTCCCATTTAACCCACATGATCAACTACTAGAATAAAGAAGAGAAATCGATAATTATTATAATCTCATCATCATCGTCATAAGTCATCCACTTGTCAAGTAACCATTTATTTTGTGAGTTTTTCGGGTCGCTCGTGACCGTGAGCACGGCTTTAATAACAGTTTTAACACTCTGCAGAGGTTGTGCATCTTTACCCGTGAGTCGTGTTGCCCAAATGTCCGGGGCCCGTCGACCCCCTAACACTCTCAAGGTGAGCAGGCAGGGTACACTACGAAACCTTCTATAGGTCTCTAATATGTTAGGGCTGCGAGGTTTCCTCGGTAGGTAGATGTAGGAACCCCTTTCTATGGCACAAATCCTTCGTGGCTATACACATAAGAACAGGGGCAACCCTATACCCAAAGTGGCAAGCCCCTCTTGCGCCCTTTCGGGTGACCTCTAACACGCTAGAGAAGATCCTATTACTGAGCTAAAGTCAGAGCCATGTGACCCTCACGGTTGCACTGTCAATCCCAGCTTTTGCCGACAGATAAGTCTTTACGGAGGGTTTAGGGCAACATGATCAACATCATTTGCACCATCACCCTATAGTCCCACTGTTACCATCATGTTTATCCGTTGGTTCCATTAGTCATAGTATAGATCATGTTTAGTTAGAGCACTAGCATTCTACTCATGTGCAATAAAACTCATAGGGATCAAGGTACAAGTCATCAATGGCTAGCATGTCCTTATAGTCGAGCAATATTAGACATATGCATAATGAGTAGATTAATCAATGAATAGGACATCAAGGTAAGCCCATGCTATACTTGTCTTGGTTCACGAACTGCTGCTGGTCCTGCTGCTCCTCGAAGTACTCCTGGCTCCCAACGTACTCCTCACCGTCTGAACTCGACCAACACGGCATCATACACATTTCAGGAGCATTCATGCATAGCAAACAAACCTATAATTAGAACAGTACACCAGCAGTATAAAAACAAGATAAAAAGTTTATGAAAATATTCTACGTCTCGCTACGATCACATCGACGCGAAGTTCACGAAATTCGGAGCTACAACGCAAAAGTTATGAGCTATTTAAGATTCCAAAAGCTAGCTACTAAACTAGACTTAGTCGAGAAATTCAAAACCTTCTAATAGGTCCAACAGTAGCACTAATGCGTAGATTACGAAATTATGAAACTAACGCAAGTTGAACGGGTCGAATCGGAGCTAAAACGACGATTTTATAAGCAATTTAATGCAGTGGCAAATCTATAATTAATCTGAAAATGTATTTTTCATTTAAACCGAAGAAACTACGTTTTCAAAATGAGAATGTGTGTTTCGGGAGTACGCCAAGGACAGCGGGTTGGATATGCGAGAAACTGAGGGGCTCTTTAGCAAGAAGACCCACGAAGGGGTATGGGCGATCCTAGGCCGTTGATCTTAGATCGGACGGCAGGGATTTGATGGAAGGGGGAGAGAGAGGAGCTGCTGGCCGGGAATAGTAGCAGCCGCGGCGGCGCTCCATTGCCGGCGGCGAGAAGCTCACCGGAGCGGTCGGTTAGGGCCCTACGGTCCACGGTTCGACAAACCGAGGGCACCGGGGTGACGCGGGGGCGACGGCGAACTCGGTGGGGGATGCAAATCACGGCCGGAGAAGACCCGATGCGGCGCTCGCCATGGCCGGCCGCGGAGGAGGCTCGCCGGAGCTCGCGAAGACGGCCTTAGAGGCCACCATCCGGCACGGGAGATGGATGGGGAGAAAGAGGAGAGAGAGGCGAAGCTCACCGAGCGAAAAACACGGGGCGGGGGCGGCTCGGAGGTGACGGTCGCCGCGGCGGGGGCGGACGTCGTTGCACTGCACGGTACCGCAGTGCGGAATGAGCGATTGCACGCACGAATTGACAAGAAAAGGGGCTTGGCAGCTTGCTTACGGCTCGGAGAAGGAGAACGACAGCCAAATCGCGGTCGCGGAGCGGTGGCACGATGTTTCCACGGTGGCGGCTCCGGCAGCGTTGCTGTGCGGTTTCTGTGCTGCGGTTTCAAGTGGGGAGGAAGAGACTGCAGCAGCGGGGTACGAAGATGGAGTCGCTCTCTCCTAAAGGGAGTCCAAGGCGCGGACGCTCCCACCTCTCGCGGAGAACGTGGGCGCGGGGAAGGATGGCGGTTGCAGCTTCGGTGCGAGCGATGTGGGAGGATTCAAGAGAGAAGGGGAAGGAGCTGACGAGTGGGCCCGGGCTGACAGTGAGTGAGAGGGAGGGAGAGAGCAGCAACGGGCGCCTGGCTCGTCTGGGCCGGCCCAAGAGGGGAAGAAGGGAAGGCGAGCGGGCCGGGGAAAAGAAAAGGCCAGCAGGCCGAAAGTGGGGAAGGAATAGGGAGAGAGGAGGAATTTTTTTTTCTTTTTTCAATTTCATTTTTCAAATGATTTTCTATTTCTTTTGGTATTTGGATAAAACCACTCATCATATAAAATAAAATGTAGTAGCATGGGTGCATCAACAAGTTGCTAACCTTATGATTAATTTTAATTTCACAAAAATTATTATTTCCTATATTTTAATGCACACTTAAATACATAAATAAATCATATTTAGCTATTTTAAAATAATGAAAAATTTAGGATGTTACAATTCTACCCCTTAAAAAGAATCTCGTCCTCGAGATTGGGTGATGCTTACTCAAACAGCTGTGGATAAGATTTTCTTAGGTCCTCTTCTCTTTCTCAAGTAGCCTCATCTCCTGAATATCGGTTCCATTGTACTCTGCACATCTTTATAGTTCGGCTCCTTGTTACTCCTTCTGCAGTTTCCAAGATCTTTACCGGATACTCTTCATATGTGAGATCTTCTTTAACAGCAAGCTCTCCCAAAGGAATCTGCTCTTCTGGTACCCGCAAATACTTTTTCAACTGAGAAACATGGAACACCTGACAAACTTTCTGGCAGTTCTAATTGATAGGCCACTTCTCTACGTCTCTTCAGAATCTTAAAAGGTCCCACATACCTTGGTGCTAGTTTGCCCTTCGTATTAAATCTTCTCACATTTCTCATATGTTGCATCGTTGCCAATTCGTGTTGCATTGTGGCGTGAGTTTGTGGGGTTCTAGTATTCCCCACGTTCGTTCGAAACCTTGCTGCCAATTCGTTTTAATCAGTGTGTGCTACCATTGCTTCTGCATAGATTGGTCTGAATTTAGCTTCAGTCTGAGTTCACGGCCTCACCCTGTTAAAATGATCAGCAAAGTGCAGTCGAATTCGAAATTAGCTCGCTCTATGCTGAGATTTTTGTGTGAATACTTATTTCTAGCAATTATTATCTCCGTTTGTGTCTAACCTTGATTGATTGATGCTCCAGTAGCCGAGCATGGCGGATCGCTTCTGCCATCTGCTGTTTTGCTTTTTGTGTTCGGGAATTTTGATATGCATTGGTGCGGCTTCGAAGTGAAGTTGGTGTGATTTGAGCATGACGGGGTTTTGTGCCCCTTCGATTCCCCAAAATTTTCTATAGTTTTGGGAATAAACTAGTGATGCGCTGTGGATGGGTTAGTTTTCCCCACGTTTGATTGAAGTTCTACGGTTAGTTCATTTTAGTCAGTGTGTGCTACTGCTACCGTTGCACTTGGGCACTTAGGATTTTAGGCTTGGGTTCATGTTTGGTCGGGAAACAGGATTCACGTTGCCTTGTATTTTAATTACTTCTCTCATATGCATTGTCCTTTAAGGCTGTTTGATTTACTTTGTCTTGTTTCTTCTTCTCAGACTACAAGTGCAACAGATTACAATTTCCGTAGATTTCGTGTGCTACTTCCTCCTAAAACACACGGATTTTGCCCTTATGGAATTCGTGTGCTACTTAAGGAAAAAACACATGGTTCTCTACTGGAACTCAAGGTAGGCAAAAAAAAAAAAAACGTGTGCTAGCTTCCAAAAAAAAAACACACCGTTTTTTGGGGTGCTTGATTTCGTGTGTTTTTCAGGTGGAAAACACCCATGTGCTGGTTGTTGATAAAACACATGAGTTTGAAGTAGACAGGCCCTTTTTGCCAAACAATGAAAAAAATTGTATGTTGTATGAACAACAATAAAAAAATCGCTATATAGAAAAAGTGATCAACTAAACGATGAATATGGTTGGGCCGGCCAAAGTTTGATACAAGCCTAGAAACTGAGTTTAGGCCACGGAGTAAAATGGGCTAAAGGTGATCCTCTGGCCCATTTCTCCCTGACCATATGGAACGAATTGTTTGCGCTCCGTCCAGGCCCCACCAAGAATAGAAAACGCAACTCCCTTCCCCTGAGATAGAAACAAAACATGCTCACTGCGCAATCTGCTTGTCACGACCACGACGCCGCTCTTATTTTGGCTAAGGAACAAATGTTCCTGCAGACATACACATCTATCTGAATAACGCAAGCCATGCACATTTTTCCATTCAACCACGCCCAAAGCGTGGGTCATGCGTGGGTGCTTCAGTTTTTAGGAGCCCCGAAGCAAGCGCTCTCCTCTCAATCCCGGGAGTAATACGGTACGGTTGCTTCCCGCGTTGGCGATTCTGGAAAACCATGCAAGGCAAACACATATACGTACCTCCCCCAGCAAGCAAGCAGGACAGCGCAGAATTTCGACAACGGCATATGCTCACCTCCAGCTCCAGCTCCAGCTCCCGAGCCATTTCAAACAACCAACCCTCTTCAGCTCTCGGTTCCGTACCATCTCATCATCCTCGATCTGTTCTGCACGCCTCGCCATTGTCCGGCCAAACAGTTGGTCGCCTCAATCCTCCGGTGAGCGATCGCTTCAAGAAACGTGCGTGCACGGGCGGCGCTAAATACACGTCAACAATTTTGCCGCCGGGGCCGGAACGATGCTGCGGGTGCACCGTCCTCTTGGCATTGGCAGCATGCTGCTGTGCCACCCTTTCTCGGCCTGCCTCGCCGGCGGCAGCAGGGCGGCGTCGGGCGGGCGCCGGGGGTATAACAATGGGTCGTCGCCGACGGAGCCATCGGCAAGCACGTGGAGGAAGCCGGAGCCCGGGCGTCTGAAGCTCAACTTCGACGGGTCGTCGAAGCACGGCGCGTCCCGGCGCGCGAGCATCGGCGGCGTGTACCGCGACCACGAGGGCGGGTTCGTGCTGGGCTACGCGGAGCGGATCGGCGCCGCGACCAGCTCCGTGGCGGAGCTCGCGGCGCTCCGGCGCGGGCTGGAGCTCGCGGTGGCCAACGGCTGGCGCAGCGTCTGGATCGAGGGCGACGCCAAGACCGTCGTCGACGTCGTGCGGAGCCGCGCACGGGTAAGGGCACAGGAGGACCTGCGCCTGTGCGGGGAGATCGAGGCGCTGCTGCCGCTGCTCGACGACATGAGCGTCTCGCACGTGCGCCGGCAGGGCAACCGGGTGGCGCACGGCTTCGCCAAGCTCGGACACGGCGCCGCCCGGCCCAGGGTGTGGCGCGACGTCCCGCCCGACGAGGTGCTCAGGTTCCTCCAGCGCGACGCCGAGGGGAGGTGATGTGATGTCCGTCCCCGCGTGCGCGTGCGTGCTCCTCGGAAATGTTCGTGTGCATATATAAGTTCATTTATTTATTGAATTTGCACGTGATCTTTTGTGCAGTTTTATTGGCGATCGAGATCATGCATGCAGCTGCGTGCTGACTTTGTACAGAGTTCTGATTGTACGTACGTGAACATCAGCTTGGTATTGGGTTGGGCTAAACAACTGTACATTTTATAGGTCATTGGGTTGAAAAAAATAATGAAATAACAAAATATAACTTAAGATATCATTTTCTACCTTTTTAGGGCAAGTCGCTACAGCTTCTATTAATCATCTGTAAGAGACTTGGTGCAAAGATGACTAGAGTACTTTGCAAATTGGAGAGTCTCAATTCTTGTTTTCATTTTAGTTTTAACTAGCAAAACATGTCCGTGCGTTACACCGAGACATACAACTTGTTGAGTGGTTACATGGACGACTTGCGATTTGGAGATTTATGTAATAGTCGCGTTATCCGCTCTAATACGTCTTGGAATCAAATTTCGTACCACCTAGATATGAACTGTGGTAACTCATATACCAATTTGTTTTAAAATTAAGACTCAACACAGTGGTTGGACACGTCATATTAACTCATACAACACGGAAGAGAGATATGTTACAATATGTATCTAGGCATAGATATAGATAGAACGGCTAGTATTTCCTGATTGAATCAGTAGATTCAAATCGTATAAGCATATTTTCTAAACCAGTTCGGTCAACAAGCCAAAGTTCAAACCTAAAACGTGCCGTCCTTTTCTAAACCAAGAAGATACATATTTTATACTGAACCAATCATATGAAAAGGCTCCCGTACAGATTACGTGTGCATACGTATATTATACCAAATAAACAAGTCCGGCTGCCCTAAGCTTCTTTAGGATTCTCGCCTTACACCATGGGTGTGTGCCTCTGAAACCCTAAACCTCGGTATAAATCCCTGTGTCTTCTGTGATTCTCTTGGTTCACTCTTCCTCTCAAATCGGATTTTAGGTTTTCCCTCCGACTTATTTATTGAATCGTGACAATTTGGCAATATGATTCTGAAGTTTTACTTGGGTATTTCGAGTTACCTCTGATCTTCAGAACTTTTAGAGATTTCTTCACAACTTCTAAAGATATACTAATCCCTTACTTTTTGTGTAAGAATTTTTCAGATCCGCCTATTCACCCGCTCTAGGCATTGTTAATATTTTCATAGGGCAAAGGTGGTCATGCCCCTCCTCCCAAGGAAAACAAATTGAAAACTCCTTTAATCATCTATACTTTTATTAATTTAAATGTATTCAATTCGAGAATTTTAAACTACGAGACTAAGATGTTCGCATAAATCTTCATATACAAAGGTCTCTAAGTGGCAACCTTTTTCAATCTATGGCTGAAGAAGGGGCTTTGCACAGAAATATGAAGTCTTCCTAATTATATTACATTTTATTTATCATACATCTTACTATATCCACTTCGTAAAATTTTGCTACCTACATACACTAAAGTAAAGGCTACTAATTCATCTCAGATTAGATTGAATAGGCTAATCAAAAATCAATTTTGAGTTGTGGACAAGGCCTACTTCTGCTCTTTCTATAAATTGACACTTAAAATTGATAAATGTGCACATTAAGCAACAAATTAGTACTACTAGCCCCATCTTGATTTTCCTTGAAGCTCCACCATCGCTCCCTGAAATATTGTCATGTTTTTTTTATTCATCTTTGAACACCAAATCTGGATTCCTTACTCCCTTCAACTCTCAAAATCGTTTAAAGTACCTCCTGCTCGGGTGAAAAGTGGCTTTCAACATCTTTTTATAATTAAATAAATCAGTAAAATACCTGATAAGTTTTTAAACCATGAAAAATGCCTCCAAGCTTCTCAAATTCTAAGAAAAACCCTAGACATATATTGTAACACAAAAACCCAAATAAAAGTTTAGAGTTGGTGAAAATATTTCTAAAAGCTTTCAAAACTAGACTTAGCTCATCCAGAAAATATAGAAATTTTCCAAAACATTCTAATTAATATCCAAATATGTTAAAAAAATTCGACAACAAAATATGAGATGTAAGCATGAATGCAAAATTCGTTTGGTGTTGAATGCATTCCTGTCAGTTGTATCCGATGTTTTTGTTGAAAATTTTTCAAAATGGTTTTTAGACATCTATTATAATGTTCTGCAAATTTTCTAGATTTCTTGAATAGTTTGCCTTTTTCTTGATCTAAATCTAATTTATTGAATGTTTTATAAATATTTTTAGAAGCTCTAAATATATATTTTTTTGGATTTTTTGTGTTAGTAATCTGTATCTTAGTTTATTCACAAAACTTTAGAAATGCAAAGATATTTTTCGTGGTCCAAAAACTTTAGGAAGTATTTACTAGATTTTTTAACTAAAAAAATGAAATCACCTTGAAAACTAAAATATAATGAAATCACCTTGAAAACCCACTTTTAATTGAGGGCATGAAGAAAATTTATATGGTTTTGGGTGTTGATGGGTAAGATGTCTAATATTAAAAGTTGAAGGGAAAAAAATAAATGCAGCCCATGGGACCGGGGAGGTAGCAGTGCTGCCTTTTTTTTCTATCAACTGAGAATCCAAAATCCTGTACTGGCAG